>JARWKJ010000020.1:7312500-7737500 GCA_029959095.1 Rhinichthys osculus | reverse complement strand
TTTAAAATAATCACACACATATTGTGTAACATCGTGAAAGGCAATCAAGTCTTGAGGTTTACACATCTTGACAAAGGTTCTAAAAAGGTCCAAAATTGGTCTAGTCAGACCTGACCGTCAATAAAACGTTTTAATCACGTGTAGGCTACTTCACAAACAAGAACACATTATTTGTGGACATAAGAAAAAAAGAAGCATGTTCTGATTTAGCTAATTTTATTGATCTTGAACAGCAAAAATGTCTATTAATATTTTTTCAATGTTTAACATTTGTTAACCAAACTAAAATACCAATTACAAAATACTGAATTATTATATAAAGGGATAGTTCACCCAAAAATGAAAATTCAATGAAGAAAGGTATACAGGTTTGAAACATGAGGTTGAGTAAATGATGACAATTTTCATTTTTGGGGAAACTATCCGTTTAAAAACACATTGTTTGGCTCAGTTTTTGTATCCACCAGCTGTTCCTGGAGCGTGTTTCAGGTGTTCTGCCCTTGCTGCATCAATTTCAGAGTCTGTAGCATTTGGGCTCCACCTCTTCACAGCATCTAAGGGAAGAGAATATATATATATATATATATTTAAATAAATAAAATTATTATTAAATTAAAAAATTAGGTAAATGATATGCACTTATTTTCAAAATATTTTTATGGTCTACAGCTAAATAAAAAAAAAAACATGGAACAAGATGAATGAATCATGAATAAAACATTAGAAAAAGGTAATCAACATGCATTACATTATATTTTATTGTATAAAATATGTTATGCTTTATTTTTAAAGCAGTTACTGAAAACATACATGTTAAAATCCAGCTAAACATTTCATTCCATTTCAGATAATTTACTTTCTGAAAGAAACTCTCAAAAGGCTACATTAATAAGTTACAGTAATAACTTTGACTGTATCATTAAACAATATACTTGGTACACCGTTGTTGTATACGTTCAAAGCCTACTGGCTAATTTTAACCAAACTCAGTAAATTTCAGTTGACAATGTGGGCATCATTTCTTTCTGTTCATTCATGTCACACAAGTAAACCTCAAGCACGTTAATCTAAAACAAAATGTACTTACCAAACAGTAGATTTTTAATAATACTATCGACACAACTCCATCCTCTCCTCGTGGTTGTTCAAAGTTCTAGAATCTATGAGAAAGCGTGTAAACATCTCGCGAGATAATCTATCCTATCGCGGGATTTTGTTGTATCGCGAGATTTTTTGTTCATATATCTATATATCTTGGCAGCACAGTTTATGGTTTGGGCACATCCAATTCAGACATAAATGGTGACCGGGTATATTACTGTTTTTGTATATAAATACATTACATAAAAAATAACAACGAAAACATCAGGTACAACAGGTTAAAATAATGACTATGCAGTGGCTTTGCAATCACTTGACTATACTGGGCATTTTGTGATTATAATTTATAAAAACAAGATAAAGTAGATATATGTTCTTTTGTATATAAATTGTGTATTTCATAAAGATATAACAGGTTAAAATAATGACTAAAATGCAGTGGCTTTGCAATCACTTGACTATACTGGCCATTTTGTGATTATAATTTATAAAAACAAGATAAAGTAAATATTCATTTGTATATAAATCGTGTATTTTATAAAGAATTATAATTCCTGATAATTTGTTTCTGTCTTGCTAGACTAGACGTGCAAAAGACGTCAGTGGACGTATAGTATTCACAGCCTGACTAGACGTGTAAAGGACGCCAGTGGACGTCTTCACAACCTCTTAAAAACTTCACGGGCAATTACATTAATTATTGCAGTATTAACCATGCGAGGATTAAGCGCAGCTTTTGCATATTTAACAAGGATTTCATAGAGGGTCATGATGGACTATAAATGCACGTGGAAAAGACGTCGCCAGGTGACGTCCTCTCACCCAAAACACTAAACATAACTACACGAGCTAAAAGTTAAAATAACAATTATACATGCAACTGTAGACATGTACAAATGTATCTGAATGCATTTTTAGGAAATGTTCTGTGTTACATATTTTTACCGATTTATGACGTCTGGCCGCAACTATTTTTGGCCAGGGACACGACGTTGCCGTCGGACCAATGTTTGCTGGGTATAGACGTCCACTGGCGTCTTTTGCACGTCTAGTCTAGCAAGACAGAAAAAAATTATCAGGATTTATAATTCTTTATAAAATAGGCTACACGATTTATATACAAATGAATATGTATTTACTTTATCTTGTTTTTTATAAATTATAATCACAAAATGCACAGTAGGCTATAGTCAAGTGATTGCAAAGCCACTGCATTTTAGTCATTAATTTAACCTGTTGTACCTGATGTATTCGTTGTTATTTTTTTATGGAATGTATATACTTATTTTTTTATGGAATGTATATACATGTAAAACAGAAATATACCCGGTCACCATTTATGTCTGAGTTGGATGTAATTACCCAAACCCTCTGCCCAAACCATAAACTGTGCTGCCAAGATGTAGTAACAAAAGATCTCGCGATATTACAAAATCCTGCGATGGGATTATCTCGCGAGATGTTAACGCGTTCTCCCCATAGATTCTGGAACTTTGAACAAACACGAGGAGAGGAGGGAGTTGTGTCGATATTATTAAAAATCTACTGTTGGGTAAGTACATTTTGTATTAGATTAACGTGCTTGAGTTTTACTTGTGTGACATGAATGAACCGAAAGAAATTATGCCCACTGTCAACTGAAATTTACTGAGTTTGGCTAAAATTAGCCAGTAGGCTAAAAGTAACTTTGAACGTATACAACAACGGTAACGTTATACCAATTATATTGTTTAACTTATTAATGTAGCCTTTTGAGAGTTTCTTTCAGAAAGTAAATTATCTGAAATGGAATGAAATGTTTAGCTGGATTTTAACATGTGTGTTTTCAGTAACCGCTTTCAAAATAAAAGCAGAACATATTTTATACAATAAAATAAAATGTAATGCATGTTGATTACATTTTTCTAATGTGTCATTCATGATTCATTAATCTTGTTCCATGTTTTTTTTTTTATTTAGCTGTAGACCATAAAAATATTTTGAAAATAAGTGCATATCATTTACCTAAAATTTTAATTTAATAATAATTGTATTTATTTATATATATATATATATATATATATATATATATATATATATATATATATATATATTCTCTTCCCTTAGATGCTGTGAAGAGGTGGAGCCCAAATGCTACAGACTCTGAAATTGATGCAGCAATGGCAGAACATCTGAAACACGCTCCAGGAACAGCTGGTGGATACAAAAACTGAGCCAAACAATGTGTTTTTAAACAGATAGTTTCCCCAAAAATGAAAATTGTCATAATTTACTCAACCTCATGTTTCAAACCTGTATACCTTTCTTCATTGAATTTTCCTTTTTGGGTGAATTATCCCCTTATATAATAATTCAGTATTTTGTAATTGGTATTTTAGTTTGGTTAACAAATGTTAAACATTGAAAAAATATTAAGATACATTTTGGCTGTTCAAGATCAATAAAATGTGCTAAATCAGAACATGCTTCTTTTTTTCTTATGTCCACAAATAATGTGTTCTTGTTTGTGATGTACACGTGATTAAAACGTTTTATTGACGGTCAGGTCTGACTAGACCAATTTTGGACCTTTTTAGAACCTTTGTCAAGATGTAAACTTCAAGACTTGATTGCCTTTCACGATGTTACACAATATGTGTGTGATTATTTTAAATGCAGGCTTATATACACTTAATTATGCAACAACACATTTAAACACACAAATGACGACGCATTTAGACGTCCAGGGACGCGCTGAAGAGACGTGGAATTCACGGCCAGAAGATACGTGGAATTCACGGCCAGATGACGTCAAAGACGTCGGTTCAACTTTCATTTTGGAACTATTTTTCAACCATGACGGGACGTGTCGGACGGACGTCTTTTCAACGGTCATTACACGTCCAAATGTTTGCTGGGTTATTACTGGAATATCAATGAATGTTTCTACACGATTAAGAAAAGCATTTCAGGAGCAAAAGTGATGATGCAAGGAGGCTGAAATATACCCGAAACAAGCAGAGAATATAATGTTACAGTTTTAAGAAGAAAATTAGCAAGAAATAGCTTATAATGATAGAAGCTCATGGGTAATGTAGTTTAAAACGTTTAATAAAGAAATTAAAAAAAAAATACTATCTTTACTGAATATAGGGATATCTAATCATGGTCATTGTGAAAACCTCTAAGACATATTTGAGAGGCAGGCTAAAATTTGGTATTTTACTATAAGCACTTTTTAAAACGCCTTTATACCACCTTTTCATATATATATATGATTTTTTTTAAAGTGAAGTCAACATCATTATGTAAACATAGCATAAGAAGTGTTGACAATAAACAAAGACATCAATTTAAACAACCAATACACTTGTGACACTTCATTGTACAACATTGTTTTACTGAATGGCATACTGTCCAAGTACACACACAGTGTGTAACTTATGGCTGAAAAGTCTTAACAAAAAATGAATGCACTGCAAAGCATCATAATGTAAAAGTTCTGGACATCAGAAATTTGAATGCTCATCCTGCTTATAGTACAGGATCCATGTTGATCTTTCCCTGGTACATCATTCTCAGTGTGCCTGAAGTGCCCATTACAATACAGCCCATGCTGTCTCTTGTGATGCATCTTTCAGCCTTTCACTTCATGTAACTGAAATTTGGCATATTTACTGTATTTGACACAGCATCTAAGTCCTAAAACATATACAATGGTAACATTTTAGCAAATGATTGTCCCAAATGTCATTAATATGACAAATCTTCATGTCTCAATTAAAACAATCATGGTTATTATGTCTTATTACAAAATCTAATTGTATATTTACCAAACACAATCCTTAATAAATAATATTCACCATATGTTGTTATCCAACACCATGTACAAAACTTTACTGGATAATACAGCATAAATACAGCTAAAGTAGCATATAAAGACTTATGATATTTGAGAAAAATAAAAAAGGGTTGTTATAATCATATTATTTATCTCCCTATCAATCTTCTTCCATGTATATAAGCAATTTGCAATTGTTATCGAGCACAGTACAGTACAAATGATGGACAAAAGATGTGATCAAATCAAATAATTTTATTGTCACAAAACCATGAACCCAAGTGTGTACAGGTGATGAAATTCTTTTTTGCAAACTCTGCAGAATGACAGTATGGATGACAAGTATAGAATATTTACACAACACATACAGTATTAATATACACAGTATATGTTAGGGACTCAATACAAGTAGAGAACAATATATGGTACAATATTATACTATACACAGATTGAAAAAAGAAAAAAATAACAAACAAAATAATCACAGTATACATATACAGTGCAGTACGGTATGAATGAGTGAAAATAGAATGTCAGGGTCCAGAATAAAACTGAGTAAGAGTCCAGTCAGTGTAATTGAAAAAATGTAGAGCATATGAGGTTGGGGGGTGGGGGTTGCTGTGTGTTTTACTGGTATGAGTCCAGTCTGCTGGTGCGGGTTCTACGATAGCCTCTGCCTGATGGTAACGGTGAGAGCAGTCCATGGCTCGGGTGTCTGGATTCTCCGTGCTTTCCTCACACACACCTGTAGGAAGGGAAGTTTCCTCACACACTCCCTTGTCCTGGAGGGAGGGAAGCTCACCTCCAACAGTGTTCTGTGCAGTTCATAGAGCTTTGCAGTGATGCAGCCAGTCAGGATCCTCTCCACAGTGTAAAATTGAGGGTTGATTTGAGTGTTTTGGTGCTCACACTGAACTTCCTCAGCTGTCTGAGGAAGAAAAGACACTGATGAGCCTTCTTCAGCACAGCATCAGGGTGGATGGGTGAAGTTCTAACCAAAGAAAATATGTATTTAGGAGGTGGTAAATCAGCAAACCATATATAATAGTATCATTTAAAATTGTTGCACTAGACCAGGGGTAGGCAAGTTCGGTCCTAGAGAGTCACTGTCCTGCAGAATTTAGTTCCAACCCTTATCAAACACACCTGAACAAGCTAATCAATGTCTTCAGGATTACTAAGGCTATAGGCAGGTGAGGTTTTTCTCAGTGTTGGAGCCAAACTCTGCAGGACAGCGGCTCTCTAGGACCGAACTTGCCTACCCCTGCACTAGACTTACCATTGATTCCATGGGCCATAACTCTGACCTGTCAATGTAGAGCTGGAATGTATTCTTCACAGTGGATAACTGATGCAGTGCTGCACTTGGTGGCCACAGAATCGTCTCCTGTCAACAAAAACTCCATCTCTGGCCTCAGACCCATTTCTCCTTAGTCTGGACCATGTGAACTGACCAACTGCGTGAAGACGGACCTGAGCACTGAGTGTGTTCAGTGCCAGCTATCGGCTCCTCTACCTCTTGATGTAGTCAGTAGTCTTTCTGTACAAGTAGAAAATGAGAACATAATACAAGCAGTCATAACAAATTAATAATGTATTTAAAACTAGTGCAACATGCCTATTTCTTCATCAACTGGCTTCATCCTCCTTCAAACAATCAGACAAAACAACAATTTATTAATAACTCCAGAAAAACTGTCAGTACTCACCATGTAAAGTAGTTTCCAGCTATAAACATGTATGTATGAGTATCTATGAATACATGAGAAGGCCATGTTCATTTCTCATCCCCAACAGGACTGGTTGTCCTGGTGAATACTGGTTTGCCTGGCTTGCTCTTTTTCAACTGTAAAACAAGAAATGTCTATTGAACCCATGTTTAAATACTATTGTTGTTTAAACATATACATTAAGACAGGAACTGAGACGGGCAGAATTTTGGGTGTAAGTTTTAATAATGAGAGAAAGGTGGTACTAGAAAAAGCTGTATCTTCAATAGCAAGCTATATTAATAAATGAATTCCTTTAAACATGATTACTTGCTGCCAGTATTGTTGTAAGCAGTTTAAAGGCCTCTTCACACAAAGGATGAGCCCACACTGCAGCTATTTAACATATAACGACACAGAGGAACAATTTCGTTGGAATCACTTTAAAAAATGTTGTTTTTTCCAGCTGATGAACTATAAATTTTTTGACAGCCAATCAGAATCTACTCGACTTTAAAAAGCTTAAGCACTTAAAATGGCAGACAACATTACCACAGCACGCACTTTTGATAATAAACAGAACGTTATCGTCCGTTTGTTGTGGATGTTAAAATAGTTATCATTATAGTTATTGTTCTTGGTGTTATGAACGAACTTAAAGGGTTAGTTCACCCAAAAATGACAATTCTGTCAGTTATTACTCACTCTCATGTTGTTCCAAGTTCCAACCCCGTAAGACTTTCGTCAATCAACCATAAGTTTATCAAGCCACAAGAATACTTTTTGTGTGCAAAAACAAGCAAAAATAATGACTTTATTCAACTCTTCATTTTCTTCTGTGTGGGCCTCTGAGTGAGTTTACGTAGTGTAACAGCGCAGCGCTTCTGTGTTGTACGTCACACGCATCACACACATGACCTGCGTCAGCCAATAGCGAGCCTACGTTCTGACGTACAACACAGAAGCGCTGCGCTGTTACACTACGTAAACTCACTCAGAGGCCCACAGAGAAGAAAATGAAGAGTTAAATGAGTCGTTATTTTTGCGCACAAAAAGTATTCTCGTCGCTGGATAAACTCAAGGTTGAGCCACTGTAGTCACTTGGACTATTTTAAACATTGTCTTTTCTAACTTTCTAGGCCGGCAAGTTTCGATCCCTTAGCTTCTATGGAGGAGTGAGACAGCTCTCAGATTTAATCAAAAAAATCTTAATTTGTGTTCTGAAGATGAATGAAAGTCTTACGGGTTGGAACAACATGAGGGTGAGCAATTACTGACAGAATTTTCATTTTTGGGTGAACTAATTGTTTAAGTGATCTGATTAGGACAAGTTATTTGAAGATCTGATGTGTCACGTAACTTGTTAAACTAGCATTTCCAGACTCTTGCTTTTTAAACAGATGTGGTCAATAAAAATCAACATGTGGAAAGATATCATGTACTGTTGGTACGAGAAGAGACGGCGCCAATATGTAAAGGTTAATAAAAAATACAATGGATTTGATATGAACTTTCTGATATAAACGGTCCAACTACTTACAATCTGCAAGAGAGTTGAGGCAATGGCCAATGACAGCAGCTGGAGTAAAAGTCATAGAATTTTGTACGAGTGCACTTGCATAATATCATATGAATTTGCTGACTTGGTCAATTGTATGAACTATTACTACATCAACATGACGCTTTATTGTGGGTTCTTACTGATGGGGTAGTGTAGTATGTAAAACAAAGTTTAAGAAACATCAAATGCTGTGCAAAAATGTAACTGCAGTAATGTTCAATCAAGGGTTAAGACCACCACAGACATACCATTGGAAACATTTGCCTTTGCAGCTTTTTTCCTTCTCCATAAACACACAAGATGGCCGAATTTATCCCTCTCCACGAAGACAGGTTTAACAAGCCCTTGACAGCACTTCCTTTTCAGCTGAAACAAAGAGAAATATATACATGTTGACACAGTGTGTTAAAAATGATCCGTGACCAAATTATTTGAGAGGAAGGACTTTAAGGAAAGTTAATAAAACATAAAATAAGGATACATTCATTAAAGCAAATCAGCTATAACTAAATGTGTTCAACATTACCTAATTTGAAGGACCTGTTCAGCCTCCCTGGCAGCTTCTTCAAGATCAGCACTGGGAGCTTTGAGTTCAAGTTCCCTGTTAATAGCAGCTTTCTGACAGAATTGATCAAATTTTGATTTTTAAAAATATTCCATGATGAAGAAGAGAAAGAAAGAGAGCAAAAAAATGTGTAAATTAATTACAGTAAAAAAAAAACTGAAAGAGAGAGAGATGGAGATGGTTGTGGGAGATGGAGATGGAGGAGTATGTGATCTGAAGTAACTGCGCGACAGAAAAAGAATATTGAATTACAATTACATTACAAAAATGTATTAAAGGCATGGCCAGTGTTGTGATTATTGTGGTAAAACCATGGCAAATGTTGTGTTACTGTTTCAACTATAAACACCACAGTAAAACTATGGTTACTGTGGTAAAACCATGGTAAGTGTTGTGTTACTGTTTCAACTACAAATACCACAGTAAAACTGTGGTTACTGTGGTAAAACCATGGCAAGTGCTGTGGTTACTGTGCTTTACCTACAAATAGTGGACAGTAAAAACACAGACTGTGGTACAATCATGGCAAATTACTGTGTTTAATTACAAATACCACATTACAACTACAGTAACTGGTAAAAAAAAACCATGTTAAGTCTTGTGTTACTGTGCTTTAACTACAATAGTACACAATACAAACACAGTTACTGTGGTAAAAGCATTGTAAGTGTGGTTACCGTGGTTACAGTTACGGTGGAAGAAGCATGGTATAACGTTACTGTGCTTTTACTACACATGACATAGGATCGACAGTTAGTGGTAAAACATAGTAAATGTGTGGACTTTTTTGCATGATACCTTTCCCAACACAGGCAAATTTCAATGTTTGAATGTCACAATGAAAACTAACTTTATAATGCTGGCGTGCGTTTGAATGAACGTCACACAGCTTGAAATATAAATACCGATTTGAAACACGACATCATTTAATTCATAAACACGGGACTATATACGGATGGAAACCCTACCTGTACGTGTGATGAAGTCATCAAAAAGATATATTTTTATAGCAATAAACTACTTTGAATAGCTGGGAGAGTTGACGTAAACTGGTAACGTTAGCAGGTAGATAAAAAAACCATAATGCATTGGGGTTTATATGCATTTCTCTATATCTCCAGCTGCCGGTAGGGGCGCAAATTTAGGAAACGCTCTTATGTGTCGTATTTGAAGGTAGTCACAAACGACCTAAATGGTCGTATGGGTTGGAGGACTTGTTGTTATAAAGAGTGATCTACCACCACATACCGAACCCTCACGTTACAATATAATTAAAAAGCTAACAACAAGACACCTGTTAACCCTTTGTTTGCCCTAGGCGATATTGTGTCGCACACACAAGTGTGTGCCACAAAATCAACCAATTGGAAAATTAAAGGTCAATTGTGATTGGCTGTTGGTCTCCAATCACCACGCAGCACAAAGAAGACGAAAAAGGAATTTTATGGATAGATGTCTTCTCTAGTATGGAATGCCAAAGCTGACTTAATTAAAAATAAATAAATACTTAAATAAATATACGAAGAAATGTAAAAAAGCAAAAATACATAAATAAATACATAAATAAATATACAAAGAAATTTACAAATAAATGAGTATTTATACTTTTATTTCCTTATTTATGTATAATTGTATTTTTTCACACATTTATTTTTTTATTTATACATGTATTTATTTCCACTTTTATTTATTTCCACATTTATTCAGGCCTATTTATATATGTTTTTATGTCTACATTTATTTATTTTCACATTTATTTAGGCCTATGTATATATGTTTATATATACCCCCCCCCCCTCATATTAAATAGGTATACAGCATCATGTCAAGTTCTTAATATTAATCGATAAACTACTCAGTTATTAAAATAATAAGGCACTATGGCTGTTATCAGTAAAATAAAATTAACAAAAGTCATTAAGTCATTAAAAGGGGGGAACACGGATGCTGATTCCGTGAAACTGCCACGGATTTTGAATTGAACGGAATTCTGTGAGTTGTCCGGTGAGTCACGTCTAGTCACAGTCATAGGCGCAGGAGGAACGGTTGAGTCATAACAGTGTGCGTTCATGCTGTCTGGCACGTGTAAACTAAAGAACATAAACGGAGCGACGCTTGTATCGCCTCATTTACCGGTATACATGACACCATAACGTGTAATTTACACCATCGATAATTTACATTTATTAATTTAGCTGACGCTTTTATCCAAAGCGACTTACAAATTAGACAATAGAAGCAATTAAACTAACAGTATAGGACAACACAAGTAAGTGCTACCTTTCTCAGTTTGATCCAACGCAGAACACGTTTTTTTTTTTATTATATATATATATATAAAAGGAAGAGAAAGAGAAAGAGAAAGAGAAAGAGAAAGAGAAAGAGAAAGTGTATTACTGGAACAAGTGCTGCCGAAAGAGATGATGTTCATTAAAATACAAGTTTGAAGAGCTCTACAGCAATATGGAGACCTTTCCCGTGTTCGTTGTGTTTTTGTTCTTCTACGGTAAGACTTGATTGATGTTTAACCACAGGAAACAGATATGTGTTGCATATTTTAAAATTTTACTTTTTAAACTTTTTTCTTGTTTCTTCATGATGTTGGTCAAATTTTATTGCAAAAATCAGAGATGTGTTTTATGTGGTATTTTTTTTAATGTAGCTACATTATTTTGTTCTGCTCTTTTAAGTTACAAAAAAGTTTATTGTTATGAATTCAGTATTATGTAATTTCCATTGAGTCTTTTTTAGCCCTCTGCCTTTCTTATACTAATATGTATTGTAGACAAGTCAAATGAGATCCAATAGAGAGCAACAATCACCTCAATATGTAACCTTACTGTGACAATTCATTGTTTGTGTTTTTTTTTTTTTTTTTTTGGTTTCTTACAGTGGCGTAGGCAGAAATTGTATTTTGGGTGGGCCAGTGAAAATGTTTTTTCTAGAAAAAAATGACTTCAATAATAATAATTATTGAAAAATGACTTCAATAATAATTAACATTAATAGACAAACTGAAAAAACAGTTACACCTTTATATTCGGCAAATCATTATGTTCAACCAACAGAGCTCAATAAAGGCTGGACAAACCAGTATAGACACAATAACCTGTCTATTTTATTCTATTCAGCAGTGCAAATACAGGGCTGGACTGGCAATCGGGCATTGGGCCGACGTGCTTTGTGGGCCGATACATCTCATACTTTTTTATTTTTATTTTTTTTTACGGCCCATAAAACTCGTATATCGGCGGCCCTTTGCGTTTAGTTTTGTTTAATTGGCGGCTCTGGGATCTTTGTGCCGGTGTAATGCATTGGACAAAAAAGTCAGCGTAGGTTTTTCTTTTTCTCACAGACCGGCGCATGATGAAACGCGTAGATCAGCAGCTCATTGGTTATTTTCTTGATTGACACTGGGGTGGTCCAATCACATCTTTAAACTCCTCCCCCTTTGAGATCTGAGTGAGCGTGCAGTGTCAGCTGTGTATCTGTCAAAATAGTCAGAGCGATGGAGAACAAACGCAAGGAATGTGCAGAGAAATAGCGTGAAAAAAGAAACTTCACAGGCCCTTCAAGTGTCTGATGAGGAGGATAGTGAGGAGGATAAGGAGAGAGATGAGTGAGTGCAGAGAACTGTGGTAAGCAGAACTAGGCTACTTGAAAAGGAGGTTTGAGAGGAATGTGCAGGTAGCTGGCTTGAGACCAGTGGAGTTGTCGATAAGAACAGTCTTGTCCAGTCACTTTAATTACACAATGTCTTTCTTTATTAGGTATGTTTGTATATGTGTGTGGTTTAAGGTTCAATAACGCACACAGGGCAGGAGACAAGGCATTTCCAGCAGCAACATACAAGGATTCCTCCATGTGGCAGGAACAAAGAAAAAGGGCTGTGCACAGGTGCTGTCTAATAAAGTCTGTGGCTGATTGGAGCTAATTAGATGAAGGTGTGGGGAACTGCATGGGTAACTGAGTGGCAAAGAAAAAATGGGCGTGGCAACTGCAGGACAGACAGGAAAACTTCCAAACACTACTGTCACAACAACACTTATGGTGTGTTCACACACCGAACGCGAATAGAGCGTCAAATACGCGTCTATCGCGTTTAGTTAGACGCTTGAACATTCGCTCGAGTTCAAATTTTTCAACTTGCGCGGAAGACATTCGCGGCAAACGCGTCGCCCAATTCGCGTCATTCGCAACGCCCGGCGCGAATGATGCGTCTATTCGCGTCTTTGCATTGACTTTGTATGTAATCTACTCGCCCAAATAATTAAATTCGCGTTCGGTGTGAACACACAATTAGGCTATGTAGGAACCCACTACCCAGTTACGCATTATTTACACATCTGCATATTTGACGATTACGCATTTTATTAGAATTGTAATGAGACAATAATGAGTAATGAGTTTGTAAACCATATTTTTCTTCAAAATAAAAGCTCGATGCCGTTTCCGTCAAAATAAAAAAAAGATCATGTGCTTATCTCTGTATAGAAATTAGTACGAAACTAATTATGAAAGTTGCTTTTATTTTTCAGTGCATTTGTTTTACAACATATGGCTATTACTGCCATGGGATTAATATTATAACTATTATTATGTAGTAGTGTAATGTAGACAGACACTATATCACAACTAAAAGAGTTTTGAGTTTTTCTTTGTT
Organism: Rhinichthys osculus; assembly: GCA_029959095.1. Classification (NCBI taxonomy): domain Eukaryota; kingdom Metazoa; phylum Chordata; class Actinopteri; order Cypriniformes; family Leuciscidae; genus Rhinichthys; species Rhinichthys osculus. The sequence continues at coordinate 7,724,081 of JARWKJ010000020.1, read as the reverse complement.
CAATTTGCACACTGAATATGGGTTGGAGCTCTTTATTTTTAACTCTCAAAGTGCACCAGATTGATGAATTTAACATTAAAAAGCACAAATTTTTTTTACGGGGGAGCATGCCCCCGAACCCCCCTAGAGGGACAGAGGTGCACTCACCACAGACTTCACAAAAACCTGTGGGAAAAAACGGTATTGCTATCCCAGCTTATAGCTTTCTTTAGGATTCATCACTGTGTGGAGTATTGTTCAACTTAGTAGTTATTTTCATCGGTTAACTCTTACTCACTCCTATTCACTTATGGCATTAGTGGTTTTAATAGGAGGTGGTATACATATTCAAGGGCGTGCAAAGTTCGGTTGTGTTATATAGTGGGCCAGTCTGGGCCAAAATGCCCGGGCCGATTTTTTGTCCCAGTCCAGCCCTCAGTTCACCCGAAAATAAAGTAAGCTAAAATAATAATATCACTGTTAGATCGGCGGATAAACCCACGTCAGGCTGACGGGGAGAGAGGGAGCAAGAAGCGGCTGGCGCCAGCACCTGACTAGCCTTCTCCTGGGGTAATGAGTTGGAAGAACTGGGCTGGGTGGACTCGGAAGATGAAGGCAGTGGCGTGTCTTCTTCCTCAACTCTTGCTTTTTTTCAAATAGCACATTAAAGAAAGTTGTTTAGCCATTATTGTGGCGCCGAGGCCGCTGAGAGTTTTCCTGTCGGAACCCCCAGCAACCATAGCAACCAATAACGTTCCGGAGAGAGGCTTTCTACAACTTGCTTCACCAGTTAAATTGTAATCGAAAAACAAATTAAACACACACAGCAGTCAACAATTAATCAGGTATATATATTAATATATTTTCATAAATACATTTGAATAATAAAAATAAACTAAAAATGGATTTTTATCAAACTTGCCTGGGCGGGCCAGTGAGTAATGTGGGCGGGCCAGTGCCGCCCTGGCCCAATACTGGCTACGCCCCTGGTTTCTTACCTCAAGCGCCATTTACAAAATTGCAAGCCAAGTTGGCCTCTTTTCCATGGCTGCGTTTCCCAAAACCTTTCTTAACGCTACGTCGTTCTTAAGTTATACCTTAAGCTGTAGCCTACATGGTTAATAGCCTACGTGTTTCCCGAAACCATCTTAGTTAAGTATACCTTCTGTAAGTCATACGTTCGGAAGGTTGGTCTGGACCACTCTTAGCTTTGCCTTATCACTATTAACAGGTGGCCACCACTGCAAAAAAAAGAAAAAAAAGAAAACATCTTTCATCTCATAGCCTACTTATATAATTCTGAAGTTAATACACCCAGTGTTCAATAGCCTACGGCTAATTCAAGTTTCATGCACAGAATAAAATTGTAAGTACAATGATTGTTGTTAGCTTTTTAATTATATTAATCATATCAAAGGTTCATCAGCTGGCAAACCATGTCAGTAAAGGCTTAGGATTTAAAGGGAATGCTTGTGAATGATTGCTCAAACTATATGGCAGCGATACAGCGAATGTTTGTGCTAATGAAAGACGGCGCTGTCCGCAGAGTCCTTTCAAAGGCCAGTGAAAGCATACTGTCAGTTTAGCCCTATTCAGACGCTAATGGTTTCTCACTTACAGGGGTTAGTCTGTGATTTTATTGCCGAGATCACTTCAAACTTCACGGTTTAAATCCTTTTTGATCACTGCCGAGCACACCGTACGTACGATGTCAAATTATTACTGAAGTGCTGGAAAGTATTTATAAGAACAATATTTAATCACAGGCACAGCTCCACCTCAGCGAACAAAAAGGAGAAAAAGAAGAAAGCACACATTTGTAATGGGCCGTTATTGTGGCAGCAATGTATGATACAATTTTAAAATATGGGTATAGGCTATAGTTTGGATTATCTTTTATAATATCCCATGAGTCCTAATAAATGCAACATTTCAACTATTTCTGAAGTGATTATTTTATAAAGAATGATCGAGTCATCGATATCAGCAGATTCAGCACCATCGCCATGGACAGCACGTCGCACGTAAGAAGGAATATCTTAAGCAACTTCCTAAGTTATAGATCGGGAAACACGCCTAGAAATGGTATAGCCCTACCTAAGTTATACCTTTAGAGTCTTCGTAGCGCGCTAAGAGACAACGTTATCGGGAAACGCAGCCCATCTTAAGATAACTTAAGAACGACGTAGCGTTGAGAAGATTTCGGGAAATACAGCCATGCACCTATTAAGCGTCAGATGTTTTTACTTTCACTTTCTGTAGTGAATAATTGACTGGGGATTTCCAATATGTGCAAACATGTCCTTTATCAAGAATTACTCATAAAATGATGGAAAGAGATTTAGATTGTGCACGCGTCATCACCCGTGGGCCGTGATAAGTAGGCCTAAATGATTAAATAAACGAGCTAAATAAACAAGTAGAAATCCCCTAAAACTTACGCTAGCCTACGCTAAAACGTGTGGTTAGCAGGGGGGAATACAATTAAAGTGAAACCAACTTTCTGAGTAAAAATACTAAACTTTATTTACAAAACCAAAACACAGCAAGGGAAACTTTAACCACACTAATGCATACGGACTGTGATTTCGGCAATCCCCTGGGCCCGGTTCCCCGATAACGCTCACTCTTAGCGCGCTAACAAGACACAAAAAGATATATCTTACCAAAGTTGTTTATGTTCCTAAGTATGTTCCCCGAAGTGTCCCTTAGGAAGCTTCTTAAGACGCTGCCTCTTACGTTCGACGTTACAAAGGCGCTGTCCCAAGTCAAAGAGTATAGAAGTAACAAAGAGGCGATACGAGATAATATATATATATATATATATACATATATATATATATATATTGATAAGGCGGATAGCTGATGCTGATCATCTTCTGATCATTGTATTTCGCATCGCATCTATCAGCTGATGATCATCATCTATCTGCACACCCTGGTGTTTTTGCGGAGCCCTAACAAGCGGGTCACTTTTACTTTTACTCATCTATTTTCTCATTGAAATACACATTTTGTTTTAACCACTGCTACTCTTTTCGTCATCTTATGGACTACAGTGAGTCTTTATTTTCGTGCTTGTCTGCAATCACAGCAACAGTGTGACTCAGTGTTTTATATTTAATTTCAGGTGTGTTTGGTGATGCAGTTGGTGAAATAGTGTCAGTGACAGAGGGAGATAATGTAACTCTACACACTGGTCTCACTGAAGTAGAGATTGGGGATGTGATAGACTGGAGGTTTGGACCAAATGCCATTCTCATAGCTAGAGTCAATGGAGCAGCAGGCACAACAAAATTATATGATGATGTCATTGGGAGAGACAGACTGCACATAAACCAGCAGGTTGGAGATCTCATCATCACAAACATCAGAACTGAACATTCTGGACTTTATAAACTAAGCATCCATGGCAGAAACATAGAGATCATATACAATGTCAGTGGTGAGTATGTCAGGGATTTCAATGTAATAACTAGTTTATTTTATTATTCTTATTTTTAACTTGTCAGATCTTAACTTAAAGGGGTCTTGACTTGAGGAATCAAATTTCTTTGATCTTTTGATCGGTAAAAAACCCCCACTAAATTTCAGACCTGAAAAATTCACCCTCACAGCAAAAATAATATTTGTTGAAACCAATCTGTAAAAACAAATTGTTTTCCATTTCCATCCATTTGTGACGCCACACTGCGACATATTTGCATTGGACTCTCTCCTTGACAACATTTCAATATATTTTACCAGTTTTTTGGCAGGCTATTACAAGCTATTATAGCATCACATTTCACTTTCCGTGCATCTAATTCGTATACGATTACATACAAATAGTGTGATCATCAAACGTACAGGTTATACAAAAACTAATTCATTACATCATCTGTGAATATGATTCATGAATTCCATACATATTTGGATGGTGAAAACGATATCTCCTATCGTTCCATTCTCCTTCACAGCATCACGTTTCGTCTGTTACTGTTTTGAAAACGAGACCTCTGGCGGCTAAAAAACTTACAGATTGTGCCTTTAATAGACCTAAAATGTGGATTTGAATAGTTACAAAATATTGAATCAAATTTTGACATTTGAAGAAGGGGTGTGGCACATCAGTAGCAATATCAATTTTGTATTTTATTACACAATGTTATACGGTTGATCTCTGAGTAACTCTTTTTGTGTTTCCTCCAGTGTTGTCTGATAACACAGATGGAGTGAAGACTGTATCAGTGATGGAGGGAGATTCGGTCACTCTACACACTGATGTTACTGAAATACAGAAATATGATCTCATTCAGTGGATATTCGGAAACATTGTAATAAGTTCAATCGATAAAACATCCAAAGTTAAGGCCATAAAAAAACATAATGTTAAGCCATTCTTAAACAAATTGGAGATGGATCATGAAACTGGATCTCTCAAAATCAGGAGCATAAGACCAGAACAGTGTGGAGTTTATATCCTACAGATGACCAGCGGCACTCATAGCATACATAAGAGATTCAGTATAACTATTTTTGGTGAGTACTTTAAGAACACAAATTCACAGGTTCATTATCTCATTCTGTAGAAGTGTATATGAAATCATCCACTATGGATGATTTGTCCATTAATGGAGGGCCATGTGTAACCTGAATACATTTATGGACTGAAGAAATTACAGGGCACTGAATGCGGTATTTCATGACAAAGTGCAAGTAAATGTTAATGCATGTCTTATACAGACATACAAAAGCCAGCATATCAATAAATATCAGCAAGTTTCTTCCAATTCATGGATATAACAGAGAATGTACTTTTCTTTTTGTAGATAATTCATCACCTTTTATAAAAATTCACCAAGAAATGTTTTCTGTTTGTTCACCATTTGTGTTTGCTGATACAGATGCAGTGAAGTCAGTGTCCGTGATGAAGGAAGATTCTGTCACTCTACACACTGATTTTACTGATATATATGATCAGATATTGTGGATGTTTGAATATGAAGACTCTCTCATAGCTGCATTTAATAGAATTGCCCAAAACGTCACCACATATGATGGTGGTGATGGGAGATTCAGAGACAGACTGAAGCTGGATCATCAAACTGGATCTCTGACCATCACACACACCACAACTGAACACACTGGACTCTATCATCTAGAGATCATCAGCAGCAGACACACCTTACACAAGAGCTTCATTGTAAATGTGTGCAGTAAGTAGCTAAAGTCTTTTACTTATTTCAATTGTTTAATTCTTTACAGTGTTTTTATATATTCTAATGATGTAGATCATTTAAATGAACAAATTACAGTAAATAAAACTGGATATTATTGGTTAAAAAAGGATATACTGAAAGCATCTGTGTCATTTACCACATGAAAAGAAGTTTGAGAATGTAAAAATGGTTTCTTCAATGTTTGAAGAGGTGACTCAGTTAACTATGTTGCATTCACTACAAGAGGTCAGTCACGACTCATCTAGCACGGTATGACTTACATGACCTTTTTCAAAAATACCTGTAATCAGTTCTGAGAATTTACCAATGAGGGAAGTTTTAACATTGCCAGTAAATTACCGGTATGATGCGGTGTGTTATTACAAAATGAAGATTATTGGCATGATCAAGTTCACTCGATAATGTCCGCTATGGTACACTAAACATATGGGCCCCACTACAAATGGCTGTTCCCTCAAATAGCGCCATATTTAAGGTTAAAGGGAGTGATTTCAGACATAGCCAAAGTTTCAGAAAGCTTTGTTTCTCCTGTCACTATAAGTGGAGTGAGTCAATACTAAGGGGAGGGCTCCCTCTGGAGGGCGGATGAATGATTGTGTTGGTGAGATGTTACAGAGTATATGTTGATCTTTGTCATTCACATGTGTTTGAACAGATGCAGTGAGAACCATAAGAGTGAATATGGGAAAACATGTTACTCTAGACAGTGGTGTGACTAAAATACCGAAATATGTCCGACTGCTGTGGAAGTTTGGAGATGAAGATACTCTCATAGAATTCAATGGAACAAATTTAGTGTTTTCACCTGACGGGAGATTCAAAGACAGAATCCTTTATCATGTAAATGGATCTCTTACCATCAATGATGTTGGAATTGAAAACTCTGGATTTTATCACCTAGAAATCATCAGCAGCAGACACACATTAGTCAAGAGATTCAATGTAATTGTCACAGGTGAGTATCTTACAACCTTCAATGTAATAATGATTTATATTTCAATTTTATTTGGGCCTCTTACTCTTTTTGTAAGATATTCTGAAAATAATGCATTTGCAAATGGTCATTTTATAGATGGATACCAAACAGTCAATGCGTTTTGTGCCAATTAATATTTAAAAAAAAAAGACAAAATATAATTGTTATTTTTATGATTATTTATACATTTAAAGATAATTACTTTGTGATACTGGATGCATGCACTCCTTTAGAAAGTACAGCAAACTACTTCAATTGATACTTTCTAATAAAATGATTGATAATTTTGGTGAATTTATTTTTCCTAGTGATCACTCCAATACAGCCTGAAAAGGTTATTTAATGTTTAGAAATGTTTCTTTTAATGAATGAAGTTTCTATAATAATGTGTCTGAGTCGGGACTAGAACTCGGGTTTTCGGCGTGAGAGTCAGACTCTCAATCCTTGAGCCGAGGGAGAATGGTGAACCCAACAGTAAGACATCAGAAGAAGTTGAGATGCAGAATGTATTTCTATAAATAAAAATCCACAGCTGGAGCAAAAACAAAACAAAAACAAAAAAACAGCACACATGAATCCTTAAAAAACAAAACCAGTCCAATGGGGCTTTCAACAAAAATATTCAAAGTTTCCAAAGACCTTAAGCAAAAAAACTCCAGAGGAGAAAGTCCATAAAAAATAAATGAATAAAATAATAATAAAAAAACAGAGAAGGGAATAATCCACAGGCAAGAGAAAACAAAATGTCTCAGAGTTAGAGAACACTGTTATATGGGGGAAGGTGAACCCAGGCGCAGACAGCAGATGCAATGAACACAGGATTTATTGATACAAAAAACAGGAAAATAAAGCCCACGATGGGGTAAAACAAGACAAGGCAGAGGATAACTAACCAACAGCAAACAAACAGGATCTTCACAGGACACGTAACTAAGACACGATACTCACAGGTAACATTAATCAAAGACTCAACACGAAGCTAGAGCAATCACAGGCAGGACTTCACAGAGCATAACACAGTAGGTTGAACAATGAACCGACACCAGACAGCACACACCAGGGGATTAAGAAGGGAACACTAACGACGAGGACAGGTGAAACTGACTAGACAATAATCACAAGACGAGGATAACAAGGGGGCGGGGTAACGTAACGAGACACCACAAGCACATGGCTAAACAATCGGCCATGCGCTTGTACACAAAACATGATTCTGTCATGATCCTGCCTCACGACTAGGGAAAATCAAGGACATTAAGGCAGAATCATGACAGAACCCCCACCTTAAGGAGCGGCTACCAGACGCTCCTCAAGGGGACATTAAACACGGGACATGACAGACTGTGACAAAGACAAAAACCAACAATACATGACAAAAACTAATAAAGGCAGACAAGAAAAAACAACGACAGGGTTGGGATGGAACAATAAAAACAACAAACATGGCAGAGGAGGTGGAGGAAAAACAGAGTCCTTGGGGGGAGGTCCAGGGTGGATGGGTGGACTAGGGGTCTTGGGTTGACAAGGTGATGATCTTGGGCGGGGAGTCCGGGGAGAACTGGACGAGCACACACGAGGAACAGTCCGAGGTGGGGTGGAGACAGGGGAAACAGTACGGGGACTAGTGGCGACAGGGACAAACGTGGAAACAGTCTGGAGGCTGGTGGAGACAGGGACAAATGGGGAAACAGTCCGGGGGCTGGTGGAGACAGGGACAAACGGGGAAACAATCCGGGGGCTGGTGGAGACAGGGGCGACCGGGAAGACAGACTGGGATACTGCTTCAGTGGTAGCAGCAACAGATTCAGACACGGAGGACACAGAGGATGAGGAAACGGGACTCCTGGCGGGGGACATGGCAGGTGACAGGGCAGGACTGGGTGCGGCGCTCACGGCGACCGGCTCGGGTGCAACGCTCACAGGGACAGACTTGGATGCGGAGGACAAGGCAGGACAGACAGGGGGTTCAAGAATAGCGACAAGACGGGACAGGTATTTCGACAGGGTCTTGGCCGCTATAATGACGGGTATCTCCTGACACGCCGAGACAGCTTCCAGAACCTCTTTAGCGGCTAGATCAGCCGCAACTCTCGCAGTGGAGGACTCTGGGGCATCGCTTGCTGAGGCGGGCTCTGGGACAGCGCTTGCTGAGGCGGGCTCTGGGACAGCGCTGACTGCAGCGGGCGCGTGCTCTAGGACAGGCAGGGGTGAAGGACGAGAAGCTCCCCTCCTCCTCTTCTTCTTCCTAGGTCGAGGAGCAGAGGACGTAGCCGGGCTTGTGACAGGTTGAGGAAGCACAGCAGGGACCGTTACCGGAACTGGTGAACTCACTGTAGGCAAGGAGGATTCGGGGCAGGAAGACTCTGATGCAAACTCCCACGACGGGTGCCTCCCACGCTTACCAAGAAGACCGACAGGCGGGGAAGGTGTCTCAGGAGTCGCGGCGAGACTGGGTTGGTCCTCAAGTGTCACAACACCTATCATAAGACCCTCCGGGATCACGGGCAGCTTGGCGGATGGTGAGGGCTCAGGCTCAGGTGGGCAGGCGATGGGCTCAGGAAATGCTGGACCTCGATCTCCTCCCCTACTATGAGCTCCACGGGTCCCAGTAAATCTTGCCAACCGAGTTCCCAGATAACGCTGGCTCAGCTTTCCATTCCTGGAATAGGACATCGCCTCCTGCCACCCACGTACAAGATCGTCCGGCATACTGTCTGCTGGGTTCTGTCTTGGTCGGTTCATTCTGTTATATGGGGGAAGGTGAACCCAGGCGCAGACAGCAGATGCAATGAACACAGGATTTATTGATACAAAAAACAGGAAAATAAAGCCCACGATGGGGTAAAACAAGACAAGGCAGAGGATAACTAACCAACAGCAAACAAACAGGATCTTCACAGGACACGTAACTAAGACACGATACTCACAGGTAACATTAATCAAAGACTCAACACGAAGCTAGAGCAATCACAGGCAGGACTTCACAGAGCATAACACAGTAGGTTGAACAATGAACCGACACCAGACAGCACACACCAGGGGATTAAGAAGGGAACACTAACGACGAGGACAGGTGAAACTGACTAGACAATAATCACAAGACGAGGATAACAAGGGGGCGGGGTAACGTAACGAGACACCACAAGCACATGGCTAAACAATCGGCCATGCGCTTGTACACAAAACATGATTCTGTCATGATCCTGCCTCACGACTAGGGAAAATCAAGGACATTAAGGCAGAATCATGACAAACACTTACTCGGGCAACTAAATTTTTCTTTTTCAGTTTTCTGGAGCTTTGCATTCTATGTGCATATCGCCAACTAGTTTTGCTGTTGTGCAGTCTATTCATTCACACATATACACATCTATTCATTTCTTCCTACTTTTAAGCAAATAAGCTGTGAGACAGAGTCACTTAAATACACACATCTGAATGAGACCCATGTGAACCTAATAACGCTAATAAATGTGTACCTTGAAATGCAATGTAAGTCGCATTGGATACAAGCGTCTTACAAATGCATAAATGTAAATGTAATATCAAGTTGAGTAAGCAGTGCATGAGAGCACCATGAGCATATCTAGAGGCCAAAACATGACATAACAAGCAAAACACTGTATGCTATCAATAAACATGTCAAAACAGATCCTTGATTTAACTGACTCTAAAATTCATGTAGTTTTAGTCAAAGTTCACAGTGTTTGTTACAGATCAGATACGCTCACACTAAAGCCTGCGTCTCTCTTTACTGTAGCTGTCGCTGCAGACCATGAACACCCAGGTTATATATCACTGATCTGTGTTGCTGTTCTGCTTCTGGCTGTAACTGTTGGTTGGATCATCTATTGCCGCAGGAGGTCTGGAAGAGGGAAGCACCACCTACAGGCACTGTAGCGAAAGGTAAACATTTATTTAGAAAACTCTAAATTTCTCTGCTTTCACTGTACTGGCAAAAGCATCCCTACAGTATATCGAAAAATCAACATTCAAATATAACTTCTTCAATGAAAGATGTCATTTAAATTATGTTAATTTCGCTCTTTTTACATTCTGTGATTCATTGCTTTCTTCCAGGAAAAAATAGGTTACATGATCTAAGAGAATCCCAAGAGGACGATTGATCTGTGACGATTGATTCCACTGGAGGCAAGTTGAGGACCAAAACGCAATTTATTCCAAAACGTCATCAAACATAAAACAAATGAATAATGAGGCATGGAACTCAAAAACAAGAACATAAACGACATAACAGGTAGTGATGGCAATTTCAAACACAGCTTCTTGGAACTTCAAAGCCTTTACAAATCTTTTGTTCCGAATCAATCATGGTTCGGAGCGTGTATCAAACAGCCAGAGTCACGTGATTTCAGTAAACGAGACTTATATATCTGTTTGTCAGATGGCAGTCGGAATATCTTGTGGTATAAGTCATGATTACTTAATTGTCATTTTAGGGTGAAGTATCCCTTTATGTTCTTTGTCTTCAGCTGTTTCTTAAAGGAACATAATTAAGAAGCACAACAACACGACAAACAGAAAAGACAGAACGAGTCCTGATGTGAATTAGGCTACTGTAATGAATGCAGTGACTGGTTGTACTATAAGTTGCTGTTCTGAACTCTCACTGTTCCTTAGAAGTAGGAAAGGTCTTATCAACGGCCCTCTTATAGAGCACAAAATGTCTTAAGATGCAACAAAGGCCCTTCTTATTTTTTTTATAAACTCTGTAATAGTGTTGCACAGTTACACACACATCTCTGAACTACCTGTTGTTCATGAACAATACAGTAAAAACTGCAATAACTTGACATGACAACACTTCTTTGGCAGAAACATTTCTGATTGTTATCAATGTTGAAAACTGTCATGCTGCTATATTTTTGTGGAAACCATGATACATTTTATTTTTCAGGATTCTTTGATTAATAGAAGGTTCTAAAGAACAGCATTTATTACTGTACTACTGATAGTATACTTTTTGCTGAAATTACTTATACTACTTTGAGTAAATATTTCTATAATAGCCTTGTACTTTTACTTGAGTAGGCCTATACAGTTTTTGGATACTCTACCCACCTCTGTAAAAAAGTGTTACAGATTGCTGGATATATAACATCTGACTTGTTTTACAATTTTCAATGACTAATTGTGAATTTTTTCTCTGATATGTTATTTGATTGCTGGATATTAGCCTCTACCATCTGTCTTTTAACTTTGTCATTGGTCATTTGGAAGTTTGAATATTGTCTGTGTTTGTATGTAAATGAGTTGCGTTGTGACCCAGGGCAGCTTCCCATGTAAGTTTACTCCGAGTAAGCAGATAGCCTCAACTTTTGGTTCCAAATTCATGATTCGGGACACCCCATAACAATTAAAAAAATAATAATAGTGGGTTCCCAAGATATTCTTATTTTAGTGAAGAAGAAAAAAATGACACCCATCATACAGTTTATCTAGAAATTTTAGTGTGTGTGGCTCCAAGAGAGCAAACGTAAATCGGATGTTACTGTTTATCTCTTTTATATTGCTTTTTATATTTGCTCATCTCATTTTATACGATTTTATATTTTTCTACTGTCAAATCTTATGTTGTGTATCGCATTATCTTCACAAATGAGGGTAAAGTCTCATTTCAACGAATGCTTTGCTGTGATATAATGATACTTGTTGCATCTGCTCAAAGTCTGTATGTATTTAAGCAGAACTGTTTGAGTTCTTATTTTTTATATAAATACTTTAAATACTTTGCAGACAAAAATATATATATAATGACTGTGAATTTGTCATGGAATTATTTAGTTTGTAATCAGAAGCATAGAGTCTAATCAACTGTATTTTTTTTTTATATATATATTTTTTATATTATTATTAATGGATGGTTGCACTAATGGTGAGCTCTTGGTTATGGACACTGGATGGCGCACTAGTAATATAATATGCATACTGCTATTTATAAATTAATTACCAGTCAGTCACAAAAGCACACTGTGGGATAATGTTCCCAATCTAAGGAAAAATCACTCTGAACATCCCATATTAATGATTTTAAAATGAGTACAATAACTATATTTGAAGTAACTTTGTTTTGGGTAAAAACTATGTGTCTTTGTTACTATTGTTGTTACTATTGAAACTATTGTTTTTGTGGTGAATTGGTGAACATTTGCAATAATTATAATATAAGCAGTAGTAACGGTGAACTGTTGTCTAAGCAAATAACATTACTCAAGCATAATTTATTCTGTATGAATAATGACCCATAACTCTAGTGGTTAAATAGTGTCATTTCTGAGGGTTGTTTACTACTGTACATCTGCAGCACATGTAGGGAAACAGTGAGTAGATGAAAGTAACACTTATATACTGCTATAGAGCTGTGTGTAAGTTATCTGAGCTATGTATGAACTGACAGAATATTTGAAAAAAAAAAAGACATATGACACAAAAGAGCAGTGTTTTTGAATGTACAGTCGGGAGGATTGAGATTTATATATATATTTATATTTATATTTATATTTATATGATAAAAGATTTCTGTCAGTCAAGACACTTCCTCATGTTCATAAGCAGCTCATTACACTAAAGCATGTTTATTTATATAACACAAACCATCAAAAAATATTGCTAAAATAAAAATAAATGTTAATAATGATAATTATTAACATTTTTATTAATTATTAATGATAATTGAACGTATTAAAGGGATAGTTCACCCAAAAATGAAAATTAGCCCAGGATTTACTCACCCACTAGGTGAATATGACATTCTTCTTTCAGACGAATACAATCAGAGTTACATTCAAAAATGTCCTGGCTCTTCCGAGCTTTATAATAGGAGGCAATGGGTATATTTTTTTGGAAGTCCATCAAAGTGCATCTATCATCATTAAAGTGCTCCACATGCTCCGAGAGGGATAATAAAGGCCTTCTGAAGTCAAGGGATGTGTTAGTGTAAGAAAAATATCCATATTTAAAACTTTATCGACTAAAATAACTTCCGGCAGATGGACAATTGTATTCGTCTAAAAAAGAAGAATGTCATACACCTACAGGATATTTCAGGTTGAGTAAATCATGGGCTAATTTTAATTTTTGGGTGAACTATCCCTTTAAGTAAAATATTTGAGTTACCACGACAGTCAACATCTGTCACAAAAGCTCATACTGTAGAAAACAGAGAAATATTGAAGATAAATTATAACAAGAACAATAATGTGTGCTGCTGTACCTGCACATGTGTGGCAGAGTGTGTTGATGTCCAGATGTGTGGTCTGGTTGCTGATGGGATTGTTCAGCACACAGCTGTAGGTGTTTTTATCCTGATATTCCACCTCCAGAGGTAGAGAGAGACTGATGCTGAGATCACACACACTGATGCTGGACAATACACTCATTCCTGCGTACCAGGAGAGAGTCACATCACTCACATTCACCACTGATGAACACACCAGTGAACATGATGATGATGATGATGAAGAACAGTGTGAAGAGTCACTGATGATGACAGGAACAGGCAGACGAGCTGAAATATGAATAAATTTAAGCAACAATCCTTCTTTGCATTTGATGTGTTTAGTGTTATCACAGTTAGTGTTTCTGTGATCTCAAATTATAAAATGACAGTATATACAATTTTTAAATAAGAATATTTGAAAGGCATGAAAAATTATTTCTACTCAACAGACAGAAACACTGAATGTTTTTGATGAATGTTTTGCTCCCCTTATCTCTAGTTGATAATCTCCAGTGTGTTCAGTTGTGGTGTGTGTGATGGTCAGAGATCCAGTTTGATCGTCCAGCTTCAGTCTGTCTCTGAATCTCCCATCAGGAACATCATCAAATGTGGAGAAGATTCCAGCAGTTTTACTGATTTGAGCTATGAGAAAGTTTTCAGCTCCATATTTCCACAGTATTTCAACCCAGTCTCACGGCAATTCGTGATATGGTCACGTAATTTAATCTATTGATTCGTGACACGGGCACGTTTATTTCGTTATTTTCGTGATATCAGCACGTTTTTTTAAACTAATGTATTTCAATGGGAACATCTTTCGTGATCACAGCACGATTATTTCTGCCTGTCGGGCTGCAGCAGAGAAGCTGTTTAATCAACATTTATTCACGAGATCTTATCATGGTTTATGTATTCCTTTTAATTTTATTGTTTCGGTCTTATTGCCAGGGAAGCTGGATTGCTTTGCTGTTTATTGATATTTTTAAAAGTATATTTTATCAGTAGGAAATCGCGCTGAAGCAGGCTCATTCCGAACACATCGCGATATTTGGCATTAGTTCACGTGTGCCGGATGTTGGTAAGTAGTCGTAAATACGCTGTCCTAATAATGTTTGATATAGGCTAATGTATTTTCTGTTTGTCGATATTAATCAGATTAGATCACGTTCAGTCACTGCATCATCTCCACGGAGGCTTTGCGTTTCATTGCTTTCTAATTCAAAACAGGGTGATTAAACACTGTCTGTCACGTGATGTTATAGGCCTAGAACTTCAATCAGTTAATCATATTCATATCAGGTTTAAAGTAGTACAATTAGTACATAATAGTACATATCATTTGTATAAATATACATATACTTGACTTGACTTGATATAATTTGTAGTAGAAGCACAGTAAAAACAACACTTACCATGCTTTTACCATAGTAACATTAGTTTTACTGTGATACAGTACTTATTGTAAATGCACAGTAACCACAACACTTACCATGCTTTTAATGTAACATCCTATATTTGTAAGTTAAATCAGTACTTTTTCCTTGAAATAATCCTATATATTATAAATAGTGATATTTTCTTTTCTCTTTCTTCAGCTGAAAAGACCAAAAGAGCCTTTCGGACTCAGTCAGCTCATTATTGTTTGAGGACAAGTAAACCGAGGAGACGGACAGCTGCAAAGGCAAATATTCGCAATGGTATGTGTTGGTTTTAACCCTAAATCAAACATTTTATAAAAGCATTTGTTGTTTCTTAAACCTTTTCTTACAAAACCCATAGCCCAATCAGTACGGACATAGTCTCAAAGACAAAGTCTTAATAATTCACAAGATTTAACAAGTTTTCAAATTCGTACGATACTCGTACATATTTGTATAGTATACTCGTACAAAAACCTGCAGCTTTTACTCCTAGTGCTGTCATTGGCTTCTGCCTCGATTCCTGTACATATTTATCGCGATATTTGTAATTCAGTTACTTTCTTGGAAAGTAGTCGGATGTCCCACACATTGTCAGAAAGTTTATATTAATTGAATTGTATTCATTAAAATTATTACAAATTGGTCCCTGTCTGTTCATGTTCCAATGATACATGATTTCTCTTCACACCTCATGACCTTCCTCTGTTTGCAAGAGTGGAAAAGCTCATTTGACTTGTCACATGACATCATATATTCGATTATTTTGTAGTAATCAGATCAGTTACACTGCTGATAACTGTCCCATTTGTATGTAAATCATGTTATTTTTAAAAGGGTTCATATGATTATTGCTTGCTATTAAAGACATACTTTTATTCATAGAAATGCCCACATATCAGTGAATTTATTACATAAAAATGCTTTTACCATTTAATTATGCAACTCTCTTTACAGAAAATATCCCAAAGTTATGGATAAACTCACAACATCATCATCAAGTCCTGGGCACATTGGGCAACAAGTGTCCTCCAACGTATTCGATACGTGGCCGAGTTCTCCACATCTTCCCATGGGACACTGACATTCTTCAGGTCTTCGTGAAACATCTGTCTCCATTCCTTGGTCTTCCCAGTCTCCTGCGTCCTTCTGCCGGTGTCCACTTCATCACTGTCTTTGGGTGTTGTTGTTTGGGCGTGTGTGGGATGTGTCCAGCGAGGTGCACCTTTTGCTCTGTCACAGTTTCTGAAAGTCTGCATGTGAAGTCCCACTCCTCCTCAGGATCTCTTTGATATATGCAGAACCAATATTGAAAATAATTATTTATCTTTTTCCATATTGTTAAAGCATTTTGTTTTCTCTTTTCAGCTCCATAAATTGTACTTGATGTCTGCCTAATGCCTTTATCAAAAAAGTGTCAGTGCTCATCAGGTGTTTTGCTAAAGGATATATTCATTGCCATCCATTAGTCATGCAGTGACATGATGACGCAATAGACAAATGTATATTTCTGCAAGTGTATATAGCAGGTGTTTGTCCGAACAATTGAAGATAGTGAGAGTGTTCAGGAAAACCTTTTGAAAACAGTCAATATTTCTTTTTGGTGCTGAAAGAGTATTACAGAAATGACACACTTGACTACTGGACATTATTCTGTGAGTTTGTTACATTTGTCTTTAAACAGTTTGACATTAAATATTGGAATATGCTTTCAAAATTGTGTGCATTCATTTTACTTTTGTTAAATTTATTTGAATATAATTGATATACCTTTGATATACTATACATACACTGTAAACCATAGAAGCACTTTAGTACATGTAATTAAATTTAATTAAAACACTGAAAAACTACCCCTGCTGTAGGCCATTGCTTAGAATAAAGTTTCTCTTTCAAATGTATTTATGCATTAGTCTCTAATCAAATAAGCAAATTTGTGTCATTGATCATGTGAACTCGTTTTTGGATGGTAACCACACAAAGAAGTATTTTGTTTTTAAATATTAGTTTTATAATTTAATTAGAAGGAATATATGTTTAAAAGCACAAATATTCAATATTTAAGTTATCTATCCCGGAACCGGAAGAGATCTGTCATCATTTACCATAAATAGGCAAGTAAGTGTGACGCATCTGTTCAGCTGGGTTGTTATTGGCTGTGACTTTATCGCAGAACTCACTGTGATTGGACTATCATCTAACCCATATAAAACGGCGCTTCATGTTATAAAGTATGTTTTGGTGTTATTATTACGTTAGTTATACATTAAGTTAACTATAAAGTGCCTCTATTTTGTGAGAAATTACTCCTTTGCCGAGATCCCAACCCTAAACCCTAAGCATGTCTGCACATTTCAATGAACTACAGCACCACGTTTCCTGTTCCATTGATAGAATGACAGAGAAATGTGGGTAATGTAGTTTAAAACGTTTTGTAATGAAACAATAAATGTTAAATAAATAATATCTTTAATGGGCAACTGGATATCTAAATTTGTTCATTGTGCAAACCTTTATGACATAAATGAGGGACAGGCTGCAATTTGATATTTTACTGTGAGCACTTTTAAAATAACCTTTTTGCCAGCTTTACATATATGTCTGAAAACTGTGCCCAACATTATTTAGTAAACATAGCATAAGCAGTTGTCCTGCCAATTTCCTCTTTGATACACTAACCAGACTTTGAGTTACAGCCATTTGAAATGTGCATTCTTTTGCTCTTCTGGGGGGCATTGCTGGGCTCCTGGGGGTGGAAGGGCTGGACAATCTACACAGATCTACACACACTATTACTATTACACAAAGATAATGCACCATTTAGTAAAACAACAAAAAAACAGTGCCAACATTTCCTTTTCACCCCCTCTGATTGTTTTTTTTATATGCCTGACATTAGTAATGTATACGCTTTCATTTTAAATGCAGTAGATGTACTAGAATGATCAACATGGATCATCTTCAATTATACTTGAAGTGTTTATAGCAACATAGCCCACTACAGCCTCTTGTTATTCACATAGCTTCCCTTTATTTCACTGAAAACTGGCATACATGCAAGTATGTGCAACTTTTGTTGCATTGTCCCAAATATCATTAACAAGATCTAAATTTGTATGTCCTGTAAGACCGTAAAACTTGTTGAAGAGAAAATATCTGACCACAAAACTTGTTGAAGAGACAATATCTGACCACATGGTCTATTGAGACAAAGGACCTTGGCAAATTAACATTTGGCTTCCCCCCTCTTCCCCGGAGACAAAGGTCTCACCTCGTCTGCATTTTGTTCTCTCACCCAGTTAACAACTAAAACTCACATAAGAATATATATATGGTTTAATGTGAATGATTATCATTGAGTATTGTGTTTAGTATCATTTAAACTGTCGCAGGGTAAGTGATACATATGTCTCATTTCCAAATAAGTAAAACAAAAGGAAATAAGGTTTTTAAGAGTTTAGAGAAACTGGCACACAAAGAAAGGTGGACAAATGGCCTTTCTCCCCTACCCCCAATATAAGGTGTAACCTGAATGCAAATTACCATTGAAAAGAAGTTCTGGCTATTTAATGGAATGCAGCAAGGAGTCGTGGCTTTTTCTGTATTTCAGATAGCCCGTGAGGTTTAGCTCATGTAGTTCATGTTGGGTTTGCATCTATTTCTCTAATCCTAAAACATTTGATGATTTGCATTGATTATCTTTCAATTGATTATGGAATTGTTAAAATACATTTACCTGACATAATAAATTGTTATATTTGATTATTCTAACAGACTTTGACTTTATTTTCATTGGAGTTAAAAGGAATAGTCAAACATTAACGTATATTTAATGATGCACAGATATCATTAAAAAACACTTTCACTTTATGGAGTCAGATGAAACGAGTTAATACATAAGATAAAAAGTATTACATTTAATTATAAATCCCTCTGCCATTGGAAGAGACGGAACGCGCGTTGAGACCTTCACCGCTAATTTGAATGCCGGCATTGGATCAAATTAACAGGACTTACAGTCCTAAGTAAAAGAATCATGGTAATTAATTATATGTAGTTGTTTTTAAATAATTAACTAAACTAAAGAAATAAGAAATAAAAATTTCTCAAATAAAATTCTATTTTACTGTACCAAACACCACTTTAAATACACAATATTCATGATACTTTATTCCAACACTTTATTGGAGGACACAGCATAAAGTTGATAAAGTAGCATAAAGACAAATGAGATTCAAGATAAATAAAAATGTGTCTTAAAAAATACATTAACATCATATTAATCCATCCACAGCTGCTGAAGCCACACAAATGAGTGCCAGAGAATCCTATCCAGTCACCTATGATACAGAAAACAGATTTGATATTGTGTTGGAAAATAATGATTCATTATCACAGCTAAACTGGTTTCTTGCTCTTCCCTGTACATGTCTCTATCGTGTTCATGTTCTTCTTCCTCGTCTAAACAGTTTGTTCAGTTGTACCCTACAGTACAAATGATGAACAGAAGATGTGATCACTGATGTGGTGTAGATCTTTCTCAACCAGAGGAAGAAGTCTCAACATCCCATCGTCAGGCGTTCTCCAGTCCTGGTCTGAAAGTAAAACAAAAAAACACAAACAATTCAAATTATTTCGTGTAATGGACAGTCAGGTCAGCTTATATTCTGTTATTTACAGCAGTGATGGGCTACTCTGGCCCTCAGCGTCCACTGTGCTGCAGACTTAGCTCCAACCTTTAACCCACGTGCCTATTGTCTACAAGTAAACCTGAAGACTTTGGTTAAAAATGTCAGGTGTGCTCAATTAGGGTTGGAGATAAACTCCCCACCTCAAAAAGGAGAATGCAAGAGGGCCAGAGTTGCCTGTTCCTTATTTAAATTTACAAAGCAGCAGTCAGTACATTATATAATATACACATTGCAGTAATATATATATATATATATATATATATATATATATATATCAGCACATAATATAAGCTAAGTACTGAACAAAAACAGTTTTACACATATCAACAGCAACCTATTTTAAAAGATCTTTTAGAATGGCATGGTCTCTTTTGAGCCTTTGCAAGTGATGCTTGATTTCTTTCAAGACAACATACTCTTCTGTTTTGAAACAACATACTTGTTAAAAACCAAGTGATAACCTGTACAATGTAAAATTGTCAACATCAAATTATGTACTACATATTACAGCAGTTTCAATACAAGACTTGTGCACCTTTCTGTCTTCTTTGGGCACCAGATGTTCCTTCCTCACCCCAAACAAAGGACTTATTCGATTAGCTTGTCACGATATAAGGACAGGTCTTCCTTCTCTGCAGTAAAACAAGAAAGTCTACTTACTCTATGTGCAATTACTATTGTTCTTGAAACATAAATTAAGCATAAGTTAATCTACCATACGATTCAGGAGAGAACATTTGATGAGTAAATACTGATTGAAATATTGTAGAAACTTTACCTGGGAAGGGCTGATCACGGCATGATTCACTGCCGTTTCAGCTCTTGTGAGGGTTGGCTCTTAAAAGCGCTGCTGAGTTTGATATTGTAGAGCTTAAAAAAAAAAAAAGGACTAAGTAATCCTGCAAAACAGAAAGGAAGGTAATTTTAATACATTACATGCAAGTAGTCAGTTTATATATAACTGTAGGATTTATTTCTGTAAAGAGTGTTGCATAATTAAATGTTAAAAGCATTTTTATGTAATAAATTCACTGATATGTGGGCATTTCTATGAATAAAAGTATGTCTTTAATAGCAAGCAATAATCAAATGAACCCTTTTAAAAATAGCATGATTTACAGGCAAATGGGACAGTTATCAGCAGTGTAACTGATCTGATTACTACAAAATAATCGAATATATGATGTCATGTGACAAGTCAAATGAGCTTTTCCACTCTTGCAAACAGAGGAAGGTCATGAGGTGTGAAGAGAAATCATGTATCATTGGAACATGAACAGACAGGGACCAATTTGTAATAATTTTAATGAATACAATGTAATTAATATAAACTTTCTGACAATGTGTGGGACATCCGACTACTTTCCAAGAAGGAGCGCAACTGAATTACAAATATCGCGATAAATATGTACAGGAATCGAGGCAGAAGCCAATGACAGCACTAGGAGTAAAAGCTGCAGGTTTTTGTACGAGTACACTATACAAATATGTACGAGTATCGTACAAATTTGACAACTTGTTAAATCTTGTGAATTATTAAGACTTTGAGACTATGTCCGTACTGATTGGGCTATGGGTTTTGTAAGAAAAGGTTTAAGAAACAACAAATGCTTTATAAAATGTTTGATTTAGGGTTAAAACCAACACATACCATTGCGAATATTTGCCTTTGCAGCTGTCCGTCTCCTCGGTTTACTTGTCCTCAAACAATAATGAGCTGACTGAGTCCGAAAGGCTCTTTTGGTCTTTTCAGCTGAAGAAAGAGAAAAGAAAATATCATTATTTATAATATATAGGATTATTTCAAAGAAAAAGTACTGATTTAACTTACAAATATAGGATGTTACATTACAGTATTAAACATTAAAAGCATGGTAAGTGTTGTGGTTACTGTGCATTTACAATAAGTACTGTATCACAGTAAAACTAATGTTACTATGGTAAAAGCATGGTAAGTGTTGTTTTTACTGTGCTTCTACTACAAATTATATCAAGTCAAGTCAAGTATATTTATACAAATGATATGTACTATTATGTACTAATTGTACTACTTTAAACCTGATATGAATATGATTAACTGATTGAAGTTCTAGGCCTATAACATCACGTGACAGACAGTGTTTAATCACCCTGTTTTGAATTAGAAAGCAATGAAACGCAAAGCCTCCGTGGAGATGATGCAGTGACTGAACGTGATCTAATCTGATTAATATCGACAAACAGAAAATACATTAGCCTATATCAAACATTATTAGGACAGCGTATTTACGACTACTTACCAACATCCGGCACACGTGAACTAATGCCAAATATCGCGATGTGTTCGGAATGAGCCTGTTTCAGCGCGATTTCCTACTGATAAAATATACTTTTAAAAATATCAATAAACAGCAAAGCAATCCAGCTTCCCTGGCAATAAGACCGAAACAATAAAATTAAAAGAAATACATAAACCATGATAAGATCTCGTGAATAAATGTTGATTAAACAGCTTCTCTGCTGCAGCCCGACAGGCAGAAATAATCGTGCTGTGATCACGAAAGATGTTTCCCATTGAAATACATTAGTTTAAAAAAACGTGCTGATATCACGAAAATAACGAAATAAACGTGCCCGTGTCACGAATCAATAGATTAAATTACGTGACCATATCACGAATTGCCGTGAGACTGGGTTGAGTATTTCGTCGTCTTCAGGTATTTCAGTAACATTAGTGTTTAGAGTAACAGAATCTCCCTCCATCACTGACACTGAATCACCAAACACACCTGGAGAACAAACAGATGAAGGTTTCTGTTAAATATAAATCCTGAAATTAGCTGTAGTTTAATCTAGATGTGAATTAAAGAACAGATGCAGAAACACAAAAGAGTCTCTGCTGATGCAGGAACAGGCCGCTGGAAAACATGAGAGAGATAAGAATCTGAAAGGAATAAAGTGTTTATTGCAACATCAGTCTGTCAGTGGTCAGTGCTAACAGTGACAGTCCTGATGTTACCACACGTTCACCATAGAGGAAGGAGGAGTTGTGTGGAGGAGGGACAATTTCACTACAAGTTCAACAAAACTGAAGATCATCTATAATGACTGGACCATGGATTGTGTTTTTGCGAGAAGAATGGCGGGTGGCAAATGGCATCCTAAGAAAAAGCATTGCCACCCTAAATTATCCTGGTAAAAAATATAAATTTAAGCAGTGTTTCCTGTACTTTCAGCAGTGGTGCTTCAGTGTGAAAAAGGTTGTGAAATAATGGCCTGAAATCATCCAAAATTAAACATTTCTCTAATATGTTTTATGAAATAGTATGTTTGAAACACTTTTTATTCTTGTTTGTAGATCTGAACTGAAACCTTCTCAAAAGCGCAATGGGTTGTGGGCCATATTAGCCATTAGTGTGCATGGCATAGATATGTATATCCCACCAGGGTTTGAAATTGATTTTTTTCACTCACCGGCCAATTTGACTTCTACATTTTTAAGTTACTGGCCATTCAGAACTTCTAGCCAAAAAATAAATAAATAAACCAGATTAACTACATCACAGGTTATACACACATACACATAAAAAAGTTTGGGATTTCATACATTAATTTCTTATTTAAAAAAAATCCTGTCATCCAGCCATCTCCTCCTCTTTCATCCTCATCCTTTTTACCAAAAATGTGTTTTAGGTAGACAGATACAGGGGCGTAGAATTTAGTAGGGACGCTAGGGACGTGTCCCTATCAATATCCAGTGATACTGATATATCCCTAGCAATAATCGATCAAAACTTAAAATATATTTATATATTGATGTCCCCGTCCCCACCAATTTCAAAATCAAACCTACGCCACTGGACAGATACAATACAGTACAAAGAACATAAAAAATTTAAGATGTTGGAAAATAACAATGTCTTTTCTGTTAACCAAATGCTTTTTAATATTCGCTGTTAGACCAATTTTGTCTTTGTAAACAGAGATTACGTTTTTTTTGTGGGCGGGGCCGAACTGGTGGCAGAAAGTGACAGCTCTGTAGTAGCGGTTTCAGGTTTCAACGATAAAATCAAATTCAAACCATAAGAATATGGATCATCCGGATTCTTTCTCAAATTATTTTAATGGTTTACCAGTAGAAGATTGACTAATAAGCTAATGCTTAGCAATGGGGTGAGGTTTCCTGACCCGTACTCACTGTCGGGTCAATGGGTGAGAGATCCAGCTAAATGGCCAAAGCTGCAGTGGCCGCCGGACATCTTTTGATACCTGACAGAAAAACCCAGTGTCTACACTAAAGAAAAACTAAAGGCATACAAGTATCTTGACGTACAACTTTGTACTTTGCGGTCATGTCCAGGATACCGAATATCAAGAGTTGACGAGAATTGCGGATGATTTCTTCACTCCAGTCTGTCCGTTTAATGGCTTGCAACCATAAACGTCAATACGTTTAGCTTCAAATGGCGTCTTCGACGACGGTATTCTATAAAAATGTAAGTCATCTTTTTTGGCATTCCTATTCTGACATCCAACAGCACAACAAGACATTTGGGGAGTCTCGCCCGATTCACTCATAGATGTTTGTTTGTTTGTTTCTGCAGTTTTTCTGCCACTACAGCTGCAAGTGACGTCACTGTGGCGTCGGCTTGAAATTGGTCTATTGCTTCAATGTAAATGAACAAGCGAGCTGTTGTTGCGTAGAGTCGAGTATGTTCAAGTAAGCCAGATATGCACAGATTCTGTGCAATACACTGTTTAATATCATGATGACTCACAAATTGAGTAGGCCTAGCCTTGTGTTAAATCTTGGCAGATTTGGCTTACACGTACTTCCCAAAGTGAGTAAACATAATAACCAGCCAACTTGGCAAGTGATTTGACAGCGTTACCCGCCAGTTATTTTATACCCGCATTTGGCGAGAGTTCATTTCAAACACTGGATCCCACATTCCACCGCTCCCAAACAAATCGGCGCGTCCGCCATCTTGGAACGGTCAGCGTGTCACGCACAGTAAGAATCAATGATGACACAACAATCTGCAGCTTCTGGTTGTGAAACCACCAATATTTAATTCCTGAAGAAATGGGATAACCTTTCACAGGTGATAATGTGTTGGTGTTTTTATCTATTAACTCTATTAACTGTATTAATATTTTTATACTATGGTAACTCTTTAATTTCGTGTTAGCTGACGTCATCGTCTAGTACAGTGGTTCCCAAACTGTGGTCCGCGGACCACTAGTGGTCCGTGAGGGTACTGCAGGTGGTCCGTGGAAAGGCAAAATAAAATACATTATTTTTTTTTACCTTCATTTTACCAGGAAATTCCCATAAAAAAAAGTAAAAAGAATATGTAGGCATATATTGATATAAAATTTAAATTAAATTGTCAAGTTATTGTGTGATTACTAAAATAGGCTAGTGGCCTATTTCGGTGGATAGCAACAGGTTCTCTAAAGAGAAAAGAGGCAGAGGCAAATATTTTGACATTATATTAAATATTTGTCTGATTATAATTTCACCAACAATAATTCTGGATTGCCTCCACCAAACAAGTAAATAAGAAATAAGCAAATCAGAACACTGAAAAACAGCAGTATGCGCGCAAGTGTGAACCATAGTGTTTCTTGCTGTATCTTTTACTGGGGTCTCCAACACGTCGCTCGCGAGCTACCAGTAGCTCGTGGCCTGATTGGAGGTTGCTCGTCAAGGGCTACATATCGTGTCGTTTGCGCTCTCAAGTTCGTTATTTCATGTAGGCGCACGGCAAGCGCGCTCATAATTGAAGCGACGCGCTCATTTTATCCAGGCGCAGCGAGATGAAAACACCTCAACTTTTCATAATGCCGCAAACGCACCGCCGTTCATGTGACAAGAACAAACCAATCACTTCATCCTTTCCGTAAACATTGAAAGCTCAGTCAACATGAACAATGGGGGTGCACCGGCTGCACCCAAACACTACGGGTGTTTTTCTCTTCTCCGTAAATAAATCTTGTAGCAGAGTTACAGCAAGCGTTTTTCGATGGTGTAAATCTATTAGCTTGTAGCTTTTGTGCTATCAAAAATACACGGAGGCAGGATTGCGGTGTCAGAACAACAACAGTTGTGTTTTTTAATGAACTCATGCGTCAGAAAAAACGCGCATTAAACCACCCCCAAACTCTCATGAACGTCTTCTTAAAGGGGACATGTCCAATATACATGTGTGTCGGTGATGAGTGAATTATGTCAGCAGATCCATGATGTGTGAGCTTGTATCTGCCTCTACACAGGTCCCCCAGAATTCACCAACACCGGCAACAGCAGCTTGCTAGGAGCTCGAATTTGTCTCCCTGAACGTGTGAAATGCCGCGAATCGGCAGCATCTTGAACCTCTCGCGCAGTCTGAGATTCCGCTTTGGAGGCTGCTTCCTTGTTGGTGGCTGGACGACCCCTCCTTGGAGCCTGCGCCGGAACCATCGGTTGACCTGGCTCCCCATGAGCTGCTTTGAGTCGATCAACAGTCACGCGCTCTGGGCGTCCTCCTATATCGACTAGAAAGGTTTTGGCTCCAGCGTCCAGAACCCGAAACGGTCCATCGTAGGGGGGTCGCAGAGAATTCCGATGAGCATCATGACGAATGAATACAAACTTAGCCTCAGAAAGGTCTTTGGGAACCCAAGCCACAGCCAGTCCATGTTGAGATGTAGGTAGAGGTTTGAAAGCCTTGATCCTGTCTAAGAGGGCAGTGCGTTCAGAAGATGGACTCCAGGGCTTTGTGCTGTCTAGAATGAAATCTCCCGGGACCCGCAGACACTGACCGTATACCAATTCTGCTGAAGAAGTTTGTAGATCCTCCTTGGAAGCCGTCCGCAGGCCCAGCAGAACCCAGGGTAGCCGCTCTGTCCATCTGTCATCTGTCAAACTGGCCCTTAGCGCAGCTTTCAGAGAGCGATGAAAGCGTTCGCAGAGGCCATTTGCCTGTGGATGGAATGCTGTAGTACGGTGCAGCTGCACTCCAAGAATCCGAGCCACCTCTGTCCACAAATCAGATGTAAATTGGGGGCCGCGGTCTGAAGAGATGTCTGATGGTGTGCCGAAACGTGCAACCCAAGTGTCAATGAAGGCCCGTGCTACATCCGCTGTTGTCGTTGAGGTCAAAGGTACCACCTCCGGCCACCTGCTGGTTCGATCCACCATTGTCAGAAGATGAGTAAACCCCCGGGATGGTGGCAGTGGTCCCACCAGGTCGACGTTG
Organism: Rhinichthys osculus; assembly: GCA_029959095.1. NCBI lineage: Eukaryota > Metazoa > Chordata > Actinopteri > Cypriniformes > Leuciscidae > Rhinichthys > Rhinichthys osculus. The sequence goes on along the minus strand of JARWKJ010000020.1, from coordinate 7,697,332 downwards.
ACGTGGTCAAAACGTCGCTCTGGTACCTCGAAAATTTCCAGTGGTGCCTTGATGTGTCTTTGTACTTTAGATCGCTGACATGCTACACAAGCCGAGACCCAGTTTCGGATGTCCTTCTTCAATCCATGCCACACAAACTTTGAAGAGACCAGTTTCTGTGAAGCTTTCCGTCCAGGGTGTGACAAACTGTGGGCTCTGTCAAAAACAGCTCGCCTCCACTGTCCAGGTACCACTGGGCGAGGGTAGCCCCTGGAGACATCACACATCAGTGTAACTCCTGCCTCTGTAAAGCGGACATCTGCTATTTTCAAACTTGAGACAGCTGTTCTGTACGCCTGTACCTCGGGATCAGAGTGCTGGTCAGCTGCTAAACGAACAAAGTCCATGCCCAAGTGTACTGCTTGCACTGTGGCCCTGGAAAGGCAATCTGCCACAACGTTGCTTTTTCCTTCGATGTGCTTAATATCTGTCGTGAACTCAGATATGAAAGCCAGGTGGCGTTGTTGTCGTGTCGACCAGGGTTCTGAAACTTTAGACATGGCATGAACCAAGGGTTTGTGATCTACAAATGCTGTGAAAACACGGCACTCCAAAAAGAAACGGAAGTGTCTTACTGCAAGGTACAGTGCAAGCAACTCTCTGTCAAATGTGCTGTACCTCTGCTCATTTGGGCGTAGCTGGCGACTAAAAAATGCCAGGGGTTGCCAAACACCGCCAACCAGCTGTTCATGTACTGCGCCGACAGCGCGGTCTGAAGCATCTGAAGTGAGGGCAATGGGGGCACCTGGAACAGGATGGGACAGCAAGGTGGCTTGCGCCAAAGCGAGTTTAGCGCCTTCGAATGACTTAGACATCTCCTCTGACCAGGAAATCGTTTTGTTCTTGCCATGTCCTTTGAGGGCTCTGTACAAAGGATGCATGAGCTCGGCTGCCCGAGGAATGAAACGGTGATAGAAATTCACCATCCCCACAAATTCCTGTAGTCCTTTGGTTGTCTGGGGAACAGGGAACTGTGTAATGATGTCGACTTTGTCTGGTAGGGGAACTGCCCCTTCGCCGGTGATTCGATGACCAAGAAAGTCGATGGCAGTCAGGCCAAACTGACACTTAGTGGGGTTAATTATCAAGCCATGCTGGCTGAGGCGAGTGAACATCAATCGCAGATGCGCCAGGTGCTCTGCTCTAGAGGTACTAGCGACTAAAATGTCATCCAAGTATACAAATAAAAAATCCAGATCTCGTAGGATTGAGTCCATCATGCGCTGAAAGGTTTGTGCCGCATTTTTGAGGCCAAAAGGCATCCGCAAAAATTCAAAAAGGCCAAATGGTGTTATCACTGCTGTTTTTGGGATTAATTCATGGAATACTGGCACTTGATGGTATCCACGAACCAGGTCTACCTTTGAGAAAATAGTTTTCCCAGCCAGGCGGGCTGAAAAATCCTGAATGTGTGGAACCGGGTATCGATCAGGTGTGGTGATGTCATTGAGTCGACGATAATTTCCACAAGGGCGGCAACCGCCGTCTGCTTTGGGAACCATGTGGAGGGGTGAGGCCCAAGGACTGTTGGAGCGCTGTACTATACCCAGTTTTTCCATGTTTGTGAACTCCGCCTCGGCAACTGCTAGCTTCACTGGATCTAGTCGACGGGGCCGGGCATAAACTGGCGGCCCGGATGTAGAGATATGATGAACGACCCCATGACTGGCCAGTGCTGAGGAGAAAGTGGGCTTGGTGAGATTGGGAAATTCATTGAGAAGCTGGGCGAACCCGCACTCGCCTGTCAATGCACTAGACAGGGTGGTTGTGGGGAAAGTGCTCCTCGAACAGGGTAAGACATTAAAACCTTCCGCCGTGACTAAACAGCAATTTTTGACATCAACCAACAGTCCATTAGTGCACAGGAAGTCTGCGCCCAGGAGAGGCCTACTCACATCCGCTAAGACAAACTCCCATGTAAAGCGTTGTCCATTGAAGCACAGTGGTATTAGCCGTTTCCCATAGGTGCGTATCTTGCCTTGGTTGGCCGCCTCGAGCGGTGAGCCAGCTTCACCCAAGCGTCTGTCCACCGGGGATGCGGGGAGAACACTGACCTGCGCCCCTGTATCACACAGGAAATGTCGGCCAGATAATGAGTCAGTGACGAACAGTAGGTAAGCGTTGTCGTTAGCTACTATGCTACTGACTGTAGGTGTGGTATTATGGCTCCCCTTGAACGTGCATGGTGGACGGCACCTTTTGGCTTTCGCCCCAAAACGGGCGTGAAAATAACATAGTCCTTGGTCCGGTGATTGCCGCGTGGCAAAAGCTGGTCGTTCATCTGCCCGTTGTGCTGCAGCTCTCATAACCGGGTATACAGACGCAGCCACTGACTCAGTAGTTGTACACTTGTGTGATGCTGCCTGATAAACATCTGCCAGTTGTGCTAGTTCTCTGTAGTCAGTCACTGTACTATTTGCCAAAGGGGTACGAACGCTCTGTGGTAACTGTTGTAAGAACAACTCTTTAAACAGAAAACATGGTTTGTGCTCACCCAGCAGCGCTAGCATGTGATCCATCAACTCTGATGGCCGGGAATCTCCGAGGCCTGGCAGTGAGAGCAAACGACGTGCTCTTTCAGTCTCTGATAAACTGAAAGTCTTTAACAGATATGCCTTTAGAGTATCATATTTATGCAGATCCGAGGGGTTTTCCAGAATGCTGATCGCTCGCGCGGCCGTGGAGTTGCCGAGGGCTGCAACAACATAGTAATATCTCGTGTCGTCCGCGGTTATGTCCCGCAATGCGCACTGAGCTTCGGCTTGAGCGAACCACACGGCCGCTTGTTGCTCCCAAAACTCCGGCAGCTTCAGAGATACAGCATTCGTCGACATCGTACGTTAATTGTTCTGTATCGGGGTCACCAATGTAGCTTTTGTGCTATCAAAAATACACGGAGGCAGGATTGCGGTGTCAGAACAACAACAGTTGTGTTTTTTAATGAACTCATGCGTCAGAAAAAACGCGCATTAAACCACCCCCAAACTCTCATGAACGTCTTCTTAAAGGGGACATGTCCAATATACATGTGTGTCGGTGATGAGTGAATTATGTCAGCACATCCATGATGTGTGAGCTTGTATCTGCCTCTACAGGCTACTAAAACTTTTTTGTCGTTGTGGAGAGCGCAGTGCATGGTTGCATAGCAACGACAGACAGCACGGGAAATCGGACCGAATTTTACTTTTAATAATAAAAGATTGCTAATGGGCATCAATGTAAATGGCAAGTAATTTATCTTTTTTTGACTCATTCTTTTTATAAAAATGATTTAAAGGCTGAAATATGTGAGGTTTATCTTTTTATAAAACCTTTTTTGTGAAAAATTATTTAAAGGCTGAAATATGTGAGGTTTATCTTTTTATAAAACCTTTTTTGACAAAACTTTATTTGAATTTCATTTTACTATATGTGCCTATAGGGGTGGCAGGGGTTGGCGGCAATGTAAGTATCTGGATATTTGCCGCGGGGCGAGGGCTTCGATTACCTCTCTCTTTTTTGACCATACATGTTTGCATCCCTGAAATGAACCCGATTATGCCCTCGGGCGCTTGAGTAAATACATAAATTAAATATGTGGTAGCCGTTGTGTGCAGTAAACGTTCTTTTAACAAGCTGTTGTACTGATGTGATGACCAGTTATAGTTTTAGTGCTAGTAAGCCTATTTAGAGATGCAGATTAATTCAGGTAGGACTGTGTGTAGACATATTTTATTGTGTATTATGAGGTGGTCCGTGAAAATTCTTGATTACAAATAGTGGTCCACACACACAAAAAGTTTGAAAACCCCTGGTCTAGTAGGCTATTGGGTTAGTTTGCTAAATCATCTGCTGAAGTCTATTGCAGATATAAATATTCATAAATACGTCTGAGTTGCAGACACTCAGTTACAAAATGGCCGACGGCTCTGTTTGTATTTCACAACCAAACAGACTCTATAGAGCCGTCTAAGTTATATGTTTCTAATGGAAAATCTATTTTACTATAACAACAATATTAACATGATTTAACTCATAATAACATTTCATAACTGTGCAACTAACAACACTGACTTTTAGATGTTTATACTTTTCGACTGCCTGCAGAAGCTGTCATCATTTGCACATCAGATTAATCATTAATCATGTGATGGACAACAAGTAAAGCCATGAATTCTGAAATGTCGTCGCACAAGAGAAAAATAAATGCAAAAAGAGCTAAATCAATTTTGTTTCAGCTTAACTTGTCCATCTTTTATATAGGATTAACAGAGAATGCAAATCCTCTGGCTGATTAAAAAAGCAGCCAATTGCTTTGTATTAAAACTAAAGCAAGATTTAATGTCTTAAAAGAAATATAACTTACCAGCAATATGGCACATGTAGCACAACATAAACAGATTAACCATCTTCAAATAACAGTGCTTGATATACACTCACCGCCCACTTTATTAGGTACCCCATGCTAGTAACGGGTTGGACCCCCTTTTGCCTTCAGAACTGCCTCAATTCTTAGTGGCATAGATTCAACAAGGTGCTGGAAGCATTCCTCAGGGAGTTTGGTCCATATTGACATGATGGCATCACACAGTTGCCGCAGATTTGTCGGCTGCACATCCATGATGCGAATCTCCCGTTCCACCACATCCCAAAGATGCTCTATTGGGTTGAGATCTGGTGACTGTGGAGGCCATTTTAGTACAGTGAACTCATTGTCATGTTCAAGAAACCAATTTGAAATGATTAGAGCTTTGTGACATGGTGGAAGTAGCCATCAGAGGATGGGTACATGGTGGCCATAAAGGGATGGACATGGTCAGAAACAATGCTCAGGTAGGCCGTGGCATTTAAACGATGCCCAATTGGCACTAAGGGGCCTAAAGTGTGCCAGGAAAACATCCCCCACACCATTACACCACCACCAACAGCCTGCACAGTGGTAACAAGGCATGATGGTTCCATGTTCTCATTCTGTTTACGCCAAATTCTGACTCTAACATCTGAATGTCTCAACAGAAATCGAGACTCATCAGACCAGGCAACATTTTTCCAGTCTTCAACTGTTCAATTTTGGTGAGCTCTTGCAAATTGTAGCCTCTTTTTCCTATTTGAAGTGGAGATGAGTGGTTCCCGGTGGAGTCTTCTGCTGTTGTAGCCCATCCGCCTCAAGGTTGTGCGTGTTGTGGCTTCACAAATGCTTTGCTGCATACCTCGGTTGTAACGAGTGGTTATTTCAGTCACTGTTGCCCTTCTATCAGCTCGAACCAGTCTGGCCATTCTCCTCTGACCTCTGGCATCAACAAGGCATTTCCGCCCACAGAACTGCCGCTCACTGGATGTTTTTTCTTTTTCGGACCATTCTCTGTAAACCCTAGAGATGGTTGTGCGTGAAAATCCCAGTAGATTAGCAGTTTCTGAAATACTCAGACCAGCCCTTCTGGCACCAACAATCATGCCACGTTCAAAGTCACTCAAATCAACTTTCTTCCCCATACTGATGCTCGGTTTGAACTGCAGGAGATTGTCTTGACCATGTCTACATGCCTAAATGCACTGAGTTGCCGCCATGTGATTGGCTGCTTAGAAATTAAGTGTTAACGAGCAGTTGGACAGGTGTACCTAATAAAGTGGGCGGTGAGTGTATGTGAACACTTGTGTGACAGACAGATTGTGAACTGACACAACTGTGTTAAACTGTGATATTAAAGGGATACTCCACTTTTTTTGGAAATAGGCTCATTTTACAACTCCCCCAGAGTTAAACTGTTGAGTTTTACCGTTTTCGAATCCATTCAGCCGATCTCCGGGTCTGACGGTACCACTTTTAGCATAGCTTAGCATAGATCATTGAAGTGGATAAGACCATTAGCATCTCTCTCAAAAAAATGACCAAAGAGTTTCGATATTTTTCCTATTTAAAACTTGACTCTTCTGTAGTTACATTGTGCACTAAGACCGACGGAAAATGTAAAGTTGCGATTTTCTAGGCTGATATGGCTAGGAACTATTCTCTCATTCATGCGTAATAATCAAGAAACTTTGCTGCCGTACCATGAGTGCAGCAGGCGCAATGATATTATGCAGCGCAAACACAAACTTATTATGGTCACGCAGGAAGTAACCTAGCTGGGGACTATTTTCAGGCGCTGCGTCATATCATTACGCCTGCTGCACTCATGGTACGGCAGCAAAGTTTCTTGATTATTACGCAGGAATGAGAGTATAGTTCCTAGCCATATCAGCCTAGAAAATCGCAACTTTACATTTTCCGTCGGTCTTAGTGCACGATGTAACTACAGAAGAGTCAAGTTTTAAATAGGAAAAATATTGAAACTCTTTGGTCATTTTTTGAGAGAGATGCTAATGGTCTTATCCACTTCAATGATCTATGCTAAGCTATGCTAAAAGTGGTACCGTCAGAACCGGAGATCGGCTGAATGGATTCGAAAACGGTAAAACTCAACTGTTTAACTCTGGGGGAGTTGTAAAATGAGCCTATTTCCAAAAAAAGTGGAGTATCCCTTTAAGGTAGTGTTGCGTGTGATTCCTCCTCCGCCGGATTTGAACACCACCCACATGTGTGAGCTACTCTTGCATGTGATGTTCTTTCTCCAGGATGTGTTATTAGTGGCAGAAGTTGTACCATTTATGTTCTATATTGTTTTCGATTATTAACCTGACCTCTGGCCTGACTCTATTAGTGGTGCTTGTGAAGTAAAGCATCTCTATTGTTCTCTTGCACACGCATAAGTGGTGTTTGTCGTAGACCCATGGATTGAGGTGTGCTTTGACTTTTATAAGCGATCGGTGATGGCAAGCTCTGTAAGAACAGACCTCACAGTTGGGTGTAAGTTGTAGCCCTGGGGCGCAAGAACTGCCCAAATTTTCCCCTTTGACATACTATGGTGAAGGAAGGCCCATGAAACAGGAAGTGAGCACATGTGTTTTTCTTACTATGGGAACTTGCATAGGAATATTGAGCGTAACTCTGGATCACAGTGTCATAGAGACATGATGAGGGTGGTTTAATTTCACTCAGGCAACCAATCAGTCTCTCAGGATCATTGTGAAGCTATCAAGTCCCGCCCTAGCAACCATTTAGAGCACCCTAGCAACTGATCCCATAAACTACCATTATAAAAGGCCCAGTACATGAGGGTGAGTTTGACTTATGCAAACATTCAGTCTTAAGTTTCTTCTTGGACACTCTGTATCAACACCCTAGCAACAAAGGTTGAGATCCCTAGCAACAAGTTCCATAGAGTTCCATTCAAATAGATCAAAAGGGACATCATAGAAGTGTCATAGAAACATGAGACTGGGCTTGTGTTGTGTGTATCACATTCTCTTCAGAAAATAATTTTTTGTTGTTTTTCCACACATAGCTCTTGATGGATCAAAGAATCAAGTTTATTTCTTTTTTAAAAGCAACTTATAGATTATAATTACTGTATTTTTCTGTAATGCAGAAGCTGTTAGTCCAGCCATCAGCTCAAACCACATCTCTGTTCAGCTGTAAATAGATCAGACCACTGCGGTTTCACTTTGACTCACAAACTGAGCTTGAGTGTCATATGTATTTAGTGAATCATGTACCGTGCGTTTCACTCGGCATGAAAAAACACACACTCTGAGGCCTTTCTGTGACTATTGTACAATTTGCTATTATTATAATATATACGTTTTGCATGATATTAAAGATTAATTTAAATGACATGCTTCAAAAACCCTTTTAAGGTCAAGGTTTATTGACCAAATTTTAATCCACATTGAACTGATGTCTCCTCTGACTGAAACTGAAGTCCACTAGTCCTGTAGCTGTTGCTGTATACACCATCACCATCCGTCATATGAAACACAGGAAGTGTTATTGGCTACGTCTCCCTGTGTGTGTGTGTGTGTGTGTGTGTGTGTGTGTGTGTGTGTGTGTGTGTGTGTGTGTGTGTGTGTGTGTGCGTGTGTGCGTGCGTGTGTGTGTCATTTCTCTGGGCCTGTCCCAGTACACACACTTGTGTTGTTTGCTACTTGAACACTGGACCCTAATACTGAAAATATACATTATAAACTGAAAGTGGTCAAATGATCCAAGAACACAAGTGGAGGAAAGACTGGAGGAGAGAGTGAGTTGTTTGGTCCAAACGCTTTCTAAAACTGACAACCGGAGGTGAATATTAGTATCTTTTATATTATCACTGGGGATTCAAATGGTAAAATTTAAAGTAAAAGGCATATGTTGAATAAAATATTATTACTCAAGTCCTAAAGCAGTGGAAGATTGTAATAAATTAATGAATTGAATTTCCACTCCTCTGAATGAGTGATATTTATCTGTAAGGGTCTGTGAATATACGCTGGAATCAATACTTTTTTGTATGAATGCACAAATATGTGAAATATGCACTGAAATATGTGCACTTCTCCAGGATGTTCGGGGTTGAGTTTACAGCTGTGATGCTGTTTTAGCTGCTGTTCTTCATAAATCCACCAGATGACACCATTTATCAGTTATATCAATATCACACCACTGATGATCAGAGTAGACATGCGTACATATCAGTCATAAACATCAGTGAACTCAATTGTCAGTTCATCTCTAGTACTAATGTTATGTTTATGTGGGAATATGATTTGTCCCTCTAGTGCTCAAATAATGTTATAGTTTCATTTCTGAGGGAGTTTAAAGCTGCTTCTTTATAATGTGTTGAAGGGGGTGGATTGGAATCCACTGCTGCTTCAATGTATATGTAATGAGTGATTATAATCAAGGTATTAATAAATATGTTTCCTTCTAATATCAAATGAGTTGAATGACTTCTCTGGAGATTTTACTTTGTTATAGAAGTTACCAGTGTGATTACTGAAGTGTTCTTTTCATGTATTCTCTAATGTCTGTATTTGATATCTGAATGCATTTACAGTGCTTGCTCATTTATTCCAGCTTCCAGAAATGAAATATGGAAAGATGTTTTGTTTTGTGTTTGAGAAATGTCTTCAATATGTGTCAATGCTTCTATTTTTCTAGGGTACCCTGACGACTATAAGTCACAGGGGTCATTGAAGTCTATAGGTTAAGGGACCATTTCTTTGTTAAAGCCTTACTTTCCAGTTAGACTAAAGTGTAGCTCTCCTTGAGATAAATCACGCATTATCTTGATGTTTTGAGACGACTCTACTGTTTATAGTTAGAGCCTGGCCAAATCCAACCTTGGAAAAGCTGTGTGTCGGTGTGTGTGTTAGTCTTCTGGGTTGCAGGTTAAGGAACCACTGGCATTATTGGAGATTGAGTTGTTGTTCTGGACATGTTGGCGTCCAGCAACCCAAATCTGAGACCTGGAAGGTCACGACGTGCCTAACTTCAGGGTCTGAGTGTCAGCCGCATAATCGATGGAGATATGCTTCAGTTTATCTGTATATGTGTGGAAAATTACTATGTTTATCTATTTCTTAGCCAATGAGAATCATTCAACCTGTAAGCAATGACGTAGCTTAGACCTTGGAAATGGTATAACTGCTGTGATCTTTGTGACTGTAAGCGGGGCGGCCTACGAACTCCTGTGTGAGTGTTGAAGCTGACTTCTGCTGATGAAACTGCAAACTATCTTCAGTAAAACTTTTCTTTAATTTTTTATAATTCTGACTCCGGGTCTTCATTCTTCATATCTGGTTCTGGGTCTTTGACTGTATACCCTTTACAGTGTTGATATATATATATATATATATATATATAGAGAGAGAGAGAGTGGTATACATGGCATAAATAGGGACACTAGATGGCGCTAGTTAATAGTGGGATGTCATGTTTTATTTGATGAAATTTAAGGGTCATGGTCAGTTAACCAACTGCAAATGAAAAGAAAAAATTAAAGAAGTGAAGTTCTTGAATTCTTTTTTGATTATTGGATTTTGATTTAATTCGCATATTTCTTACATTTAATTGTAACATAGGAGCATTCGTTTGTTGCTAGTTACCACCCTAAACTAAAAATAAAGAAATTATTAACAACCATCAGTCATTTGTGTACATAAATATAATCATATTTCAACAGTAAATCATACACATACATTCTTAAAATGTGTCCATATAATATTGTATTTCATCACACACTGAGAGAGTCGTTTATCTGTTAGATTCAGTGTTTAATAGTAAAGTCTGTTTTATTAAAGCTAATGTCAGAGACTGTGAGTCTTCATATGAGCAGGAATGGAAAGAAAGCCCTTCAAACACACAGTAATGAACGACACCTCAGTGTGTGTGTGTGTGTGTGTGTGTGTGTCAAACATCGACCACAAACATCCAGCAGAAGCTCATGCAGAGCCAGCAACAAATCACACCACTTTTCTGAGCAGAGGAAGCCGAACACAACAGGCGTTCATTTAACACACAGATTCAAATATTTCTGACATGAGGAGGCAAAATGTTTCGTTTCTTGTTTGTTGTTGTTTTGTGGATTTGTAAAAAGGGGAAACACTGAGGCTTTCAAAAGTCAGATCATTTAGATCATTTGTTAAAAGTCCTTGTACATTCTTAAAGAGAGAGTTTCATTAGTCACTGAATCTCACGCTTGAAAAACCTCAGAACTCAATCCAGCAGTTTTAAAGAGCCGAGAGGAACGGCAGCGGTTCCTGTGAGAGCGCTCACACCGCTGCTCTGGTTCTTGAAGGTCGATCCTCTTCTCGTGGCGATCGGCGCATACACCACATGATCCTCCTCTTTATCATCCTGCAAAAACATAATGCATAATAATAAATACATGAATGTCCTTGAAATCATGTTACAATATAAAACCAGCCTCAAGTGTGTCACAAAACATCCATAGGTCTGTGTGTGTGTGAGAGACTTGCACTGTTTCCTTTCGTTTGTTTCCTTTTGCCTTTTTTAATGCTTACATGAGATGCTATAAAAATGTATTCCAGTACTAATGGCAAAATTGGCTGTGAAATCAACAGTTGTTTACTGTAGATTTCACAGTAACATTACTGTATAAGATTTTTACAGTAGAATATTGTAAAGTTTACAGTAAGACCTTAAAAATCACAGTAGTCCAAGCATTACAGTAGAAATCACAGTAGTCAAAGCATTACTGTAAAAAAATCACAATTTAGCCACTATAGTACTGTAAATAGTAAAGTAAACTACTGTAATTTTCTTTTTTTATCATATATTTCTTTGTACCCTCTTCAACTAGTGAATGAACTAGTAACATTTGCTCTGTAATTTTACAAAACTTGTAATGAAATAGCCTCGTTTTGTAAAAATTTCTTCAGTCGTAAATTAAATTTAGCAACAGTAGAATAAGCGGGATAATATACTTCACGCCATTAGACTATCCAAAGTTAAAACACTCCGCTGGGTGTTGTGGCCACATTACAAACATAGAATGTGCGTCAACTTTGGATGATATAATGGCATGTTGTCCAATGTCCATTATCCCTTTATGTTGTACCTGTTTTGTCATTCCTGTTCACCAAATGTTTTTAAATAAATAACTGTTAACAATTTTCTTATTGTCTGCAGTTGATTGCAATGTTTTAGAAAATGGGTGATTCTTTTAATGATGGCTAATATTACATCACAGTGATACAGTATTTAAATTGTACAGTGAGAAACTGAATTTACAGTGATTAACTGTTATCTACTGTTTATAGTACTGTATTGCATACAATACATAAAAAACAGTGCTTAACTGTTTTTTTTGTATGTAAATGCAATTGAAATCACAGTACTTATTTTTTTCTTCTACAGTAAAACAATCAATACTGTAAATACAACTAAAAATCACAGTGTTTAATTTTTTTATTTTACAGTGAATACACAAAATACTGTAAATGTAAGTACAGTACTCTCACTGTAAAACGTATTCACAGTAACTTACTGGTAACAATTAGCCAGTAGGTTACTGTAAATACAACTAAAATCACAGTATTTAATTGTTTTTGATTTCACAGTGTATACATAAAATACTGTAAATGGAAGTACAGTACCCTTACTGTAAAAAGTATTCACAGTAACTTACTGACTAATTGTTGCGGTTGTATTTTACGGTAATTTTTTTACAGTGAAGAATTGTGTTGATTTGCTCTGTTTTCCAAAAGAATCACAAAAAGGACGTACAACATGATTTGGACTGTGATGTCATCATCTGAAAGGAAATACTTCATCAGTGGCTCATTTTGAACACTGGAAATATTAACTAATGTTGATCTGATGGTAGAATGAGTGTTGTGAGGATTATGGCATATGTTTCTCGCATTGAATGCTGATCTTTATACATTTCTAATATGGTGGTGTTTTGTGTGTTTGTCTGTATGATGATCTCTCACACACAAGCGCACTCACTGCTGAACTGATACACAGACATGAATTAGTAATAAATGATCTTACCGATTTCTGTGCTCTTCTTTTGTAGAACGCTGGCTCGACGTAGATGATTTCTTCTTCATGAGTCTCAACTGTTTTAATAATAATAATAAGATGTAATACAATAAATAGATGGATTAAAACAACAAAACTCAATGTTGTTAACTAGTTCTGTTTCTTTACAACATAATGTAATTATGGCTTCATTGATCTGAGATTATGCGCCTCAGTTTTAGAGTGACAAATCCTGTGCTAGTTAATATAAAACAAATTTGAATCCCATATCTGGTAATAAAATAGCATAAAGATAAAATTCTAAACACATTTTTGGAGGCCAGCCATTTTTGAACAGGAACACCATAAGTGTAACAAGTTTTATGTTATATCTTGTGCGAGCAAAGTCAATAAGTTTTGGTTCAATGCGATAACATTAACATTTTCAGGAAAAAGAAAATCCTCTTGTCTTCAGGTCAAAATGACATCAACTCAACATGAGGGTTAAAAGGAACTACACTATTAAAGTATATTATCATTTGATATAACACTTATAACTTTTACAAATTCAATAGCGTCTATAATTTAACACTTGCCTTTTTGATCAGTTTTTCTACATTTCCTGCAGATGCAGAAGATCACGACAACTGTAAACACAATCATCAGAGATCCAGCAGAGATCAACACTATCAGAGACACAGAGACTAGAGGAGGAGAGAGAAACAGTTATTAGTGTCAGCTAGTGATCAGAGAACATTACATTTAGGTGTATTTTGCTGCTTTACATATAAATTATTTTAAAAGTTTATCGTTTATTACATTCTACTGTGGGTTACAGTAAAAATCAAATTGTATGTGTTTTTATTTCAGGCTGAAAGGCAGCAAAGAGTGGTGATGATCTATATGTAAATATGAGTAACAATCTGAGGTATGTCGACGACACAACACTGAAAAAAGTAAGATATGGAACATCTGTTGAGGAAACTCAAGAGAAGAAAGTCTAATTATCGTACTAGAACTAAACACGAGGAAGACCAAGATCATGTGATCAAGATCAACTGATAACATTGATAAATTCGAGCTCAATGAAGAAGAGATTGAGATTGTTTAGAGTATAAAGCTTTTAGGTACCCATGTGACCACTAACACTCGAGAAATATGGAGGTGGTCAAGACGGCTATGAAGTCTTTAGACAAAATATTCAAAAGCAAAGACATACTGATGAAGATGAGACTAGTTCAGACACTCATATTCTTCTACATTTGCGTTTCCAGAAACGTTGTTTCCTGTGTGTGCCGTGAATGACAAGACGGACCAACAAGTCAATCGGAAATCAAACCAGAAACTCAAAGCACAAATGAGGAAACTGCATTAGTCGTACTTTGGTCACACGGTTTGAAAGGAAATATCACTGGAAAGTTGATCATGATTGAGAAGATTGAGGATAAAGGTGCAGAAGAAGACCTTCAGTGAGATACGATTACAGCGAGGACAGGACGGATGCTGGAGGATCTCATCAGACTAATGCAAAAACAAATCCTATATAATTCTTTAGTCTATCAGTCACAAAGACTCAAATCTGAGCTAATGGGACACAACAACATACGTATCAATAATCCATATAACCGAGATACATAACTACATAAATAATCCAAGTAACAGAGTTATTTATGTTGAGAAAAAAAACAAAAGAAGGGACATAATTCAACAATTTGAAATCAATGTAATTTTTAAGCAATAAAATGCTGAACATTTGTTTTATCACCAATAATTGAAACCTGCTCCAGTCTTTATAATCAGGTCAGCAAACACACACATATGTCATCAGTGCTGCTGTACCTGCACATGTGTGGCAGAGTGTGTTGATGTCCAGATGTGTGGTCTGGTTGCTGATGGGATTGTTCAGCACACAGCTGTAGGTGTTTTTATCCTGATATTCCACCTCCAGAGGTAGAGAGAGACTGATGCTGAGATCACACACACTGATGCTGGACAATACACTCATTCCTGCGTACCAGGAGAGAGTCGCATCACACACACTCAACACTGATGAACACACCACTGAACATGATGATGATGATGATGAAGAACAGTCTCTGATGATGACAGGAACAGGCAGACGAGCTGAGAAACATTAGAAACAGAATAAATCATACTATTAAATGACTGTACCAGAAATTGTAATCTTGTGTATCTGATTGAGGGGTTCCTAAGCCCATAAAATCTTTAAGTTAATAAGGTTAAGTGTATTTGGCTTGCTGTCCGCCGTGGAGGGGCTCGAGCAAGCAGCTTCAACTCGAGCTTAGATAAACCCCCCAGTGGCACTACTAATGCTTGGATGATGAGTATGGTAGCAAGAAGCCTATATTGGAGTTGAGGAGGTGGAGGGACGCCAGAGCGAGTGAGGGGCTGCTTATGCTCCGGCAGTTCATTGAGAGATTAGATGGGTTCACTCCTCCCGAAATTACACTGTGCACTTCACTAATCATACAGAATATAGAGATTGTGTATCTTAGATTTTACAATTTTAAAACTGAAAAATAATGTATTTAGGATAGGTCTACTTCAAAGCGATTAAGAAATAAAGGAAACCAATGTTAAACTCACCGTAGACAGTGAGACTGTAACTCTTGCTCAAATTTCTGGTCTTCTCTAGTTTATAATCTCCAGTATGTTCAGTTGTGGTGTGTGTGATGGTCAGAGATCCAGTTTTATCGTCCAGCTTCAGTCTGTCTCTGAATCTCCCATCAAGAACATCTTTATATACAGTGATTCTGTCCTCCAGCACATCTATTTCAGCTATTAAAGTGTTTTCATCTCCAAACCTCCACAGAATCAGATCTTCATCCTTAATTTCAGTGAGATCAGAGTTTAGAGAGACTGAATCTCCCTCCATCACTGACACTGACTTCACTGCATCTGTACCAGCAAACACTCCTGAAGAACACACCAACGTAAACAATTTTACACACACAAAAATATACTCACATCCTTTGCCATTTGCAATCAGAGATTCTGATGGTTCCAAAATGTTTGCTCACTGATTTTGCTAAACAAAAAACAACAACAACATCTAAAACATTTTTTTTAAATAATGTTCTACATTGAGACTGTAACTATATTATCTTCAAATACCTTAATGTGATATTCACATGTCATTTTTCTATTAATTTAGTGAGCTTATTAATAAGCTGACTGAATCTGTCCATTATGTGATCTGTAATGCCGGAATCCAAAAGATCGTAATCCAAGTTATTACTTTGAATATAAACCAAGGCAAGATCTAAATCAGTAAAAACACTGCTTCAAAAATGCATTAAAATACATTTGTAACTTACCATCCAGACGCCACAAACACAAGCTGAGCAAAACAACATTAACCATTATCTCTGATCACTGTAACATTATAATGGAAATCTCAGAAAGCGGTCTGTCTTGAACTGTGAAATTAATCTAGTGTGTGTGTGGATCCTCCCCCATCAGGACTAGACCACCCTTCACTGACCACACACTGGATTTCATTTTAAAGTACACAACAATAGCCTTCATCAAGAATCACTGTATAGTGGCAGAAAACAGGCTATACCACAGGAAGTTTACATGATTAGGGCAGTTATTATTTTAGTATTGTGTTATTATCTCTCTCTCTCTGAGTATAAATAATTATGGATGTAAGTATAACTTCACATGTGATGTGTTACATATTTAAGTGTCTATAAGTGATGAATGATGAGTCAGAATAATGTGTTACCTGTGACTCTTATTTGACTGTTCCTGAAACATCAGTATCTTTTATCAGTATCAGTTTTCATGAAAAAGGAAGTCTGATGGTGAGGTTCTTATTAACAGGAGAGGAAATAAAGACACTCTTCTTTGCCCACAAACATCTCACACACACATCAATGTGCCTAAAAATAATACACACATATTTTCCATCCGTCAGGTCAATCTACTTTTTTTTTTTTTTTAAATAAATGAGACCGCAGAAGTTTCACTTTGACTCAGTTGCATGGTGTCACATTCGGTGACTCGCGTTCTTTCTCTGCGCTAGAAAAGAACATGCGATGTGGTTTTCTGTGGAGCTGTGGTTAAAAAATATGTTTTATGTTCGAATGCAACCATAGTGGGGGACTGAAAATCTTGTTTACCTTGAAATGAATCCTTCTATTTTCATTTTGACACATTCCGGCCTATTTGCAAATCAGTCTTTCTCACTGAAGCTGCATGAATTGAAAATGTGTATCTTATGTGATGTTCACACATTCACAGGATAAAAGTTAGGCTACTCCATGAATTGCATCCTAACCCTAACCGTAGCTTTAAGTAGCCTACATGTTCATTAATATTACTCAGTACTTAGGCTATTTGAGTAAGTACAATGTAACTACGTCACCTTAAATAAAGTGCAACCGCACTGATTGTTTGCTCACCATCTAATCTCCCCAGACCTTAATATGTCCTTGTTTGGAGATGATCAACAATATTTGCTGGTTTGACTGGTCATGATGTTTTGCCTCATCAGTGAACATTACACTTGTCATGTATTTTGTATAGCTATGCTACCCGTACCTGGGTGACGTCATGTTGAGTTGAGTAAAACTATGGAGACCCTACTCTGAAAGTCACCTCGTGTCTGTGTCGTCTTATTCTTCACTTTAAATACATAACATGATGTCAGAAGACGAATAAAAAAAAAGAAAAGAAGAAAAGAAAAGCACAACTGAAAAGATGTCCACCATCAGCTTTGTCTCTTCACGGCAGTCTGGCGGAGAATTGGAAGGTATGGCTTCAGAAATTCGAGTTGTACCTCATTGCGAGTGGCGTGGCAGAGAAATCAGAGACAGTGCAGTGTGCTACCTTCCTTCATATTGTGGGTGAAGAAGCCATTAAAGTGTACAACACATTCCAGTTCACGGAGGGAGAGGTGAATGAAATAAATGCACTAAAAAGGAAATTCAAAGAATATTGTGAGCCCAGAAAGAATCTGCCATACATTCGCCATATGTTTTTTATAAGATCGCAAAGTTCTGAAGAAACAATTGATGCATACGTCACAGATCTTAAACACAAGGCGAAAGACTGTGAATTTGGTGATCTGACTGATACAGATAGAATTGTATGCGGGATAAGAGAAGACAATGTGCGTGCAAGATTGTTGCGTGAGGCAGACCTCGCGTTGGAAAGAGCAATCGACACCTGCCGGGCCAACGAGCTAACGTCAAATCAAATGAAAATGCTAGCTGAAGAAATAGACTTGAACAAAATAAGCAGTGTAAAAAACAAAGAAAATAGGAGAAAAAAAACAGTGCAAAGTGAACAGAGAAGTAAACAGCATGCAATGGAAAGTGACCACAAAGGAAACGTGAAATGTTTAAGATGTGGTTACCAACATGAATACAAAAAATGCCCAGCTTATGGACAAATTTGCAAAGCATGCAACAAAGGAAACCACTTTGCAAAAATGTGCAGAATGCAAGTCTCCACCAGGAAAATACAGACTGTAGAACAAGGTGAACAAGTGATGAGCAAGATGATTTCTTTGTTGGAACCATTGACGTGCAAACAACACAAACAATGAAAAATGTGCACACAGTCACCACTGAAACACAGAATGAAAAAGACAAATGGACTGAAAGCCTGAACATAAACAACAAGAATGTTACATTTAAATTAGACACAGGGGCTGCATGTAATCCAGTGGTTCTCAACCTTTTTTGGGCCAGCGCCCCCTATCCAATATCCAGATCCCTGACTGCCCCCCACCCCCAAACTAATGAGCGAGCAGGAACGAGTAACAGATGAAATAAGTACAAAATTGTCATTTATTAATACAATCGAACTATACTCCACAGTGATTAATCCAAAAAACAAGCTATAAACTGCATTGAATAGCAATAGCAGTGTTTCTCACAGGATGTTTGGTAAATCTGTGGTGGGTGGACCTCAGGCCTTCTAGGGGGGTTCGGGGGCAAGCCCCCCGTAAGAAAAATGTGTGCATTTTAATGTTAAATTCATCAATCTGGTGTACTTTGAGAGTTCAAAATTAAAAGCTCCAACCCATATTCAGTGTGCAAATTAAACAAAGAAAAATTGAAACCTCTTTTAGTTGTGTTTGTCTACATTACGACAGTCATTAAAGCGGTAATGTTTGCACGTAGGTTTTATTAGCATTTAGGAGAGTATTGCAAGAAGCTGCTTACATTAACCTTACTTTCGAAAAATAAATAAATACAATCATGATTTTTCATGAAAAAATAGGCCTAAAATAGGCCTACCTTGGTATCAGGTATAATTAATACAATTACAATTAATTTGGTTTGTCGTGATTAATTTGTTTTCATAATCAGTAAAAAGAAAAATCTTCTAACAAGAATAAACACATATGAACAATTCAATTATTATTGTATTATTAATTGTTTTTATATCTTGAAACTAATGTTACCCAAGCAGCGTTTCCCGCTCAGATGCAGAATATACTTAAATATTAATATAATATAAAAATTATCCATCAAATTGTCATTTTCAAAATTGAGTTAACAATAATGCCTGACCAGTAAATTACTTGGTGAACAAAGAAAACACATTGGCATTAGGCATTGGAATTAGCCTAGTTAATGCCTAAATTTTAAAGTTTTACCTTATGAATAGAATTTAGTTTAATTTTGAAATTCGTCGCCGGAGTAAATGGGAACATGATTTATTGAAAATATTTGAAAAAATAGAAGTGTTTCTTAAGTCAATACTTTTTAATGGTTTGTCAACTTTCCATTCCTCCGCTGCGTGATTCTAGCCAGCGCTGGATTGTTGTCAGAGCGCTGGTCTATAACTGGAAAAATAATAGAGTCGTTGCAAAAGTAACGATACATAGCTTAGGCTATGTGCATTAAACTGGAAGAAGAATCACAACAAGCGTGTCGGTGAGAACATTCATTTAAACAGCATTCACATCCGAACTTGACTGCACATTATATTTTTGACATTATTACTGCTTTCAATCGTAATGCAATAGAAATGAACACAAAAAACCTGCTAGTATACTGACGGTGGACTTGCGGTCAGGAGTAGGCCAGAACGGCCGAATGATTTTCATTTTTTTATTTGAGCGCTGCTGACGTTTTCTTTCACGCGCACCATAGACGTGCACGCACACACAATAGCTATGACATCACAATCTACGCATATGTTTTACAACATAATTTAACATATATGGTCCTAACACTTTTTAAATAGCCCACTTAAAGTGTTTATTACAAATAAATTACTAAATGCTTAAAATGAATCAAAGTAAATTAATACAAATTTGCGTTATATATTTAAACTAGTGAACGCCCCCCATTAACACCTGAACGCCCCCCTTTCAAGACTCTTGCGTCTAACGCCCCCGTTGTTCTCTAAACGCCCCCGTTGAGAACCACTAATGTAATGTAATACCCAACAATGTGTTCAAGTCACTGGAAACTCAAAGAAAACTACAAAAATCCACCTGTCACCTAATCACATATTCTGGCCACAAGATGTCACCTGTGGGACAAGTTCAACTTACCTTCACCTACAGAAAACAAAAGCATAATATTCAATTTCAAGTGGTCGATGGTAACGTACCTGCACTTCTTGGACGCACAGCCTGTGAAAAATTAGGAATGGTGAGAAGAATATATGTAAAGATCAAAGATGACCCTTTGAAAAACTTTGACAACCTGTTTTCTGGCCTTGGGTGTTTACAAATTGAGAATCACATCAAAACAGACCCCAATGTCTCACCAGTGATTCATCCACCAAGAAAGGTTCCTGTAGCACCCAAGGACAATATAGTTGAAGAGCTACACAAGATGGAAAGCATGGGAGTAATTGTAAAGCAAACCGAACCGACTGAGTGGGTGAACAGCATGGTTTGGTTTCAGTGGTGAAACCAAACAAGATACGCATATGCATAGATCCACAAGACCTTAATAAAGCGATAAAACGTGAACATTACCCTCTACTGACAGTGGAAGAAGAGGTATTCAGCATGCCAAAAGCAAAGATATTCTCAGTCCTAGACGCAAATCAAGGCTTCTGGCAAATAAAACTGGATGATGAGAGTTCGAAACTCTGCACGTTCAACACGCCAATAGTACAGATTTCTTCGCTTACCATTTGGTGTGTCTTCAGCCAGTGAAGTCTTCCAGCGTGTGGTCGCGCAGATGTTAGAAGGTCTTGAAGGTGTGGTCAACGTCATTGATGACATCCTAGTATGGGGAGAGACAACACAAGAACATGATCAAAGACTCATCAAGCTGCTGGAAAGAGCAAGAGAATGGAATCTAAAACTAAACAAAAGCAAGTGCCAGATAAGAACATCAAAAATAAAATATCTTGGACACATCATCTCAGAAGAAGGTCTTAAGCCAGATGATGAAAAGGTGAGAGCCATCGTGCAAATGCCACCTCCTGAAAACAATCAAGCACTCATGAGATTCATGCGTATGGTGCAATACCTATCCAAATTCATTCCAAATTTATCTGATGTCAGTGCTCCTCTTCGAAAACTGCTAGAAGATGACGTTCAGTGGCACTGGGAGGAAGAGCAAAGAGAAAGCTTCGCAAAAATGAAGAGCTTGCTGAACAAATGCTTCAACACTGAAATTCTTTGATGTACAGAAGCCAGTGACACTTTCAGTTGACGCCAGCTCAGAAGGCATCGGAGCAGTCATTCTGCAAGGTAAAAAAACAGTGGCTTATGGATCTCGTGCACTCACGGATGCTCAAAAACGTTACGCGCAAATTGAAAATGAGCTACTTGCCATAGTTTATGGATGTGAGAAATTTCATCAATATATCTACGGCAAGGAAGTGAAAGTTGAAAGTGATCACAAACCACTGGAAAGTATTTTCAAGAAATCCCTACACCAAGCTCCATCCAGATTAAAGCACATGCTTCTCAGACTTCAGAGGTACAGCCTAAAGGTAGCCTACAAACCAGGTAAAGAAATGCACATTGTTGATGCACTAAGTCGTGCATATCTGAATGAGCATACAGAAGACTTGCTTGGTCAAGAGCTAGAGCTTTGCTGGGTAACAACATATCTGCCTGTGTCTGAAGAAAAGCTAAGTGTTTTCCGCACTTCAACGGCTGCTGATCAAGAAATGCAACTACTGTGCAAAATGACCATGGATGGATGGCCCAAGAAAAAAAGTGATGTTCCGAAACTGATTCAAGCGTATTGGACATTCAAAGAAGAAATAAGCTTCACATCAGGACTTCTTTTTAAAGCTCATAGTTCAAAACAAACTGAGACAAGAAATGCAAGAAATGACAAGAAAAATTCACGAATCACACCTTGGAGTTGTAAAATGCAAAGAAAGAGCCAGGGATGTTCTGTATTGGCCGAACATGTCAACGCAGATTGAAGAGTTTATCTCCCAATGTCCAGTGTGCAACACACACAAGAACAGTAATCCAAAAGAACCATTGATATCACGTCCAATACCAGGTAGACCTTGGTCAAAAATTGGCACAGATCTATTCCATTACAATGGTTCAGATTACTTACTGTCTTTTGATTGCTACTCTAAATTGCCAGAAATCAGTAAACTGTCTGACACAACAGCTCAGAGTGTAATCGTGGCCATGAAATCGATGTTCGCGAGGCATGGTATACCAGATACTGTAGTCACGGACAATGGTCCACAGTATGCCACCACAGAGTTCAGTAACTTTTCAAAAGTGTGGGAGTTTGAACATGTGACGTCCAGCCCAGGACACGCACAGTCGAATGGACAAGCTGAACGAGCAGTTCAAACCCTAAAAAGCGTGTTAAAGAAAGCTCAGAGTGGCAAAAGTGACCCCTACATTGCTCTGTTGGAATACAGAAAGACGCCATTGGATGGTATTGGGTACTCACCAGTACAGTTACTAATGGGACGTCGGTTGAAATCCAAAATACCTACCTCAGTCACCTTGTTGTCACCCGAGAGCAACATACAGATCCAAGACAACCTGAAACTAAGATAATCAAAAAGCCTATTTTGACAGACAAACGAGACTGCTTCCAGATGTCCACATAGGAGAAAGAGTGAGAGAGCAACGAGGAGATGTCTGGAAACCTGCAGTAATCATAAAAAGACATGAGCAACCAAGATCCTTCATCATACAAACTCCAGATGGGAAAACATACAGGAGAAAAAGAAAACATCTTCTAAAGACTGGAGAAAAAAGTCTCACAACAACAGCAACAAACACAGTCAATGGTACTTATCATGACTCAGTCATCTACAATTGACAAGGACACACAAAACACAGAATTGCCTGAGTCTCAGCCACATGAATACATTACCAGGTCAGGTAGACAAGTGAAAATACCCTCAAGGTACAAGGACTGAACAGTGGTTTGTAATATACAAATACGCTGCAGTAACCTGAGTTTGTTTTTGTTTGAATAACTTGTGCAGTTAAAAGAATGAGCTCAAATGTTCATAAGATTGCTCATAAACAAAGAAATTATATTTTAGTTGTATAACTGTTTAATTCAGATATGTAATAATGGTTACATGCTGAATAGTTCTAAACTTAAGAAGGGGGATGTCATGTATGTTGTATAGCTATGCTACCCGTACCTGGGTGACGTCATGTTGAGTTCAGTTCAGTAAAACAAAGGAGACTGTCGAAAAAAACAAAAAAAAAAACAACAACAAAAAAAAAAAAAAACAAAGGAGACTGTCGGTACACGCGTGTCTGTGTCGTCTTATTCTTCACTTTAAATACATAACAACACTGAATGAAGTCTTGTATTGGGAACAGCGCCATCTGCTGGTTCCTAATGCATGTTTCATCAACTGAGAAAGTTTCTTGAACAAAAGGTATTTTCTTCTTACATAAGTAGGCTAAATACGTTTATGTAATAATCACACACACACACACACACGCACGCACGCACGGAAAAAAATATATATAAACTATAAAATAGTTTTTTTTACTGATAAATTAATCATAACATAGGCTACTGCTTTGAAAGCTTTCAAAGTCAACACCTATAGGTCATATTCCTATAGTATCATATTTCGTAACCTAAGCAATTTAATAGGAAACGAAACTTAGCTTGCCTCCCATTACAACCTGGATAAGGAAGGAACGTTGTACAAATACAACCCCGCCTACAGAAATAAAGGCACACCGTTTACTGTCGTTTTCTTAAGAAAGGAACTTCGCAACCTCTAGTGATCTAGGCTACTGCTCCCTGTCCTCTATCAACAGTGACTGGTTCAGACAGCTGCAGGGAAACGGCGATGCTGCAAAATTCAAGATTCGATTAAATTGATTTACAAAAACAAAAATAAAATAAAAAATTCTGAAGATGGGAAGTTATCGTGTGCTCACTCTGTTTGTGTTTTTTGTTGATGGTAAGTCGCTTGACTTTTTATTTTATTTTTGATAGGCAATGCATTGACATAGCAAATGCATGTAGAAAATGCACGAGTTGAAAGGCTGTAGGCTATGTGATGTAAATTGCTTTGGATAAATGTCTCTTCCGACTGCAGGTGTAAATGCATCACACACATGCACAGGACAATGTCACTCCATGATTTGCTTTCTAATTCAGTCCGTTTCAGTTTAAGTTCGCGCAATGCTTAAGGTTTTTTTGTTTGTTGTTGTTGCTGTTTTTGGCGAGTTTCCATGACAGAATCAGTCAGCACTCCTTTGTTCTGTCTCTTAACCCGTTTGACCAGTTCTGCCAGCAAGTCATAAGCCAATTTTACACATTTAATGATTTTAATGTAGCCTATGATATAAATTAATTACTTCCTATCTCTCCCGAGCCTTTCTTGTTCTGTGTCCGTAAGTGATTGAACCAAAAAAAACGAAATTAATAGTTTGCGGTTGATCACGTGATTTTCTGAGAAACGATACAAGCCTCGGTACTTTTCTTAATATAGCCTACAGATGACCTTGAGCCTCTGTTTCATATACACCACTAATAAATGGTCTTCACTGGTTTAGACTACAACTGGTCTCCCTGAATAACCAAACTTAAGCGCTCAATCTCCTTTTAAAGCAAACAGACCAGCTGGCTGCACAGTCTAGGCCTAAAACCCGGAAACAAGCTCAGGCTGGTTTAGGATTTATCAGCAGGAATAACAACTCCAATATATTCACCTAGAATCATGACTGGTCAAAAAGGCATTGGTATCTTACTTTTTAATCGTTATAAGTTGACTACTAGGCTATGCACATGTTTGCCCCAACTTCATATTTAACAGCTACAGAAGAGGATTATGGTCAAGCAATAATAATAAAAAAAAATATATAGTATTATAGAGATTATAGTCAATATAATTCACTATAATTATAATTAATTATTCTCATTATATTAGTCATTATAATTATAAGAATAAAACCATCTCGAGATTAAAGTAATTATAAATGTGAAAATTAAACTCATTAAATTTCTAGAAAAAAAAAGTTGAAATGCACGTTGGGAAAAAACAAATAAAATTTCGAGAATAAAGTCATGTTTCGAGAAAAAACTTGTTACGTTTCGAGGAAAAAAACTTGAAATATTATGTTGAGAAAAAAATCATAAAATTTCGAGAATAAAGCCGTTGTTTTGAGAAAAAAAACTCGACGTAAAATGTAATTCTTAAAATGATTTAGTTTTATTAACATTATATTGCTTATTTATTCTTTATTAACATTATATTGTATTATTTACAAGTTTATTCTCAAAGTATAATGAGTTTATCTCATTTTATTAAGAGTTTTTTTTTTTAATTCGCATTATAATGACTTAAATCTCAAGATGGTTTTATTTTATTTTTTTTTATTATTGCTTGGCCCTAATCCTCTTCTGTAATAGTAATAGTTCTGTATGAAGTATTTTAATGTTTACATGTAAAATGAGGCTGTAAAAATCTACATTTCTTTACCACAGAGATCTTTATGATCTTCTGTCATTGGGTTTCTTGTAATCAAACACATTTCTGTGTTGTTGAATTCTTTGTCAAATGCACACACACACACACACACACACACACGCACACAAGTAATTATTGTTCATCTTTCTCTCCAGCTGTGTTTGGTGACTCCTCTGGTTTGACCTTGCTATCAGTGATGGAGGGAAGACCAGTCACTCTAAACACTGGTGTTACCAAACAACAACGTGACAAGATGCTGTGGTATTTCAACAACACTCTCATAGCTCTGATCAACGGAGAGTCCAGAACGAGCTGTCTGTATGATGGAGAAGACGGGAGATTCAGAGACAGAGTAAAGGTGGACTATGAGACCGGATCACTGACCATCAGAGACATCAGATCTGAACACGCTGGACGTTATGAAGCAAATTTCATCCAAAGCAAGAGCTCAGGAACCAGCCAAAGCTTGAACAGAAACAGCAAGTGTGACAGCACAAAAATCACCAGAAAAATGAGCAACATCGGCGACACCATAAAAACATTCATCGTTTCTATCAGCCGTGAGTCACTCAGTCATTTTCCCTGCAGCAATTTTGACATTTGTGATTGTTTGAATGTTTAACCGTCACATTCAGACCAGTTTATCCTCTTTCCTTAAAACCTGTTTCAGAACAGACTTCCTGCATCATGTCTGTTTTGGCAAGATTACACTGACACTGTTCAGTCCTTTTCAGTAGACATACCTTGTGAATAATTCAACATTATGATGATATTAAAAATATTATAACTGATTATATCTGACTGCCTATATATCAAACTTTTTTATTTATTTTATTCACTTGTATTTTCCAGCTTCTCTGTCTGTTCCTGACAAAATCGATGAAGAATTGGACGAGACTGAGAAGGAGCGGGAGTCTGACATGAGTATGTTTCTTCTCCCTTTCTTTTTTACAGTCATGTGAAACAGTGTGTGTGTTTGTGCTGAAAGGCTGTGTTGGGTCTTCTGTCTCGTCTGTCTAAAGGACATTGTTCCAGAAGTCTTGTGGGTTTTTTTTCGGTGCGGTGAGACGTACACGCTCGGGCAGATTCGGCTAGACGTTCATCCTCGGACGCGGCGCCGCGCGCGCTGTTACAAAAAAAGCCGTGCACACAGCCAAGCCAAATGGGGTCTTGCCGGTCTTGCGCACCGAACGCGGCATTTTTGCCGAGCGCACCTTCGCGCTCGTGCGGACGCGTCGAGTATAAACAAGGCTTTACTCAGTGTCAGCGCGCGCTCTGATCGGCAAAGGGGCAGAGATTTCAGACCTTCGTTTATTAAACAGATCTCCAAGATTTCTCTTCTTGTGAGGGGGTGCACAGACCTCTCCCGAATCATCTCCAGCAGTAGCAGCCTCCGAAGCACCACTAACTCCGCCTCCATTTCCCTCGTAAGCTGATATTAGTATTTAAACATTCTCTATGATAAAAAAAAAATTGTGAAAAAAATATTTTAATAACTAGGTTTTGGCGGTTATAGAGTTCTAATGACGGTGTTCAACTATAAACGTCACACCCCTGGTTCCATGGCGGCATCCCTCTTTGTAAAAAGTAAATGTACAGAATCTGCTTCACCGTCGCTGTGCTGTCCTCATCGTGTAAAGCCCGCCCCAACGTTTCTGATTGGTGCCGCGATTTCGATGGATTAGAAATGGGCTTGAATGAGCTCTTTGCCAGACTAACTTGCAGAGCAAATCTAAATTTGCAGGAAGTTGTCTGGGTTTTCCCAGGGTATCATTTCACATGCTAACTAAGGCCAGTAGAGTCTGAGGTGTAGCTCTTGGGTGTTTTGGTAATGGTCTTGCAAATCTTCATAGATTAATGGCAGCAAAAATGATTTCTCTATGGCTACAATCAGACTGCAGGTAAATGTGGCCCAAAATCCCAAATCCAAGTGTGTTTTTTTTTTTGCTCATGTGACTCAGATCTGTTTTTATTAAGACAGTGTGAACACCACAAATCACATGGAATCTGATCTTTTCATTTGCCATTTGGGCCACTTCCATATGTGATCTAAATCAGATGCAGGTCAGATGTTTCGCTATGCGACCTCAGTTTGAACAGTCATAGGGGAATTCATGTGACTTTTAAGTCACATTTCAAATGTCACAGAGCAACACTCGTCACATTTCTGAGTCACTTGAAATATTTTACATTGAAGTCATCAAGGCAGTTTCGATAGGTAGTCAGTGAAGGACAGTGATGTGTCAGAACTCAGAACTCATAATTATTACAGTGATAAAGCAAAACATCATAAATGTTTAGAGACTCGGCTCTCTTTTTTTTCACATCCTCCTCTGTTTTTTTTTATATATTGCCTGCGCATACATTTTCTGGCTTCTGCAGCAGATCACACTATACATAAACGCATAATCGCTTACTTTAATGTCCTCTGTGTTTCCGCATGACAGCGTGT
The DNA here is from genome assembly GCA_029959095.1 of Rhinichthys osculus. Lineage (NCBI taxonomy): Eukaryota > Metazoa > Chordata > Actinopteri > Cypriniformes > Leuciscidae > Rhinichthys > Rhinichthys osculus. The sequence continues at coordinate 7,669,619 of JARWKJ010000020.1, read as the reverse complement.
TGCGTGACGTCTTATTATCGTTCTTTAGCGCATGTGAGTCAGTTCAGGACCATGACCATCAGCACTAAGGCTCGCAGTGTGAAAGCAGCCTATGATCATTGCTGATGTCTTTCCTGCTTTGCATTGTTAACACACACCTGAAGGCTCCAGACCAGCAAACTGAGAGAACTTCTGCTATTATAGAGGTGATCACACTTGCTGAAAGTCAAAGATATTTGATTATCAGCGCTAAGACTGCCACTAAACCTCTTCATTCTTATGTTAACCGTAAGGATATACTTAGTTTTTCACACATGGCTTCTCCATTTTGTCCAGACGATTTTTTGTCCCGATATGTAAAACCATGGAGTTTAACGAGGGTTTAATTTTTTTTTTTTTCACATGACTTGATATCTAATTACTATATCAGATTCATTCCCACTAACGACTGTCTGTGTTTATCTGTTCCAGGTTCAGTTCTGATGCCAGTTACTGTAGCAGTAATATGTGCTGTTGCTGTTCTGATGTCTGCAGCAACTGTTAGTGTGATTTACTATCGCCACAGGAGGTCCATGAATGGCAAGTACCACATACAGACACTATAGTAAGAGGAAAACAACATAATTATTATCCAAAATTAGCATTTAATTGTGTGTGTGATTTCTTCTTGCAGCAAAAGCGGAGAAAAACAAGCTTGAGCATCTGTTGAAAGTCTAAGTATGAGGTAAGATACTAAACTACTGCAGTTTAACATTTTCATAAAAATACAGTATGTTGCCAATGTCTTAGGCATGTTACAACCTTGTCAAAAAAATTTTAAGTTAAATGTAAAAAATTTTTGCTGTGATGTGCCATTTGTAAATATATTTTTAAAATATTCTTTGTCACACAAATTGTAATAATCAAGTGATATTTTTTTAATTCACAAAGAATGTGAAAACATCATCCAGTTAGTCTGTGATTACATGAAGAGTCAGAACAACTGAGACTGTATCTGTATATTAACTGTATATTTATAATTCCACTGACTGAATAGAATTTTTAACTAAGTCATCATCATTAATCAAAAATTACTTTTAATCTGAATCTTATTATCTTGCTGATGACAGATGTGTTGATTTCACTGCTCATCTCTCACTCTTAACCCTGTGATTTATTGTTTTCTTACAGAAGAAAGACTGATGTCATGGCCCAGGTCATAGTTAGAAAGAAGGGGTTATGTGAACAAAGTTGACGTTGATCATAAGTCTAAGTGGACATCCATGATATAATTCTTGCACCACCCGTGTTCAACCTGTATACGCTGCCACTGAGCCAAATAATAAGAAAGAACCAAATTGCTTATCACACAATCTAAAAAAAATTAGAGTTGTTTCAACTCATGTTTGGGTCAAATATGGACAAACCCAACTGTTGGTTTAAAATTGTAGTTAAATAATAACAATACTAATAATATGTTTATTTTATATAGCGCTCAAAGAGTGTAACAATCAATAAACAAATACATAAAAAAACAAGACAAAAATAAGCAACAATACAGTATACACATCAAACACCACAGATGATCTGAGTGAATATTCTGAAGAAGTGCATATTCTGGAGTGAAAAAAATACAAATATATGACTAACAATACAAACAGAATAAGCAGTAGTGTTAAAATAAAGTAAAAATAAAGTAGCCATAGTCACCAGCAGGAACCACAAAAATGTTAAACAAGACCAAAACAGACAAAAAGCCCAGGAGTCACATGACAAAAAGTAAACAATTAAAAAAAAATGCATAATGTAATAAATAAATGTATATATTTTTTTAATGTAATCCAATGGTTGGATTTTGTCCATATTTGACTCAAACATGAGTTAAATCCCAGCATTTTTAAGGTGTACATGCATGACACCAGATTAGATCTATCACCTTAGCTCCATTGTGCAGACTCCCTGTGCAAATACCCCGTGCAAAGATAACAATTGGATGTGCCAAAACTTTCTTAATCTAAACAAAAGACAAAACTGAACTCATTGCGTTTGGAAACAAAGAAAGTAAACCTGGAGGCTATAGCGATCCAGACAAAAATATCACGTCTTAGGGCTGGGCGATAAAACTATAACGATAATTATCGCGATATAATTTTTTTCTCGATAAAACGGTAACAAGAGTTCAATGTTCGATAATGTTTATTCGCCAAAAGCGGAACGAAACTAATTTGAACCGCACGCCACACGGACTGTTTATCCGCTCGGCTCAAAGTCCAAACGGCCGCGCAGCGCGAGCTCACTAAAGCAGACGCTTTTACACTGATCGGTCTCAGTCACGAGATCCAGTGAGAAGCGCTTGAATTCAGAGAAGAACACAAACGTCTCTGTGATTAAACCAGTTTAAAGGCAGATGAAACAGCGCTGACAAACAGGAGAAACACTGTACGCAACGATACAGTCAGAATCTGAATTGATGAATCCATTTACCATGGATTTACTGTAATGTTAGCCTATAGTAGCAGCATGACATGTGGGATATACATATTGAATTGTATTAGAATATTAATGTAGACAATGTATTAAAGGACTAATGGAATAGAATTACAGTATTTAGCCTAATTAACAATGTATATAGGCTAACGTTACTGTTTTGATACCATAGAAACCATAAAGTACATTTTGCCATGATAGGTGCTACATGCTATGCCTGGCTTCATCTGTGGTTATCATGATCTAAATGCATGATACTGGATGACCAATGGTTAATTTGAATAAAATTCAAACAGTCAGAATATTACATTTTACCAAATAAAATTGAGGTAATTCATTTTTGTTAACAGATGTTACCGTTTTTGCTAATGAACATAAATTTAACATAATACTACTGTCAACTCACTGTCAAATATGCGTTTCGAGACAAAACATGTAATATTAATATTGCAGCCTGCACTGCAAACTGTGCTGAAGATACGTGCCATCAAAGTCAGGCAACAAAACCTGTTTCAAGACTTAAAACAATATCTCCCATTAGCACATGCAAAAACTAAGAAATACAATTTTATATTAAGGTATTTATTTTGTAAATGAGGAAAAATGACAAATGTTTTAATGTTCTACCTCAGATTTGTGAAATGTTCACCTGTTTGGCAAGTGTTTGTCATGATATGTTCTGACAATGAAGAGTAGTTTAAAACCACAATTAACGCTCTGGTTTCCACAACTTTCACTTAGGAGCAAAAATCTGCCTTTAAACTTGAAAGAAATAAAGATTTGACATTTATCGTGATAATAATCAATTTCGACTGATATAAAAAAAAATATCATGATAATTTTTTTTGGGGCCATATCGCCCAGCCCTCCACTGTTGAAACACTGATTGATTATGACTTATGATACGTTTCGGTAAGTATACTGTATCTTTCAACATAGCCTACCTCCAGCCAGGTGTCATTCATGTTTATTATTTAAATGAGGAAGAGATGATCACTCAACAGACGTTCAATTACTTGCGCTGCCGCCGCTTGAAATGAGGAGCCTAATATTCATTGCCACATCAAAGAGCGCCAAAACGGCATTTATTGCTTGAATTTCAAAGTCAAATAGACAGGATTTGAAAGATTGCAACTTGTTTATTATCAAAAGTAATAAAACACTGAGCTTATTGCGATTATTATATAATCATTATATGTATTCGTTGTGTATTCATAAGACAGGTCCGTATCATGGGTGGTGTATCTCGGTTTTTCGGTTCGTTTTGAATTTCGTTACACCGCTAATAAATAATTTGAAAATAAAAACAATCAAAAGTAAACTAACTTTAAACTATAGATGGCTTTATATACGTTTATGCTGTGCGGTTTCTCTATTTTCCATGTAATTAGTCGCCTGTCTATTGGCTGGTTTGTATGTGCAATTTCATAAGACTTTCGAGGACGGGTTGTGTCACGTGACCCAGCTGGAGATGGCTGCTTGAATTCTTTGCTTCACTCAAACTTCCAATAGTTTTTTTCCCTCAAATTCTTTTTTGCTGCTAAACAGACTTATAACTCTGTCAGAAACACGTTCTGACAAAGATTTAGCCTAGCTATTTTTGGCTCGACTCATACGTAAAAGGTTAAACAAGAAGAACGGAGGATCGCGTCTGACTCGACTGCATCGACTGATGGACAGCTGGCCAACTTGAAGGTAATGTTGCACCAGCTGCAGTCAAAGGTAGACGATCTTGAAAACAGAGGTCAGTGTAAGAATCTTAAGATACTGGGACTTCCAGAGAAAGCCGAAGACTCAAGCTCAATCTCTACAAACCTTTGAGACCTGATTCTGAAGTGGTTAGATCTGCCTGCAGTGCAGACTTTCCTGCTCTGGATAACACGAGGGCTCATCCCAGACTTTCGCATCTAACAATCCGAATCCAGCATTTTTGTTAGTTTTCTACAGTTCACTGACAAAGACGCAATCCTGAAAGCAGCCCTGAAGAAGATTACTCATAACGTTTCAGAGCTTAATTTCTATTCGGATTTGTCAGCCGACGCTTGTTGCAGAAACGTTGTGTGTTCAGGCCGTGGGCAAAGCTCTAGCATCTTAAGATCTGTATCGTGGCTTTGCTTATCTGGTCAGGCTCAGGTGCCCGGACAATGGGAAAATTTGTCTGTTCAATGACCCGGAGTAGGCCAAGACTCTTTTGGACTCTTTGGACAACTAACTCTGCTCTTTGTTTCCACATTTACACTGGAGGACATGTATATTATTAACTGTCATTACTACCCACCACATGGCTGTGTAATACTCTATATAACCTGTGTACAAGTGAAAAGCTGTGTGAACATTTTATTTTTAAAATCTTCATGTTTACTCGTCTACTTTAACCATCATTCAATTCACATTTATTTGTACACTGTTAACAACACATTGGCCTATCGTTTCAAAGCAGCTCTACAGAAAATGCATCAGGATGGGCCTCCTGAGATAAAACAGAAATGCAAATGGAGAATAATTCGTGTAGCTGCTGTTCATAACATAAAAAGGTTAGTTCACCTAAAAATTTAATTTCAGTCATTAAATCCTCACCCACATGTCATTCCAAACCTGTAAGACTTTGTTCATCTTCAGAACACAAATTAACAGGAAATCCAAGCGGTTTCTGAACCATTCATAGGCAGGAACGCCATTGCAAAAAGGCCCAGAAAGGTGGTAAAGACATTGTTAAAATAGTCCATGTGACTTCAGGGGTTTAACCTTATGTTATGAAGTGACAAGATAACTTGTTGTGTTTCAACAGTTTCTTCTCTTCCACATCATTCTCCTACCTAGGCTGTTGATGTAGTGTAAACAGTGCAGCACTTCCAGGTTCTACATCAGAACGCTGTGACACCATTGGCCGACGCTGGTCACATGAGCACCACCACACATGCGTGTGATGCTGAGTTGCTGACGCAGGAGACGGCCAATAGTGTCACAGCGTTCTACATCAGAACGCTGTGACACCATTGGCCGACGCTGGTCACGTGAGCACCACGACACATGCGTGTGATGCTGAGTTGCTGACGCAGGAGACGGCCAATAGTGAGTCAGCGTTCTGACGTAGAACCTGGAAGCGCTGCACTGTGTTTTCAACGTGAACTGTGCAGGGGACTCGCACAGAAGAGAAGAGATTGTTGAATAAAGTTTTTTTTTTTTGCATACAAAAAGTATTCTCGTCACTTCATAACATTAAGTTTAAACCACTGGAGTCACGTGGACTATTTTAATCGAGGGACAGAAAGCTCTTGGATTTCATCAAAAGTAATTTGTGTTCCGAAGATGAACGAAGGTCTTGAGGCCCGTGCAAACCAGGGCGATTATCGCGCACACTTATCGCCGACGTTTAACGCCTCATGACTAAATAAAGGGCGCTAATGTGAGTATGCACACCGACGTGCTACACGACAATCGTAAAAGCGTAATTTTATGTAAAAACGCCTCTGGTTTGTTTTTTTGGTTTGGCGCGCCACGTTAAAAACTGGTCGACCAATGAGATTGCCGCTTTTGTTTACATGCCTGAAGTTACAGTACTTGGTGGCGCTCAAGCACAAAACGGTCTTGCCGAGAACACATTGATAGAAGAATACGATGAAGAGGAAGTAAGTAGACGAAAAATAAGTTGCAATGAGGTGAGATGAATGTAGAACTGCTGGTCTCTTTGGTGTCTGAACACAAATAACTTTATGACAAATGCCACAGCGTCTACAAAAATCTCAATAAGAGTGTGAATGGTTTTTGCAAGCACGTAAAATACCGCCTCTCTTCTTCTTCTTCTGTGTGATAAGCGAGTGTCAGAAGTGTAAAGTTGTGCAGCGCCACCTTGTGTATCGGATTATTTGTGTTTTTCAATAAGCACCTTATACTGTCAGGGAGTGAATTTGAAAATTGCTTGGGTATTAACACAAAGATGCGTCGAAAAACGCTGGCTTTACAGGTTTGGAATGACATGAGGGTGAGTGAGTAATGACAGAAATTTCATTTTTGGGTGAACGCCTTAAGCAAGGATAATCATGTGCATTTCATCTGATGTAACTGGAGTATAAGGAAATGAGACACATTATATGAATGCTTGACTAAAGACATCTTTAATCTAGATTTAAACTGGGAGGGGAAGTCTTTGTTCCAGTTGTCTCATTTAACACAGCTAGTTCTTTCTGTTTTAGTTAAAGAGTGGTTTGTGATGGGGCTGCTTAATTTGGTGGTATTAACATGTTACCAGCTGTTTCAAGACATTTGTGGTTATTATTTTGTGACTTTTTGCTATCATCTGTGCCTCATTGTTTGGGGATGGTGTCTTTGGTGAGAGGTATGTTTTGTGTATTATTTGTGGTCCTTCTATTTCTGTATTTGGTATCATTTATTGACACCTGTATCTTTGTCTGGATTTCATCAGATTATTGTAGCATCTTCAGTTCTGTTTAAAACATGTTGCATGAATCTATTCGGGAGATTTTCCCTTAAAGTCACAATGTAACAGAAGTAGCAAAAGATCTTTCAAAAACAGATCACTTGGCTACATCTCTTGATCATTGGACTGAGGCAGATTTGAATATGAGCTGTTGATTGATTGTAAGGGGTTTAATTAAACTAAATGATTGGATAATATTTGTTGAATATTTAATATTTAACAATATTATTGATCTGCCTTAAGGTGGACGATAGCGCCATTTTCTTCTAAAAACAAACTTTGTTGTGTTAGTTTCATGTTATCACTGTGAAGCTCTTTTGAAACAATCTCTATTGTAAATAAAGCGCTATATAAATAAAGGTGACTTAAGAAATATGGCATGTGTCACCTATTGTTTTAAATGAGTTACGACATTTAAAAATGTTGTTTTGAAAACTAGCCCCATCCAAATAGGCTTGTGTATTGAACTTTTCTATATTCTTGGTTGGCAAAAAAACAAATACTATTATAGAGTGGTATGATGTCACTTTGTAGGCCAATCGGCAGTTCGATTTCACACTGGTCCTCTTGACAAAAACCCAAAAAAAGCCCAGGATTTTCCCATAGGCTTTTGGATTATCGCAAAAAACAAACAAACAAAAAAATCTCTGTGATCAACAAAAGATTAATACTTTCATGCTTTGTCCAAGATGAACACAACTTTTATGAATGTTGAGGCCTAAATGAAGTTGCCAGAAGTAAAAAGCTGTAAACGAACTACACCAGAGTCCCATGACTTTAACAAAAAGACTATTTTCAGAAAAAATAGGCGTGATGATGTTTAATCTCCTCGACAGACTCTGTTGTCCACTTGTTAACAAACAGCTTTTTCAAGACGCGTATCAGCTTAAACAATCACGAGTGGGGTACTGATGTATTTTATGACGTAGAATAAAACTTGAAAGTATCTTGAGCTTGTGTTCACCACAGACCTTATTTCAGCCATTTAACCAAAACCCCATTCAAAAAAGGTCAGGGCGATTGGAACCGGAACAAAAATGCAACTCGCAGCCGTGTTTTGGCCTACAAAGTTCTGTCATTCCTGCACTACTCTCTAGCTGGATACTATTATTCTGATGGACCCTTTTCACAAAGCCCAGAAATTACTGGAGGCACGTCCTTTACAATTTTTGTGAAATCCGGAGAAAATTAATGAGAAAAATACTTCCAAAACTAACATTGGTCTGTCACTGATGTGCTCTGTTGTCTCCGAATGAATTTACCTTTGTTGATTTGAAATAAACTGTTTAAATGCTGTAAATTTAAGTGAAAAGATTACATGGAATGTACATTAAAAACGCATGAAAAAGACACTTTTTTCAGAACAGGACTTCAAAAAATGAACAGCCAAAGCCTAAAATAAGAGCTACAAAGCGCTAAGGTTGCAACTTAGTTTTAAGATTCAGTTTTATTGTTATGTTGCAATGGCAAATACTTCTACATTTGTATTTACAAAATATATATATATTTCAGTGTTGCTGTGTACAGTTAAAACAAGAAATGAAAATAGTGCAAAGCAACTTAAAACATTATGAAAATAAGAACACTGTAAGTGACAAATACATGAATGGCATTAGAGATGAAAAGGATAATATTAATCGTCTTGGTCACTAGATGGCCTCAAAGTTAAGTTTTCAATATACAGTTGCAAAAGTGATGGTAAACCATGAGCTCCATTTCAACATCACTAAATATTATCTTTTGGATGTCATTCTGTTTCCTTCAAAACATACTCATCTCAGACTCTTGCTCCTTCCCCATCCCGTACGGAATTTTTTTGTCAGGGAGTCAGAAGGATCTAGATGTGAACATATACAGGGAAAGAGAATAAATGAGTCGTAATGTCACTGTTCAAACTGTCCAATGTCCATAAGCTATAGATAAATCGCTTATTTATAATATTCTATTTGTAAAAATACTTCAGGGCAAATGACATTGAATGACTCACCGCTGATGGTCTCACTGAATGTTTTTATGGTGTTGCCAAAGTTGCTTATTTTTCTGGTGATTTTTGTGCTGTTGCACATGCTGATTCAGTTCAAGCTTTGCCTGGTTTCTGAGCTTTCGCTGTGATGAGCTCTGCTTCATAACGTCCAGCGTGTTCAGATTGTGGCCCGTATGTATAAAACTTCTCAGAAATGCTCTTAAGAATAGTCTTGAGCTTTGACTTAAGTGGCAACAATTTCTTAGTAAAAAGTAGGACTTCTCTAAGAGTAGGAGACTTTTATAAAGCAGCTAAAAGCAACTTTCAGTAAAGTCTAAGACTGATTCTTAAGTGCTGACTGAGGTGGCACTTAAAGTGCTGCAAACTAAGGACTACAATGATGTCAGTCCAAAATGGCCGCCCTCAACCACTGAATCAGCCAATAGTGAGCCTGCAAGGGTGAGGTCACAGCAGCATGACACCAACAATTTAATGCAATTATACAAAATTTGAATTAAGAAACTAAAAAAAAATATTTTGATAATTTAAAAAATATATTAAAAAAAATGGATTTGCATTATTATCCTTTGATGTATGTCTCATAATTAACGGTTGGAGGTATGATGCAAACATGAGTTCCATCAGCGGCTCCAACAGCTCCAGGGAAGACTGAAATCCTCATAAAAGTGGCTTGCTTTTGTTGCAGATCAGGTGGAAAGCCAATGAACTGGCTCCAACAGCTGCCACAGCCTGCCAGTACTGGACAAAAGTGTTAACCAGCCTAGGAAAATTGACATCTTCACCCTTTATCCAAATATTATTAAAAATGTGTTTGAGATTTTGTAGGCATATGCTTTTAGTCAATTGTTTAATTTGTGATAATATGAATGAATTGAATGAATCAATGAATTGCACATATGCAAAAATAAGAACCAGTGACATTTTAATAACTGATTATGTTGTTGTCAATGCATTCTTTTTCCTGTGAGCTTTTTTGTTTTTCTAAAACCTTTAGCTGTAAATAACACGTTTATGTGCGTTATAGCTCGGTGCCACATTACAAATGGTGAATCTATTATTTTTTTCTTTATATCTAAAACATTTTCAGATCTTTAAAAAAAAAATTTGATTGGATGTTATCTTTTGAACTCTAGGCATGAAAACAAACCTAGGTTTCTACCATTCTTTCATGATTTTTCATGTTCATTACTATTTCAAAATAAAGGTCTGAACACCTTTAGGGTCCTGACTCCTAACCCATAAGCCTTAGGAGTATGAAAATATTATTGTTGTAGATTGATAAATTATGGTTCCTCTGTAATTTATTTTGATCAGTCACCAGATATGGAAACTAGAGATTATAAGCTTTCACGTTATATATAGTTTGTCAAGATCAGTTTAGATTTAGTATAGGATATTACTGTTTTAAATATGTAATGGCTATGGGCCCACCGGTGGGCCGGTGACACCTAAAGGTAGCCTACATGTAGTTCATTAATATTACTCAGCACTTAAGCAAATTTTGAGTAAGTACAATGTAACTACGTCACCATAAATAAACTGATTGTTTGCTCAACATCTAATCTCCCTAGACTTTAATATGTAGCCTTGTTATGAGATGATCCGGTTTTTTGTTTTGTTTTTGTTTTTTTGCTGGTTTGACTGGTCATGATGGTTTGGCTCATCAGTGAACATCACACTGGGGATGAAGACTTGTACTGGGAACAGCGCCATCTGCTGGCTCATGACAGCCATAAATCCTGGAATGAAGGTTTATCAAATGAGAATGTTTTCTGAGAAGGACATTTTCTTCTTACATAAGTTGGCTAAATATGTTTTTTTTTTTTTTTTTATATATATAATTATACACACACACACCAACCCTGTATGAGTTTCTTTCTTCTGTTGAACACAAAATAAAATATTTTAAAGAATGTTAGGACAAGTAGGACAAAAATACCATAGAAGTCACTGGCTACCATCAAACATCACGTCTGGTTACCAACATCCTTCACTCTATCTTCTTTTGTGTGCAGCAGAATATAGATATTCAAGGTTTGGAACAACTTGAGGGTAAATAAATGACATAATTTTCATTTCAGGCTAAACTATCCCTTTAAAGCTGCAGATTAACTTTATGTAGACCTTAGTTTCTTTAAATATCACAAAATATACATGTCAGTTAATGTCACTTTCTTAATAAACACAAGATGTTTTTTTTGTTATTGTTTCGGTGGAAACAAGCTAAACTGAATTGGAAATCAGTTACATTTCTCAAATTTAATACAGATTGAGGAATATGAATGATTACCTGATTAAGCAGTGATAAGATACAGGGTATCATCAAGTCCCAGGTCAGTGTATAATCAATGTCAGCATTATCAGGATGGTGCTTCTTTTTTTCATTGTCCATTCACTCCTACTAAAGGAGCAATGTGCTCTGCATGCAAGCACTGACGGATGAAGAAATGGGCTATCTGTGCAGTGTAACATTCGTGCTCATGTTCATGTCTCCTGCACTTCAAGAAATCTATTAAATTATGTTAAATCGATGAACTTTATTCAGGAAATTTCTAATAAACTTTACTAAAGCAAGTTGCATCTTTTAAGAATGTAGAAAAATAGATGCTTTATTCAAACACTTTAACCCTCAAACCGTATTTACATTACAGCCCTTAATCCCGTAATTGTGGACAAATGTGGGCACAGAGGTTTCAGGTGTGATCCAAATTTTTTTTTTTTAAATAAATGTTATATCAATCTCTTCGATAAAATAAAATCTATCAATTTATGGTGTGTTTTTTTATTTTGGGGGTATTTTTGAATTTATTTACCTCTAAAAGTACCATATTTTCTATGTAATTTATGCTTATTTTTATGTTATATTTAATATATTTTTTACTTCAGTAAAACAAATCATTCCAGTATGTTCAGATAGCCAAAACCTAAAAATGTGGTGACTTTGGCGTCATCTGGTGTCTTATGTTGGTATAAAATTAAAAGAAAAGCAACAATATCTATAGCCACTAGATGGCTATAGTACTAAATGGCTGCATAGAGGTTGTAAAAAAAAAAAAAAAAAAAAAAAAAAATAGGTCAGCCATTGGCTCATTCAATTCTTTGTTTTTGTATGTGTGAGTGATTTTTAATAAAAAAAAAAATAAAATAAAAAGCTGTTATAGGCTATAGGCTAAAGCTGTTATAGAATGCTTTGTTTTTGTGTGTGTGTCTGTGTTTGTGTGTGTATGTGTGTGTGAGTGTGAGTGTTTGCAAAATTTAGAGTGTTGTACAGGCTCACCCCTTCATTTTTGTGTATGTATGATATGCATTGTGTTGGATCTATTAATTTTTATTAGACAAAAAAAAAAAAGCTCTGTATTACAGTTTTTCCCATTCATTCCTATGGGTGCCCATTTTTGTCCAAATACAGGATTAAGGAGGGTTTTTTTTTCACCCACTTAACATTGTAGAATCAAGTCAAATAAATTTGTGTGTGTTCAGGTGGATAATTTAGGAAAAGTAGCCAAGTCTTGTACCGCTCAGATTAAGGAAAGTATTTTAAAAAAATTAATTACAATTATTTTGCCCACATTTGTCCACATTACGGTTTGAGGGTTAATAACTTTTTAATGTATCTAATTACAGTAACAACACAAATCAAACGCAAATAAGCACGCAACACAAAGGAACAGAGAAATAAGGTAGTTGCACCATTGTTTGAAACTGTGCTAGAGAAGTCATGTATGTCAGGTGATTCAACAAACAAGACTTCTGTATAGGATGCACCTGTTTTCTCTCTAATGAGGGAGCACTAGACTACTGAGAAGTGCACATGCAAAACCAAAATGGCCGTTTACCAATCGGTGGCCAATTTCAAACTGTTTTTCAACAGACTTGCTAAAATCATGAATGCCAACCCCTAAACCAAGCCCCCAGTGGATTTAGAGCAAATCGGGTAAAGCGGTTAAAAATGCCCATTGTGGTTTGAAAACGCCCTGATTGAGAAACACCCACTATGGACTGCATTTATATAGCGATTTCAACAGACCAATGGCCACCAAAGCGCTTTACATATTGCCTCACATTCACCCATTCACTCACTCATTCATACACCACTAGTGTTCTGCAGAGATACATACCTGAATGATCTTGCTCATCAACTACAAATCACTGTTAGTTCAATGTCACTGTCTCCACCCATGTGTGCTGTTGGCTTTCATCAAAATTTAACACACTTTAAACATTGAAATGTCAATCTCAACCAAAATGATGGTTTGGATCAACACTCAACATTGTACTCAACATTGTATCAATGTCACCATGCTATCTGGGTTGTTTCTCTGTCTTCTTCCTTGTCCTGTACTCGGTAGCGGGTGTTAATTACCTTTTCCGCCATAGCTGTTCATCAAACAAATTAATTGCGTATTCAACTGGTTCACCTATACCGTAGGCTTTCAAAAATATAACAACATATCTCCAAAAGTAAAGTAAAAGTAAATAATGAAGCTGCTCCAGAGCAGGTTTGAGTTTATGGACCTGTTGCTACAGTATATGACAGCAACTCCAGGATGAGCTTCGAAGAACCCAACAATCCTGGATCATGTCGACAGTGAAAACCAGATAACTGAGTCATTCACGGATGAAGAACGGACCCCAGGTTCAGTTGAGATTCTGTTCACTGATTAATGTTTATATGTGAATAAAAGCCTAAATTCAATCGAGCGATCGAGTCTCTTAAAAAAATAAAATAAAAACGAATCCGCTTTATTCATATGGATTAGCTTTACGATCTCTTTATTAACTTTTGGAAATAAGTAGTTGCGTAGCTGCCAATGGAGAGACAGTAATACGGTTTTGTTAAAGTGCATGAATTAATTTAATTTATTAATTGGTTCCATTCTGTGTGGGTGGATGGAGCTGGGCAGGAGTTAAGCTCACGGCTCCTTTAAAACCGCGGAGATTTCCTTTCACTTCCGTTTTTCCCTCCGGCATGGTATGCAGGCTGCGTTCTTTCGGTTCGCAAGAGCTACCTATGGTGCATTAAGCATTGAGCGCGGATTAAGTGCCGTAGACCTGCATAAGCGGAAATTCCCTTTAACTCTTGGCGTGGGCCTGTGGATGTTCAAGTGCATATTTTAAGGTATGTTACTGTAGCGAAATGTTGTATTCAATTGAGTAGTGCCGTTTTTAATGATGACTCGTTCATAGCGTGATCAAGGCAGTACTGGTGATGTGTGCAACGTTCTTACCGAGGGCCAGTTAAAGGTGACCTATAATTCAAAATTGAATTTACCTTGGTATAGTTAAATAACAAGAGTTCAGTGCATGGACATGACATAGATTGAATCTCAAACTGGACTGTTTTCGCGTTCTCATGGTGTTCGGGTCAATTTGACCCGGAGAAGATTTTCTTATTCCCGAAAATACTAGTTAATGTTATCGCTTTGGACTGAAACTTAGTGACTTTGTTCCCAAACGGTATAACTAAATCTCAGTGTTTTTTTGAAAATTTTCTTATTTTTTTTGTGGGAGTATTGTTACCTTGTTACACTTGTGGTGTACCCGGTCAAAAATGACCGGCCTATAAAAAATAGCTTATAAGTCACTCATTATACAATATTTTCACCCAATCTTGGATTTAATCTTTTTGTCAACTTGTTCTCTTTCAATTAGGACTGGTTTTATATTTCTGTTTGCATCTGATTAATCGTGGGCCTCATTTATCTGAGAGTGGGCATCTAATTTTTTGAGTAAAAAACAAATAATTTATGAGTAAATTTGGAAATATGAAAAAAAATATATGAAAAAAAATGGCTACTGTTAATCACACTAGTCTACTCTAATGTTTCACCAGGAATTTTGTTTTAAAACTTTTGTTTTGTAAAAAATATGGCACATAGTCACACTTGTGGTGTTCCCGGTCAAAAATGACCGGCCTATAAAAAATAGCTTATAAATCACGCATAATACCATATTTTCACCCAATCTTGGATTCAATCTTTTTGTCAACTTGTTCTCTTTCAATTAGGACTGGTTTTATATTTATGTTTGCATCTGATTAATCGTGGGCCTCATTTATCTGAGAGTAGGCATGGTCAAAAATGGTCACAATGGCCGACCATTGAAAGTGAATGGGAGAGACTGAAACTAACAGAACAATTTAGTTTTCAGGAGCATGTTCATTATTTTCATGTACAATTATGAGCATGTGTGCTTGCAAACAGTGAGCCCTTGGACCTGTGCATGTATCGATACATTTATACACACGTATGGAAGTAAAATAATCCCAAATGTTTTTGAAACAAAAAGCCTGTTGAATTGTACTACTTGAAAAAAATATGCATTGCATTAACCCTGCTTGTATTTTAATGCATTGTATTTTTAGGGCTTGTATTTTTATAGGCTGAAATTTAGCATGGTTGAATATTTAAGCTGTGAATATTTCAAATCAAAACATTTCAAACACATTTTCATTAGTAAAATTTCAATAATCCATATTCACCTTTCATATTTCATTTCCCAAATATTCAAACTGATTAAAAATACAACCTATAATATTCAACAGGCGGTTTTCGGTCCATTTTATTTCGCTTTGCAAATTCGCTTCCACAAATTCAGTGGTTCAAATTCGACAGTAAATTCAACATTGACATCCAGGAGCTGCAGGAAAAGTAGTAGATTACCGAGCATAATCTCCATCTGCTGTTAGTCGACCTCACCAGCAGGGGGTGCAAGCGCGTGTTGTTGACGAAGACCAGAGCAACAGTTAGACTAGCGCAAGCCATTCATTCATAAAAACTCAGCATGCATTATGTTTTTTGTGACGATTATCTGGGTCAGTATATATGCGGAAAAGATGATAAAGGCACAAAAGCTGTTTTTATGTTTCATTCATTGTTACTTTCCCTGTGTAGCCTTATGTTATCAGCCTTTTCTACAGTGAACGGGATTATAATCTGTTTCCCTCAATACATCATCATACTCAAAGATTCCCCGAATTCCGTCAGGACAAAGCGCTTAACGTATCTTAATGGACTACAGTGATATAAAAGACCAAACTCGCACCTTATTTGGAAAGTATGTATTGTACATGTACTGCATTAGATTAAACTGGGAAGTAGCACTTTCATATTGTTGTTCTATATTGTTAGTTTAACTAGTCGCTTTGGATAAAAGTGCCAGCTAAAAGACTAAATGTAAAATTGGGTTGACATTCGCACATTTAGGGACCGTCTCTAAAGTAACAAGTCCTATAGGCCTAAACGTTTCTAACTTCAATAGCAAACTTCAATCTATTTGAATAAATTGCGCATTATGCCTGAGCCTGACACCGACATGAACACTTTACATTTGGTTTTATGACTGTAAGTCGTTCTTTTCAAATGGTATTTAAGTTAGAAACGTGTATACCAATTTCGTATGTAACTTTAGAGATGGTCCCTAAATGTGCGAATGTCCAATGTCAAACCAAATTTATGCCAGTATATCACTGGGAAACGCTCAGCATTAAACTTTGCGCATTAAATTCATATTCTGAGTCCATCTGCTAGCCTGCGAGTTTGGTCTTTTATGTCCATTAAGCTACGTTAAGCGTTTTATATGTCCAGCAGGGGAATCCTGACATATTGAGGGAAACCAAACCCTAGTACTGCATGCAGCACATCGCTGCAATATAAGGTTAAGGCAACTAAACAACCAAGAGAAATATGTCAAATGTAACACTGGATCTGTACATCCGCATCGGGGGAATAACATTATCGTTCATGGTAGAGAAAGATGCATGTATAGGCTACACAGGAAAAGTAATAGTGAACACACTGAATTTCACATAAAACAGACGTCATAATAATCACAAATACACTTACATTTTTGTAAATAAGTTTTTATGAATGAATGGCTTGCGCTAACTGTTGCTCTGGTCTTCGTCAACAACACGCGCTTGCACCCCTGCTGGTGAGATCGACTAACAGCAGATGGAGATTATGCTCGGTAATCTACTACTTTTCCTGCAGCTCCTGGATGTCAATGTTGAATTTACTGTCGAATTTGAACCACTGAATTTGTGGAAGCGAATTTGCAAAGCGAAATAAAATGGACCGAAAACCGCCTGTTGAATATTATAGGTTGTATTTTTAATCAGTTTGAATATTTGGGATATGAAATATGAAAGGTGAATATGGATTATTGAAATTTTACTAATGAAAATGTGTTTGAAATGTTTTGATTTGAAATATTCACAGCTTAAATATTCAACCATGCTAAATTTCAGCCCATAAAAATGCAAGCCCTAAAAATACAATGCATTAAAATACAAGCAGGGTTAATGCAATGCATATTTTTTTCAAGTAGTACAATTCAACAGGCTTTTTGTTTCAAAAACATTTGGGATTATTTTACTTCCATACACACGCTACCCAGACACACACACGTTAAAACACACAAACTTTTTTGCGCATGTAAGGACCCAACCAATCAATTGTCAGTGCGGGCGGGCTTTTATCTCTACTACTCCCGAACCGAATTAATCAGAAATTACTTTGCAAGTTACTTGCTAGGGATGATGTTAGGAAGTGATATTCAGCTTGCTACATTTTTAATGATTACAGTAGTTAAAACAGCTAAACTTCAACATTTTAGCTGTAAAATGCCACATGCAGTTGCTAATATTAAGAAATATGTTGTGCTTTTACTTTTAAAAATGTTGGTAATGTTACAGTTAATGCTTACAAACTTTGAAGATTTTGAATACAGAAGTTACATTTGTAATGGTGTATTTTCATTTAGATGTGGTATTATTATTTGTGCAGTAGCTAAGATTAATTACTGCATAAACTAATTAAGATTATTAAGTAATAAATTCATTTTAAGACAGCATGGAATAGATTGTATAATATGCTGTTAGCTATAATTTGGATGGTATAGTATCATGAGCCACAGTTAAAGTGACACTCATGGCAGGCGTTATTGTTGTTGTTGAGTTTCAGGATTGGGAGACAGGGCAAAATGTGCCAATAAAATAATGGTTATGGATGAATTTGGCTAACTGTCCTGGCCTGGGTTATTATTGTGGCAGAAAGGTGCTACACCTGCGCAGCGCATAACTTAAAATTTTCCTTTTACAGAATGTCAGGATGGATTGGATCAAACAGAACTAATTCTGTTCCAAATGTATAAATATTGTGTGGACATGAGCAAAGTGGGTTGAGTGTTTTTCAGGGTAAAAGGACCCCGAGTGCTATTAAGTGAGCAAGAAATTATCCGGAGATAATGTTTCAGGTTGTTGATTCCACAGGTCACACCAAAGGGGACGAGCTGCTAGACAAGCGGTCACTAACAAAATACTTAAGGTCTCCATTCACAGGTGACAGTTCACTCCAGTGGGGGTGCGGTCGTGATATAAGGGAAGACCTTATAAGGATCAGAAAATGGTTGGAGAGTGTGACACCTGGGTCCAAGCCTCTCACCTACACCAACAGGCCACAACCATCCCATAGTCCATGGGGCGAACGAGATGATCAACACGCCTGGAGGAGGATGTGAACCAACTAAGGGTTTAAGAATGTGGTTTTTTGATTATTTTGAGGATTTTATTTGATTAAATCAAAATAGGGCTTAGTATTGATATACAGTAGATCAAAAGATTTGATTGGTTACTCATTCATTAGGAAATATTTAAGGAAAATGTTTTTGGGAAGAGAAGATCTATTAATTAATGTAAATTATAGGGATAATTGTTGAAGCTTATTAAGTAGAACCACAGCATGTTTGAATTAAAAGTTAAAGGTAAAAGAACACGGAACGTCCGTGGGGCGAACGAGATGATCAACACAACTGATGGTTTAAGTTTAACAGAAGAATCTGTATTTGTGATGATTTTGTTTGATTGAATCAAACTAGGTATTGATTTGATTGTAAATGTAGAAAATATATTGATTGTGTCTGTAATGGAAATATTAGAGTTAATATTGAACAACTGCATTGGTTAGAAGAATGGATAAAATTATAAGAATTCTCTGGTTAGATTTTGTTAAATATGGCATTAAATAGAGCTTACTAAATTGAATTAGAAGTGAACAAAATATGGTTAGGAAAACCGAGGTGAAATATGGAGATGGGCGTAGATTAATGGAAAAGGCTTAATGATAGGAGTTAGGATTGTTATTGTAATAATTTTGTTATTCATGGGTGAATATGATTACAGTGACAGGTGAAACATGCTGTCTGTTCAATTGGTGAAAATGACAGTCTATCCCAAGGATGAACAAAATTATGTGACGATACAGGTAGCGGGAGCTACAGTGAGATGTGTTAAATGTATGTTCTGTTTGTTTTTCTTCTATTTGTTTATTTTCTGAGAAAGATTAAGGGCAAAAGATTTAAAGAAGGTTACAAGCAGCGGTCATCCGTGTTACGAGATGGCGTACAAGGACAGGGGTTGAAACTGAGGGATTTTTTGTTATAGTTTTCTGTTGGTTTCCTTATTGTGTTATAACTATTTACTCCTTACTGGTGTGACTGAGGGTCTGTTTACATGAGCGCAGGAACAGAGATTTCTCGCTTAGCCCGGGACCGTAAACATGTTTACTTGCTAGCTAAAATATTACGGAGCCTTTCCCCCACAAAAACAGCCTTATGCTTCTTCATTCTAAACCTTTCTTCACAGGTTCAAGGAGAGTGATCATTTATGGAAAAATCAGAGATGAAAAGTATAAGTGTGATGATATGACTTAAAATTTGTTTTATTGTTTATTATTGTGATTATGGGTAATCAGAATGATAAAAAGTGAGGAGTTGTGGTGGCAATTTTAATGATATTCATTGATCTTTAGTTAAATATAGATGATTCAAAGAATGTCACATGTGTGTCTCTCACTTGTAGTGAGAGAAGATTCTGTTTATGTACCTGGGGAGGCAGAAGGGGGAGACACTCCAGAGAACAGACGAACAAGGACCTCTGACCTAGATGTCAGAAGGCCACTTAGTGCAGGGGAGCATAGAGGGCCAACTAGTGAGGTCTATGGAAAACTACTGGGAGGAAGGCTCTGGGGGGAAGAAGGCCTTGAAACTAAGATAAAAGCTAGTTCAGTCTGTCTGGGGGTGTGTAACTCTTCTGCACAGGGTAACAACTGTGTATTAGACTGCTCCTATTCTTGCAAGAATAAATACTTCTATTTTATATAATTTGACTCTGAGTCTCTCTTACGCAGTGATGTTTGTTTGAGATTAATTTTTGCCACAACATACCTTTGCATCAAATTGCAAAAAAAACTAGTTAATGCTGCTGTGAGAGTGTTGCTAATACAGCGTCTATGGGATAGTGACGGTCAAATTGACAAACTTCTCTCTTCTGACTTATCAATCTCTCTCTGAAAACACTATGTAGAGTTTTTCTTTTGCTATTTGAGCAAATTGGAAGACAAAAAATATATTGAATGTACCGGTAGTTTAGTTAGGTTTATCTTCAGCTGCTGTAGCATAAGTGTTGGTGTTGTTATTCTGCTTGTGGCTGCAGCTGGGATTTAATATCGCCAAAAAGGCAAGTATTACATACAGCTGATTGTAAAAAATATAAATTGTGCATAAAGAATCTTTAAAAATATGTATAAGTAGTATTTTTATTCTAATTGACCAAAGTAAGAGTTTGTTGTTGTTGCTGTCTAAACAGGAACCAGGACACAGCACCATGATCAGGTGAGACACTGTGAGCTCTGAATCTCAGTCTGCAAAACACTGAATTTACTACAGATTCAGATCTGTGAGAACTGTTAGCGGTGTGTATCTGTTTGAGCTTAGAAATCATTATAGAAACAATAATAACTTAAAGGCCATGTTGCAGGTTAACCACCACTGTCGATGAATGTGTACATAAATCACTCAAGATATGTGTATCATTTTTAAAATGTCTCAAAAATGGTCTTAAAGACCAGTTTTTTACGTTTTTGGTATTAACGTTTTTTTCCGCAATTCGGTGATGACGTCACGTTGGGGAGAAGTGGAGGAAAGGCCTCAGCCTGTATTAGAAGAACTATGGCGAGTGGCGACTGACTGGGATGAGGAAGAGGTGGCAACTTTAAAAAGTTCTCACTGATGCAAATTCAAAGACCTCATCATTGAATGCTGATATTCTGCAATATTCTGTAAATAAAATGAAATAAAAATAGCCCTATGAAACAAATCAATAGTGAGGAATCTTCGTTTGCTTTTCCCTTCAGCTGTCAATCGGAGTATCAGCAGTAAAACAGCGAGAGATATTGTGGCTGGCGCGTTATGAACAAAACGCTCCATTATGAACAAAAACAGTGAATAAAATTTAAGACAAGATGGCAAATAACAGCAGTATTTTATTGTCTGTTTGCACATTTGCATTGATCTGAGTGTGATAGATTTAAACAGTGAGAGATCTTGAGGCAGGCGCGACGCTAATAGGTGACGTGACGCGCGCTTCATTTGACAAACAGAGGGAATAGCCTATAGATAAATAAGAGAATGATTGCGCTGTCTGTTTGCACATGTGTATCGATCGGAATGTCTGGTTCATGTAAACAGTGAGAGATCTTGTGGCAGGCGCGACGCTAGGGTGGCTGGCCTGGCGCGACGCTTATAGGTGACGTGACACACGCTCCATTATGGACAAAAAGAGGGAATAAAATGTAAGATAAGATGGCAAATAATAGCAGTTTTTTACTGTCTGTTTGCGTGCATCAATCGGAGTGTCTGTAGATGAAAACATCAGTGAGAGATCTTGTGGCTGGCGCGACGCTTGGTAAGAGACACGAGACGCGCTCCAATACAGGCAAAACAAGCGAATAAGATAAGATGACAAAAATCTATATCTATGTATTTATCTGTAATCTGCGCTATCTGAATACTCTCGTCTCGTCTACTACTCGTCACTCTCAATGCTCTCAAGGCGGGCTTTGGTAAATTCACTCCCCAACGTGACGTAATGCAATGCATTGTGGGGGAAAGGAGAATCGTTGCAAACCGCTGTAAGATAGTACCTACTTTTTCGTATTATATTCCGTTTTGTGATACCCAACAACATAAAATACAATGGATAACAGTTTAAATGTTTATTACCAACAAGCAAATTGCACAAATTCGTTGAAAAATTAACCCTGCAACACGGTCTTTAAGAGTTTAAGAGAGCGCTGATCTTGTGTTGTTTTACTTCAGAATGAAGAACAGGAGTCTTTACATTCACAAGCATCAGAGAGAAAAACACTTTTCTGTTTTTGTGTAACTGAATCAATCCTAAATATTTTTTTTTACCTTCTGTGAATCTGCTTATTTCTTTCAGGAGGACGATGTCACAGAAGAAACAGCCTTTAATCAGAGGACTGAGACAGCAACCCATCAACAGCAGTGAAACCAAGATGACATATCACAAAAGAAAACTGACAAATGTCAAGTCTCCTCCACTGATCAGTTCATAAACACAAATCATGGCGTAAAACTCGAACATACACACATAATTTCATAAAACTCAAAACAATGAAACAGTTCAGTTTACTTAAAATATATCAGTTCTGTGAACTTGAAAGAAAAAGAAAGTGCTAAATACTAATAAAAATTAATTTGACTGAACTAATTTGTTTAATTTAAGATTGTCCTACTCAAACCAATTAATTATTTTGAGCGTTAGGGTTTACAGTGTGTGGTCTGTTCTCTCGATAAGTTAATGTGATTTTAACACTAAACTTTCACCTTTAACAAATTTTAGGAATCAACCAATTTTGTTCAACTCAATCCTTAGCAAAATGAATGCAGTGTCTAATCAACTTTATGTAATTTTAATTTCTAATTAATGTATTTATATGGTTAGTGGAGCTTATTTTTACCTTTTCAGAAAGGAGAGTTCCTGGTTAGGACACTAGATGACGCTCTCGTGATAAACTATACACACACTTTAATAAAATAGCAGGCCATTTATAAAAAGGGCAAAATATGAGACTGATTTTTTTTTTTAAATCTACTTTACAGAAAGAATAACCAAGTTGCCTTACAACTGCTGGCTTGTTTTACCTTATGATTTTATTTACTTTTTTATTTTTATTTATTAATATTTGCATTTCTTTAAAAAATATAGGCTAAATGAAATATAGTTTTTGGCCGTCTACTGGTGTGGGATGTAAACATTTTGGGTGAAATAGTATAGTGTTTTGTTTTAATCATTTAAATTTGTGTACTATTTCTTAATGTCATATTTGAAAAAGAAAAACTGGAATTTAAAACCAACAGGAGAAATTCCTTAATATTTACGTAGGGTTATCTTTTATGTTTTCAAATGGCAAATTAACTGAAATAAATAAAGACATAAAGAGGCTATGTATTGATTTAAAAATGTGCAATAATCTTAACAGCTGTTTTTCAAAATAATTATCAAATGAAAACAAGAATGTTGACATTTCTTTGCATTAAAGTGCTTTTTTGAGTTGACAAGTTACAACCTTCATATTTCAGTCAGCCAGCTTGTCCAGTCCAGTCCATCCAGTCAGCTTGTATCATCTTAATTTAGGCTGAATTAACAAGTGTATTCATCATTTACTCACCCTCAAGTTGTTTCAAACCTATGAATTTCTTTCTTCCGCTGAACACAAAAGAAGACATTTTGAAGAATGTCGGTAACCAAACAGTTGATGGATCCCATTGACTTCCATAGTATTGTTTTCCTGGATGTCAATGGAGTCGATCAACTGTCAAAAGACGCAGATACAGCTGGCTATTATGTCTGTATGTCTGTGTAAAAGTGTTTTATTGCGTTTTAACTTGTTTAGAGAACAAAAACACTGATCTCATGCGTCATGTTTGCTGAGAGTGATGAAAGAAAAGGGTGTACGGAAAGGCCTTTTATATATGGACATGGTTTGGGCATGTTTTATGTAAAATGTGGTATCTCATTTAGAGTATGGCTTCTCTAAATTCCTCAACATTAGAAGGAGGTTAAGAAGAAATGCGTGTGCGCACTTCGTGAGAAGTTTAAATGTGCCTATATAAATACGAAGAGAGTGTGCAATTATTGGTGAATGAGACCCATTATCAACTGAAAATGTTCCTAAAAGGATATCAGATGTCCTTTCTTGCATAAGAATGCAAGCTTATGCTTTATTGCCGCTTAACTGAACAACAAACCACAAAAAAAGCCAAAAGTTGAAATAACCTTGGAGCTATTGATAAATTAAACTACATGCTGTTTAAAAAGCATTAATGGACAAGGTTATACTTGAAATGTATCTTTAGATTACTTCCTTCTCGTAGCAAAGATGTCATATTTGACAGGAGGTGGGATCCAGTCTTGATATATATCTATGGGTTTAAATATATCCTCTATTCTTACTAGTGGGTTTGTTTAATGAGTTTTAATTATGTAAGGTATATTTAAAGGCACAATATGTAAGATTTTTTCGCCACAAGAGGGCGCAGTTTCCAACAATAACAAAGGCGTATGTTTATGACGCAGTGATTAGCTGAATGATGGGACTTGCTGTCAAGCTGATGGATCTAATAATGTTTATGGGTGAGTGCAAACATTCATGTTTTTTAACATTACAGTGGAATGAAGCAGGTCACAATTGCTAAAGAGACAGATATCACACGCTAGTCCCGCGGATAGAAAGGAATAAGGACATTTCATTCTATCGAACCCGCAAGTGCTGGATTACTCACACAGGTCAGTTTATTAGACGAATTAAACTTGTGAGGTAACGCAACGCTGCTTCACTTGGTCTAACGTTACACTATCACACTAAATGGCATTTAAATGTGTGTTGAAAGTTATAGCCTAATGTTATTCTACGTGTTAGTTAGTTTGCAGTAAGCTAGATTAACATTAGAATAACATACTGTACTGACCATATTCTAACATTTCATCATGTTGAGCTAACGTTATAACATTGATTTGTTTTACGTACATTTGCTCACCTGTCTAATAAAGCTGTCAAGTCGTGACTCGTGAAGCTCTGTCAAGTCCAAGTTAGTCGCGGACGTGGAGCTCTCGGCACCTCAAAAACGCCACGCTGATATTGATCCTCATTTTAGTTCTCATTGTTTGTCCCTAAGTCTGCTTACCGTGGTCTATGTTTGAACGAAACAAGAACTGCGTGCCGCTAAGCGTTACGCACTATGCAGTTGTCCACGTCTGTCGCCATGGTTACGTCATGCTATGGCAGTATGAGCGGAAAACGAGGATAGCGCGGATATTGCGTCATTGACAGGCGACATTTTTTTTTCCGGGACGGCCACTTATTTAAAATTGTAATTTCTCTGAAATAAAAAATCTTTGGAGACTTTTGGGATATTGTAAGTACACAACTGCAGGAAATATATCACACTGTGTAAGTGATTTTTGGATATTTTATTACAAAATTCTTACATATTGTACCTTTAAGTGGTAATATGGAGCTAGGGCATCTTGTTTGTACAATCATTTAATTTTCTTCTTTCTTTCACCTTTTTTCAGATTGATTTATTGGAGTGGTGAGCCATAATAATATTTTTTTCTTTCTTTCTCTGTGTTGTTCTCTTGTTCGATTTTAGGTTATGTTTGTAATGCTTGAAAATGAATAAACACATAAAAAAAAAAAAAAAAAGGTCTACTACACTCGACTGTACCAGTTTTTGGATTCAAGTTTTGACACGCCTAATGAAACACGCAACTGCAGTGACTTTCTGAAAACATTAAGATCCTCGACACCCTTGGTTGTAAAGTGCGCTGCTGGATCCATGCTGGAGCCTCAGTGAAACCAGACTCAACTTATCATCAGTATGAAGAGCCTTGTACTAATCTTTCTTTTCTCATTAGTTGTGAACGGTAAGTGCAACGCTGCAATGCTTTGGTTTTATTTACTGGTGGAAACGTGTTTTAGAAGTCTATTGTATTCCCCCCCCCTTTCTTATTTTACACTATTCAAAGTTTTAATCAGTAAGATTTTTAAAAGAATTAACTTCTGCTCACCGAGGCTGCATTTATTTGTACCAAAATACAGCAAAACAGTAATTTTGTGAAATATTTTTTACAATTAAATTTGAAAATATTTTAAATGTAATTTATTCCTGTGATCAAAGCTGAATTTTCAGTATCATTACTCCAGTCTTCTATGTCACATGATCCTTTAGAAAATATTCTAATATGCTGATTTGCTGCTCATGAAACTTTTTATTATTATCAATGTTGAGAACAGTTTTTCATGCTTATTTGATGAATAGAAAGTAATGGCGCCATACTATGGATTCCACTGCATGGTTCGGCTCGGTACGGTTCGGCTCGGTACGGTTCGACTCGGCGCGGAACGGTTCGGCTCGCTTCGCTTTTCCACTGCGTGGTATACGACCAATCGGCAACCTCCCTGTCTCTCTCTAGAAACCAACACGGAAGTGAATTAAACTGCAATTCATTGACTGGACGCTTGAGGCTGACAGCAAAATTGAGTCAAATCTGTATCTCCCCCATGTTAAAATGGCCAACTTTACAGCAGAATTTTTTTTTTTTTACAGCCTGGAGCGGTCTATACAGCTAATTTTGCCCTTCATGACAACTGTGAGGGGGGTGATTTTTTTTTTTTTTTTTTTTACAACTCATCTGTTTAAATTATATTAAGCCTTAAAGTTCTGCATAATTAAGGGCGTGGCCACTGTACTTGCCATCTCTGCCGTGTTTGTGCTTTTTTTCGGGATTATTTCATACAATTTAATACACGCATTATACCTTTGCCCACGCCGTTGGATTCCGCCGTTGACGAGTATGGAGAGAACAACCAGCGCTGTTTTTCCAGTTGTTTTCCTCGCATGCACTAATGGATGTCTGACAATTTCGTTACTTTTTGGAGTTTAGATTTAAAAATGTCTATAGAGACCACACTCGTTACTGATGCGGTACTGATGCTCTCACGGAACAGATATGCTTATTTAACTTTTTAGTGTTAAATAATTTCTAAGATTTCTAGTGCATTTACTTAAACGTCTGAGGTAATATCTTTGGTTTAACCCATTTGAGAAATTGAGACTGAATAAAGCTCTTTACGAACTTGATGTGTGATGCCATGCTGACTGACATGTATGTGCATGAATCACTGTCATACGCACAAGCTCAGAGCAATATTGTAAGTTACTGCATGATAATACATTTTTAATAGCAGAATAATAATGCATCACGATACACATAGTCTCACATTTAGTTACGTCTTTTATAGTATTTCGAAGGGCAAAAACATGAACTTTAACTTTTGGCTTTAATTCTTCAATCAGCTGTCACTTTAGTGTGAGGCCAGTAGCATTAGCACCTCAGCTCCACCCACGTCCCACCTCTTTACCCATTTTATTTTATCCGGGAGTGACGAGAGGTGACGCGCTGCCAAGATGGCGACGGCCGGCCCCGTCCACTTTAGGCTTCAAAAACGCTCTTCAGAAACCTACGGGTGACGTCACGGACACTACGTCCATATTCTTTTTACAGTCTATGGGTACGACTCGACTCGGGACGGCACGGTTTGGTTAGCTTTAGCTTGGTTGCTTGTCCACTGCAGTTAGTACCGCTTCAAAGTGGGTGGGAGTTTGATCGTTATAGTTGTGCAACTCCTTGGCAACCAACGAGAGGAACGTCTGCACCTCGTCAACTGACCACGATTCAGCAATTTCTTTTTTGAAGTTTTCATCTTTTTTCAAGCAAGTACTTTAAAAGCAGGTGCTACAGCGTTGGCTGTTGTCTAATGGCTATTTAAATCTAGCGGGTTTAGTGTTTCCTGCCGCAAATACAATGACGCTGGTAGTGACGATTCTGTCTGACCAACCAGTGATCTGCAGTGTTTTCACGTCACATTTTAGTATCGGTACGGTAAGCTTGGAACCTCAACAGAGGTGGTACCATTTAAAGCTAGCCGAAGCGAGCCGTACCGTACCGTACCATGCAGTGGAAATGCGGCATAAGTGAGCCGTACCAAACCGAGCCGTACCGTACCATGCAGTGGAAATGCGCCATAAGTGAGCCGTACCGAGCCGTACCGTACCATGCAGTGGAAATGCGCC
The DNA here is from genome assembly GCA_029959095.1 of Rhinichthys osculus. Taxonomy (NCBI): domain Eukaryota; kingdom Metazoa; phylum Chordata; class Actinopteri; order Cypriniformes; family Leuciscidae; genus Rhinichthys; species Rhinichthys osculus. The sequence goes on along the minus strand of JARWKJ010000020.1, from coordinate 7,641,753 downwards.
ATAAGTGAGCCGTACCGAACCGAGCCTTACCGTACCATGCAGTGGAAATGCGCCCTAAGGCCCGGCTCGATCGGCCCAATGGAGGTATCCGATCAGCGGGGAGGGTCTCTGCGCGTTACTGTCTTTCCGCGTGGCAAAGTATTTTTATTTGATTCAATAAAATACATTTTCTCATGTATTAACTCATATATTCATCTGAATCCATAAATGAAAAGGTTTTAATGATATCTGTGCATCATTAAATGTGAGCGAATGTTTGACTATTCTTTTTAACTCTTACTGAAAATAATGTCAGAGTCGATTAGAATAAAATCAAATGTTTACAATTATGTCAGGTAAATGTATCATGCGAATTTCATAATCAGTTCAAAGATAATAGATACAAAACATCAAATGCTCTGGAATAAAGAGAAAAGATGCGTACCTTGCAGAGCCGGACAGTAACGGAGTACATTTACTTGAGTACAGTACTTAAGTACTATTTTGAGGGATCTGTACTTTAGTCGAGTATCATTTTTGGGGAGTACTCATGACTTTACTCAAGTACATTTGAGAGGCAAATATTGTACTCTTTACTCCACTACATTTCTATCCATAACCATGAGTACCCGTTACTTCTTATAAAAAAATAAAAATAAAAAGGAAAAAATAAAAATCTCGGAAACCCTCAATTTGTTGTTTCCCCCTCAAACGTGATTGGATTGTGCAGGCGCCACTGATTGGGACAGCCTATCAGCAATCACCTTCAGCTTTCCGCCAAAGTCAACTCCATGGTCAGATTTAGATAAGAGACGAAACCATGGACGAAACAATGGATGAAGACGCAGCAGGTCCATCCTGGAATGTGCCAACCCGTGGCCCCACTGGGGTGGGGCCACGGGTTGGCACTGGTTGGTCAGTCTCTGCGAATCTCAGCATTCACGGGCTGATTTGAGGTACAAATCGCCCTGAGCCTTTTGCTGCATTACATTATATAGACAGAACTTGTTTTCATGAAGACAGAACATTTGCATTCAGAGGTTACACCTTTTGAGAGTAGGAGACCGTTTGCCTGTAAGACACACTCTCCTGTGTGCAAGATATTTCTAAACTCTTAAGAACTTTATTACCTTTTGGTTTACTTTTTATGGAAATGAGACATTTGTACCAGTCGCACTGAGACATTTCAAATGATATCAAACATGTGTAATACTGTATGATAATTATTCAATTTAAAACCATATAGATTTTGGCTGAATTTCAGGTGATCTCAGCATGAGGGAGAGGGTGTGGGAAGAGGGAAAGAGATGTAGATTAGAATGATTCTGAGGTGAGACTTGCGTCTCGAATGGGAGATTTCCTTTGTTCTCTCAGAGAGTTCTCTTACAGCTCTTCCAGTTTTTCCAGTCTTACAGCAAGATCAAAATTTATCTGAGACGGAAAGCTTTTGTTTTATTAGAAATATCTTTACTGACAGTTTGATCAATTTAATGCATCCTTGCTGAATAACTTTCTCCCCCAATTTGTTTTTTGAATGGTAGTTTATAATGTTACAAAAGCTATTTCCTCTCATTTCTAGTGCATCTCATTTCTCTGAATTGTATTTGAGACATTCATTGGAGTAAATCTGTCATAAATATTGTTTAGGCGATTGAATGATTTTATTTCTGCTTTCAAATTTAATGTAATTGAACGTAAACAACTGTTTCTGTGTGTTCTGCAGATGTGGCTGGTGCTGAGACAGATGTTGTTGAGTCTGTATCAGTAATTGTGGGAGATTTCTTAACTCTACATACAGATGCTACTGAAATACAGAGAGATGGTGTAATTGAGTGGAGGTTTGGAGAAGATCTCATTGCTAGAATCAGTAGTGAATCTAATAAGAACATAGTACTTGTTAACCCCAATAGAGAGAGACTGCAGCTGGACAATCAGACTGGAGATCTCAAGATCAGGAAAGTTAGAATCACAGACTTTGGAATTTATAAACTTGAGATCAACAGTTACAGGGGGATGTCATCAAAGACATTCAATGTCAGTGGTGAGTACTTCAGGTATTTAGGTGAGGTTTGAGACTCGAGGTGAAAGTGTTTGCTCTCTGACAGAAATATTTCTGTTCATTAGGTGTGAATTATGAAAGGGATGAAGGGACACTCGTGCCGGTGCTGGAGAGAAACTCTGTCATTCTACCGTCTGCTCTTACTGAAATACAGAGAGATGATCAGATAACCTGGAAGTTTAAAGGCACACTCATTGGTCAAGTAAAAAATCAAACAGCTGAAATCTTTGCTGATGTTCTTGATGGGAGATTTGAAGACAAACTTCAGCTGAACCAGCAGAATGGATCACTCATCATTACTAACATCAGACCCAACACCGCTGGACCTTATGTAGTCGACATCACCAAGAGCGGCAGCAATTACACCACACACAAGACTTACAGAGTTACTATCATTGGTGAGTCACTTTAATATTGAAATGCTTTAAGGATCTCAGGGTCATTAACAAATAATTAAAAAATCTAGATGTACACACATGCCAAGTTCTCAGAAATGTTTTATACCATTTTTCAGTGCTTTCATGAGAGAATACTAGACTTTTCTCTTTTTATACTGTATGTGACTCATAATCTGAGAACAGCCGTACCACCCTAAAATTATTGACGTAATGCCTCAAAACAATATAAAAAGAAATGGAATTCATCAATTTAAAGAATGATCCTCACAGAAGAGGCATAAGTCTAAGTATTCATCAGTGCAGTCATCGGTGTTTGAATGTTATTATTATGAGTTTGAGTTTGTTTGAATCATAGATGCTTAAGACATACTGTATTTTTTTAACACCAGATGCAATGTGATAATATTCCAATGAAAAGCATTTTTTGCGTGACAAAAAAATAACAGCCAATCAGAAGAGCTCATGGGCGGGCTTGCTGTCTCACACTTGCAACAAATAGGCTTTATGCCCAGCTGCACTACTTCCTGAACTTCAGCCAGCTCCTTTGTTTCCTGTCTGCCATTATTGGACAAACTGATTAACCCAGGTGTGTCTGGTATTTGTTACTGGTCATGCACACCTAGATTAATCAGTTTGTCCAATAATGGCAGACAGGAAACAAAGGAGCTGGCTGAAGTTCAGGAAGTAGTGCAGCTGGGCATAAAGCCTATTGAATTAGTGGGCTACTACGGCCCTGTCCCAAATGGCACACTTCATATGCACTTTTGGTCTTGTGGACTTGGCTGCCAAGTGCGCATGTCTGCTAAGTCCATGAGACCACAGTGTGTCCCATTTAGTCATTTTAGGTTTCAGAAGGGTGGTCACGAGTGTTCCCTTTGCGGTCGATATGCACCCTCGATGCGCACTTTTGCAGAGGCCGCACTGGTGTGAGCCCCGCAGCAGACATCTTCCCGACAGTAAAAGTGGCGTAGGAAGACCGCAAGTGCTTAGAGTGCCATTTGGGACAGGGCCTAAATTATCAAATTAATAAAAATTAATTGGGGACGCTTGGGGTTAGAGGGGCAACCCGTAAGAACCTGGTGAACAAGATATCAAAGACAGCATCCAGATGGCTGTGGTTGAAGAGGAGCGAGCGATGGCTAAACCAGGCTGGCAGAGAGGGCGGGGGTCAGAGCGGAGTGGTAAAGTCCTGAATGACCGAGGGAGCAGTTCCAGGATGCTGGTTCTGCTGTCAAGCCTCATTGAGGTGTCGTGGGCTAGTTGACGAAACACCTGTGAAGTGGGGTGCCCTCTTGAAAACCCAGTGAAGTCAACAGGTTTGAACCATGCAGCTCTGCTCTCAGTTGAAGACGTCTGAAGGGAGCGACTTCTATGCTAGCCACCCACATAAGGAGCAGGACGTAACTCCAGTCAAGTGCGGTGGCTGCAATATATCCTATCGTTTAAAGACAATCGTTTTTAACATCATTAAAAATTCATACTTTGTGGCTGGTACAATATTTGTCACGGTATACACTTGTTTGTTCATGGTTTGAACATTCTTGTTTTCTTTAAACTTCAATAAAGTTATTTTCCAGATCTGAGGTAAATTATCCATTGCCGCTTGTATTACAGATATAAAAGCCTTGCAAAAATGTCTGCTATAGTGTCGCAGAAGTAAAAACCATTAATAAAAAATAGAATTCCCCTGTTCCTTTTCAAGATTGGTTCATTGACATTGCATTAGTAGGTGAATCTATGGGATAATGAAGTCCAATTGCATAGGTCAATGACGATCAAGAGCACATGCGATCTGAAGAAGAGGATGGCCCTGAAGGATTGCAACATGTGGGGGCTTGATTCAGCTCCCGGATGGATACAAGGCTTGCATCTTGTGCCTTGGCCGGCTGTCAGCACTGTGAAGAGGTAACTGTTGAGATGCTGCGCACAAGGCTCTCTATTGTGCTGAACGCTGTCTCTGCTGCCCCTTCGCTTCCTCCTCCCGCCACCGTTTGGGACAGGAACCAACGCCAGCCAGGATGCTCTTTAAGCGATCTTAGACTGGCCCAACACCAGCGTTTGGCGTGATCAGTGGAGTCTCCTCTCTCTTATGCTCAGGACAGTCTCCGCTCCTCCGACGGAGACCTCAAATTGTCAACACCAGCCATGGAAAAAGTGACTGGTGCTCCAGGAAGAGGACGCTCCCCACAGCAATGTGAGTGAGACGACAGGTTAGCCCGCCGATACTGAGCTACTGCGGATCCTCTCAAAAGTAGTTGTAAGGATTTTTGTTCAGGTTTGGGGAATGGATAATTAATTTGAATAATTCTTAATCCATAATTAATAATGCAGTTTTAACCAAATAACCATACACAATAAATCGCCCAAAAATGGGTAATATAGTTCCGGAATCTGCTTCAGATATACATAGATAATTAAACACAACGAATTGTAATTAATTAAGAATGTCTATCACAGGCAGATGGACTATATTTATTTTCAGAATACCTTAACAGAATTAACCATACCTTTAACGAGTCAGTTCGTCCACCGAACTGCTTTGTTCGATACTTTTATCAACTCTCAAGAAGGGTTATTCTTAGCATAAATCTACTAATCAAAATAAGCTTACTTAACAGTATAATTTGTAGCGTAAGATCACACATTAAAGAGGCTTTGTTTCATGACCAACACACAGAGACGATCAAGAGTATAAGGGTGTTTAATAAAATGAAACTAGAATATATCACTACGTGTAACTACGAACATATAACAAAGGAACAAAATTACGATAAGAAGAAAAGAAAATAGATCACAGGAATGGCAGAATTGTTACAACAGTTGAACCTTAAGAGCCAGCAAGGAAAATACATACTTTAAACGCATTTAAATTCTGATTGAATCATACTTGCATATAGACCTTTGTGTGGCTGGACAAGACAGCGTGTGTGTGGAAGTTCTCTTTGCTCGTGGGATGGAGGCGTTCTTCTCGTCAGTCCAGAGCGCGTGTGGTTCGCGGGAGATTTGAAGAAGTCTCAAAAGTAACTATTGAACTGAGGGAGAGTCCTTTCTGCGGACGCAGGTCAGATTGATCCGAAAACGTAAACGGCTGAGTTTTGTCCGAAGACAAGAACAGAGCGCTAAGAAATAGACTGAGATAAACGCAAAATAAAACAAAAGACAAATAAGACGCAAGACCAAAAACAAACAAGATCTAAAGGTGGTACAACAAGGAAGACTGCCGAGCGAACTGCAGCCGCGGTCTTTTACCAGGAAGAGTCCACGCCCACTTTGGAAAGACCTCTCCAATGAGATCCTTTCTTGATTTGGCGGGGTTTCGTGGCCTTTGTCTTGTCGGGACGCCACACTTTCGGATTTATGGCAGGTATGAATATGGTCAGAAACATTACAGAGATGGAAAAACATAGCAGAGTACATTTTAACGGAACCTCGTTTATATGGTTAATTAGATCACGTCGGGAGCTTTCATTTGCTATCATGAAAGACGTGTTTGACACACATACAAGTGGATATATGCTCTTATGCTCTTTATACAAGCCCTTAGAGTTTTAACTACACAACTAACAATCTTAACTGGCATGATACAAAAACAGGAATACACAAGAATACAGGAATACATCACATTTCTCTTAGAATCACCCATTTCTCGGGGTTTTCCGTAAGGAATGCATCGGCGCGTGTCCATAGGTGTGTGCGTGCATGTATCCGGGGGTGCGAGCGTGGATATGTGTGTGCGTGTGTTTTCATTTCACACATCTGGCTTCGTTCTCTCTGCAGAGAGGGGTGTTAAATGATAGCAATCTGTTTGAAAAAAACAGGTCCGAATTTGTGTAATCTAGTACTAAAGGTGTCAATAGGCACCGAATCTAGCTATTTGTGTAAACAATCTAGTACTAAAGGTGTCAATAGGCAAGCTATACCCAGACTCAGCGTCGCCAGCGGGTGATTTGCATCGGATGAGTCACGCGGGGTTGACTTAGGAATTTTGGTGAGAAATGCATGTATTGCCTTCAGAATTACTGAAGTCAGGATGTTCATGATACTCTACATAGTGGATGAGCTTAGACTGGACTGATCAGCTCTCAAGCAGCCATCAAAGAACTGACAGGATTAGTGGTTTCTGCAGTAGGCTATCCAGAGACAGACACCTTTCTTTCCAGAGTTGCACAATTAGACCCCCCGGTCATGGTGCACCCCCCATTTGGCATGGGCCCATGCAAGAGGGCACTCGCTACTCTCATCTGTTGATGAAGCTGACCGCTGGGGCTATGCCAAGCAGCGCCCATTGAGGAAGCCTTTGCGGCCCACATCTGCCCTTCAGTTTTCAGCATACATCTACTGTCGCAGCAGGACTACCTCCTCTGCTCCCGCAGGAGCTCCGTCGCTCTTATCCATTGGATAATTGGGAAATACTAGCTGAAAAGCATATTTAGTTCCACTGCTGCATCAGTGTCATCTCCTCTGCTCCTACAGGATCCTCGTTTCTCCTTTCAACATAAAACTACTTCTGCAGCAGTGCTACCTCCTCTGCTCCCGCAGAAGCTCAGTTTCTCCGTATAACCCGACTTCACTGCCGCAGAAGCGTTATCTCTCCTGTTCCTGCAAAAGCTTACCTATGTGCGACCTTCCACAGCTGACTACTAGCGAGGCTCACCCTTCTGATGCCACGACCATCAAACTCTCATCTGATGCAAGAAGCCCTTCCGATCCAATGACTAACCCCTCCCTACGATTGGCACACCTTCATCTTCAATAAAGGTATCTGAATCTGAATCTGAATCTTCACACCCTGCAAGTTTTTTTGGGGGTTATCAACATAATTTTCTGGCTGCTGTCCCGCGTTAGTTGTAACTTTTTGGGGGGAGTACTCTGGGTTTGGGCCAAATACCGAGCTCAGACAGCACACCAAATACGCATACCATTTATTCTATCTGACTCATTTGTAAGTGTAAATCATGAATGCTTCGCCGCTGTGTCCTGTACACTCGTTGCATGTTTACATTGAATGCTTAATCAAATTTCAGAGAGACTGTCTCTGAAGTTACATGCCTTAATATGGGCTTATTTGCGGTTGATGTATTGTGTGATGTATTGCTCTTGAGCTTGATTGCTATTGGAATATTTGAGCCTGTCTTTGACATGCTGCTGTTTTTGACACTATTGTGACTTTTCCATTTACGAGAAATTGATGAACTTTGTAAAAAGCACATGCCAAATGTGTAAATGTTTTACTGTATACTTAATCTCTGTCTGTGCACGTTCTCCTGTGTTTTACTGTATGTCGAGACAGATGGAGGGAACAGGCTGTCTGTGATGGAGGGAAATTCTGTCACTCTACAATCTGGTGTTTCTAAAATACACAGAGATGATGTGATAAGATGGAGGTGTGAATATGGAGACTCTGTCATAGCAAAAATGAGCTTTGGGATCTTCGCTACATTTGATGGCGCTGATGGGAGATTCAAAGGGAAACTGGAGCTGGACTACAAGACCGGATCTCTGACCATCAAGGACATCAGAACTAAACACACTGGACTTTATCATCTCGATATCACCGGCAACCGACGCACCATATTCAAGAGAATCAATCTTTCTGTCTATTGTGAGTATCTGAAGTCTTTTAATGTAGGCTAATAATAAAAACCATAATAATCAGCAGCACTGTGAAAACAAGTTCTGAAATTGCTCTGAAATCAACTAAGGTTAAGTAAGTAAACTATTAATATTATAGTGTAACTGACAATCAAAACAGAAAGTTGCAAACGCCAGTCATAAATGATGGTCAGATTGCTGATTGGCTGATCTCTTTATCATTACAGCACAAGATTGGTCTCCATTTGTTATAGCAGTAACTGGTGTTGCTGTTCTGCTTCTGGTCGTGGTTGGAGCTGCTGTTGTGATTTGCTGTCAGAACAGAGTCCCTCGTCAAACAAAAAATGGTAAGTATTACAAACAGCTGATATAACAAGCGAAGCATTTGAGATTGAATTTTTTTTTAAACGGGCATCAGAGGAATCCCGAACTTCAGGTAAGATACTGTTTGCGCTTTTGTTTGCAGTAGGCTACATATAAACAAAATTGCTTACAAAATATGTTGTGTTTGTGCTGGCTTTGTTTTTGTTTTGTGGCTTTTTTATTGTCCATCATCTGTTGTAAGCTATTCCGTTTAAAAAAAGGCCGTAATGTAAAATGTAGCAGGAAACTTTTGGCAAATAACACCAGTCTTGTCATCTGCCTTGTTTACTTTGCAAATGTTATATTAGTTTGGGACACATATTAGTTTTTTTTGTGTTTTTTAAGCCGCCTCTTATTTTGTTCTATTGGCTGGATTAATTGATAAACATCATGGAATTACGTTTAATAAAACTTTTTCAGTTCAAACTGTGAAAGACTATTTTCTGCATGTTGCTGATCATATCTCATGATCTGGGGCTCGTTCTTCGTACGTTGCTTAAAACATCCGAGATCAAATGAGACATCCAAGATGATATCATCGTGCTAATCATGATCCGGCTAATTGGGTTCTTCGAACACACCTGTTGTTTATGATTAGTATTGCTGGATTGAGTTATCTGAGATAATTGCGCGTTCATGCGCTGGGTTAAAAGGGGATGTATCGATAGTAGAAACATTGATCAGCAACGCTGCTATTGGCTGATCACCGTGGCCAAAGAGCGCGCTCAGTTTTACTCTGCAGCAGAGCAAGAGCTATTGCTATAAGGTTATGCTGAATTTGAAAACTTAATTACAAGTTTTCACCTAAAATGTGCAAAGCCAGGAGAGAGGGCTGGCAAAAAGTAGCAAATTAGTGACCATTTAGATGTTTATGGAGCTTATAATATGACAAAATGATTTGAATTTGAATTGTGTAAATTTGAATTATTTGCATCTGTAATCTAACAAAACTGAATTTTAAAAAGTTCTGAATTTGAATTTTTTTGGAACGAATATTGAACATCTGAAATTGAACAAACTGAAAGGTTTTTATGGCTGAATTTTATAGACATGTATTTTCAAACAGCTAGTTTTTGTGTTCTGAATTCAAATACTGCAAAATTTCAGTTTAAAAAAATACGGATTCAAGTTTTCAAGATGAAGAAATTCGGAACGTCAAATTCAGTTTTCTAAAATTCAATGTCAAAAATTCAATGTCAAAAATTCAATGTCAAAAATTCAATGTCAATAATTCAATGTCTAAAATTCAGGTCTTACAGAAAGTAGGTCACAGGGAAGAGTACATGATCTCGGAAAAGTCGAACAGAGCATTTTGGCCAATTAGGGACTGCAGAAGTTTTCCAGCACGAACGTGGTGGTTCAAGAGGTTGCCGCTCTCTGACTCTGATCATGAATCGCCCGGAGGTAAGTTAAACATGAATGATTTTGTGTTTATATGTTAGGTTAGCGTTCTCAGCCCGTGATACATTTGTCTAAGCGGTCTCTGGTGTTTGTTTTAAAGTATATTTTGTGTAAAATTGATTAGAACGCCACCGTGTCTACTACACAGACAGGACGCGAGCGCGCGACGCAACACAGTGCTTGAAGCGACTGTTGTAAAGAGCTGGGACTAGGTCAGAAATAGGATGGGTAATCGTGTGCTGTTGGGGATTTCACTGGTCGCGTCGCACCGCTCGCGTCCGGTCTAGATTGCGTCGTACATGTAAGCATAAGGTACGAGAGGGTGTGCTATGGTGCTGTATCGTGAATACGACGCGAACCAGAGTGCTTGCAAGTGCAACCCCTTCAGACGTGACTTATTCACAAGACAGCACTAGCCTTGAGTACCGTGTATTGCTTTTCTAAAGCGATTGCCACTCAATAATCATAATAAAGCAAAACAAAAATGTATTAGTGCAACTTTCATTAAGTAAAATCACCAAAAGCCTTCAACCTTCCGCTGGAAAAAAAAAAAAGTCCCTGGCCGTGAGCAGCAGCATAAGTTAAAATATTTCGCCTGTAATGTTAGATGGCGGCAAAGACAGTCTTTATTACTGAGTCAGTCATCAGTCAGGAGAGAAGACTTTAATATTGAAAGGACAATTGTATTATGAAGGCTTGAAGGTGATTTTACTTAATGAAAGTTGCACTAATACATTTTTGTTTTGCTCGTGCCGCTCGCGTCCTGTCTGTGTAGTAGACACGGTGGCGTTCTAATCAATTTTACACAAAATTTTACACAAAATATACTTTAAAACAAACACCAGAGACCGCTCAGACAAATGTATCACGTGCTGAGAACGCTAACCTAACATATAAACACAAAATCATTCATGTTTAACTTACCTCCGGGCGATTCATGATCAGAGTCAGAGAGCGGCAACCTCTTGAACCACCACGTTCGTGCTGGAAAACTTCTGCAGTCCCTAATTGGCCAAAATGCTCTGTTCGACTTTTCCGAGACCATACTCTTCCCTGTGACCTACTTTCTGTAAGACCTGAATTTTTGACATTGAATTTTTGACATTGAATTTTAGAAAACTGAATTTGACGTTCCGAATTTCTTCATCTTGAAAACTTGAATCCGTATTTTTTTTAACTGAAATTTTGCAGTACACAAGAAACAGAACACAAAAACTAGCTGTTTGAAAATACATGTCTATAAAATTCAGCCATAAAAACCTTTCAGTTTGTTAAATTTCAGATGTTCAATATTCGTTCCAAAAAAATTCAAATTCAGAACTTTTTAAAATTCAGTTTTGTTAGATTACAGATGCAAATAATTCAAATTTACACAATTCAAATTCAAATCATTTTGTCATATTATAAGCTCCATAGATGTTTTTATCACTTATTACAGTATATATTTTTTATTTTAATAATTTCAAAATAATTAATAACTTTGTTAATTGTAATGTCAGTCACCACCCACTACTAGAACATGGGAACAAGTAAAAGTGAAGTACTAGAATATTCTACATAATGGTAATTTGTACTATAGGCTACTATAGTCTCTTTTAAAAAAGGCACTGTTAAGTTTGCTTGTTTATAAAAGCAACCAAGAAAAAGGCTGAGAAAAAAAGAAAAACAAACAGGTGGTGGTCCTGCACCCCCACATTATACCCCGGCAGAAGAGCTGGCCCTTGGGTTGAGTGTGAACCGACCCGTCCTGGGTTCAGCTCTTCCTCAGACACACAGCAGGGACCAGTAGCAGCAACTTCTTCATTAATGGTAAATGAACTTTAAATGATCTTACACTGTAAAATATTTTTTTTGACCAATCACATTAATGAAGCCTGAGGGACATAACTGTGTCATATTAATCGGCATGTTCATGATTGCATGATCTTCATTAAAAATTATAATATACCTGCGTTGGCAAAAAAAAAAAAAAAAAACCCTGCTATAGCCTACAACCTTGGGTCTAAACTGGCTTGGAAATGTCACAAAAAAACACCCTAAAAACTGCTTGAGCGCCAGGGTAAACTTTGTGAATGACACGACAGACAGCACGTATCAAGTTCTCCGCATCTCCAATAGTTTACTTTAAAGGAAAGAGCCACTCGCAAATAATATCAGGACAATGCACACAGTTTGTGCTGTTATTAAAGCCCGACTCCGACGAGTCGAACATTTAATGTGCGTTTCCAAAAAATAATTGATGTAAACGACATCCCCACGAGTCATGAGAAAAATTATATCTCTCAGCTTATAAAGCCGCGATCTAATCCTGTTTACATGAAATAAGCCTGCTCACGAGCAGGTTCAAGCTAGCGCACCTGTGGCTATGACAGCAAGTCTAGGATGAGCATCGAATAACCAAACAATCCAAGATCATGCCAAATCGTCAACAAGATCAAATCCAGCTAACTGAGTTAGCGACGTACGAAGAACGAGCCCCTGATCTTATCTCTTGTATTTGTGTTTCAGTTAACGTCTGTGATATAATATGAGAGTGACGGTTTGCATTTTTGCATGGCGTGATGAGATATGTGCAATCGCACTGGAGCAGATTTACTGGAATGGGGGTAGAAGATGAAATTCAGCCCAAAAAAATATTTAGCAAGTCTCAGAAAGCTTCATCAGGAGGAATCATCCTTACTATGAGATTTTCAACTGGAATCATTTAATGGATTAAAACACTGTTGTTCTGATCTCCATATTGATCAATGTTCAAGCACTGATGCTTTGCGGTTTTATTCGTTTTTTTTGTCAAGAATGTTACTGTACGATTTATATATAGTATCAAAACTTGGTGCTAGCATCATTAATGCAAATATAATGCAATCCGAGTAATTTGTTGCCATATCTAAAATACTTTCAGATGCTCAGACCCCTCATAAGTTTTTATTTTTTAGCAACCAAGGAAAAGAGTGCTTTAAAGTCAGGTTTTTTGAATATCTTTGTATGTTCATGTGAATTCAGTGTCATAAAAACAAATTGTATTTCATCACAACATCTGTGAATTAACTTGTTATGAAATGATGTATGAGTTTATTATAAATAATGCGTACTGAACTATCACTGAATCATTTAAGACCTTCACCTTTAACATTTCAGGCTTCTGATCTAAGGATTGATCAATAGCATGTGTGGCTTCAAGATAGCAAACGTACATCTGTGTTTCACTGTTTATCTCTTTTATATTGCTTTCTATATTTGCTGATTTCATTTTTATATGATTTTATATTTGTATGTTACTGTAAAATCTTCACAATTGACTTGGGAAGGGAAACGTATGCTTTCACTGTGATATTATAATACTTGTTGCATCTGGTCAAAATCTTTATATGTATAAGGCAAGTTTGAGTTTCATTTATTTTTTATATAAATATATGAATACTTTGCATCTTCTTTTTCTGAAACAATGAAATCAACTTAAAAGTTCTTTATATGTTCATGTGATAAATGTCAATAAAAATTATTTTACCATAATGACTAGAATCTGACAGTTTGTCATGAAATTATTGAGATTGTAATCAGAAATAAGACTCTAAGAGTCTAATCAACTGTAATTTTAGTAATTATTAATATTAAAGGTATAGCGGAGGATTTTCTTTTTCCGGGTGGGTAGACTAAACTATTGGTCCACCTAAGTGTCAATCATTCTGGTGATATGCTTACGTAAGGCCGTCGTACGTGCTCGTCCCTATGTAGTTTTCGCTTTCTGCGCATGCGCACTTTCATGTGTGAGTTACGGTTTCAGCAATTCCTTTGAAAATGGCTGAGGGTCGAAAGAGAAAAAGTGTACACGAAGTTTTTGAAAAGAAGAGACAGGCCGTTGAATATAGAAACAAGACCAGAGTGATTTTGGGTGAACATTTCACACGCTGGCGTGCGCTAAAAGCACAGGTTGGGCTTCCCACTGATGCCGCAGTCGCGAAGATTCTACTAGACAGGTAAAGTTTGTCATGCTATTTGGAGAAATCCATTTAAATTCACTGCTAGTAAAAGTTATGCTCTCTCGTGCACACGTTTAATAGGCGTTCCCTCTCTGGAGCAAATAGAGTGTTGCGCATGTGCATTTTTTTTTTTTTTAATTGGAGAGGGCGGGTCTTCTCTAAAATTCGGAAAGATCCTCCGCTATACCTTTAATATTATTATTGGATGGTGGCAGTAATCTTGGAATGGTGATTTCCTGGTTAGGACACTAGAAGGTGCACTTTCCTTTCTGAGGGTGTTTATCTGCAAAACGTTGTATGCTGTAATATAGATCTCTGTGTAAGTTATGCCCATGCATAATGATGCATTGGATACTGGATTTTCTCAGAAATAGGCCACAATGTGTTAGAATTCACAACTTCTCATCCTCCACCATTATTCTTAACACGCGGCTCCCCCCAGGGCTGTCTTGTGCCCCCTGCTGTACACTGTACACAAATAGAAAGATTTTGCACTCATTATGAATGGGGGAAAAGTGCAACGCGAAATAAGCGAAATAATTCCTGCCTTCTAAATAAAAGAGCCAATCACTGATTTATAAAGTTAGTCACTGCAGCTGCCGCTAGAAGCTCAGGTTCCTATAGAAACAGTCACGGGGACGCTCGCTAGAACTGTTGTCACATTCATTGAACAATTCGTGTCAGACTTTGTTGCGGTTTGAAATATTAATTGTGTTAAGATTGGATTTGTTCTTAGACGGCCAAAATATTTGTTGTAAATATGGCTGCCGAGTGAACAGAGCAACAGACTTTCCTTGAAAGGGACTTTGACAGCTCTCAGTGAAACAATTTGTGGTAGCAGCGTTAGATTTTAAATAATGTAGATTGATTTAGCAGAGAGTTGATGCAATGCCCGATTCATGAATGAATCACTCATTTGCGTCTGTACTTTTCCTTGTGTTGGTCAGATGGGTTAGCAATACAATGTGATTTAGGAAAAAAACAATAGTTTTGAGCAGGTTTACCCTCCAGCAAGTTCAGCTCTAACCCTATAATCAAACCACCTGAACCAACTCATTTACGCCGGTTCACACTATTCGATTGTGAACTTAGCAGGAAGGTGGATCTCCAGGAACAGGATTGTGCTCCCCTGGTTAAGTGCGTCCAGTGAACGGTCAGTAGTGTCATTTACAAGTGTTTATTGTGGATTTGTTTATACCACACTCTGTATTTATTTTGAACACTAGATGGCGCTCACTTTGTATGATGGTATGCATGTATCAGGTGTCAAACTCAGTTCCTGAGGGAAACTGTTCAGCAGAGCACAGGTCTGTTCACGTCATGTCGTCATTAGCCTACTATAATTACGAGATTTCAACTTGTAAAAAGCGCTCATTCCCTAGTAGAGCTTGTAATTACAGCTTGTAAGATGAGAGCTCCTACTTGTACCACCAGTAGCCTAATGCATAATTCCCAGTCCGAGGACATGAACAGCTCTGAATGGGACGTCACGTGTTGTCATCGAGACTATTGTAAATACGTCATGTCATGAAAGCAGAGTTTAGCTCCAACCCTGATTAAACACTCCTGAACCAGCTTATCAATGTCTGCAGGAGTTTTGAGGCTGTTAGAGCAACACTTTACAGGACAGTGGCCCTCAGGAGCAAAGTTTGACACATCATGTGATCTAAATCATGAGTCAATGTTTGTTTGGTTTATATGGTCTGTTCACCCTTGCTTATACTGTAGATCAGTGGCGTAACTATCGGTAAGCAGGGTACGCGGTTGCTTACGGGCCCGGACCAATCAGGGGCCCGCTTGACTGGAAGATATTGATTGACAGCCGGGGCCCCCTATCGCATTACTACTTTTAGTTTGATCTAATTTTAATTTATCACGATTTTGTTTTAAATGAATAATGACAACAACATATTTTACAGATCATTAAATACATGTGTGAAACGAACAATCATGGATTTTGGTGTAATTTGTTTTGAGCTGGGACTGAATCCCCGGGTCGGCTGTTTAATGTTACACGCGCCACTTCATGCGTTTTCTCAGATCGGATAGCTACTGATTTATCAAAACGATTCCATTTACAGCTGGTCACATAAATGTGTTTTTGCAAAACAGATATAAATCCGATCTTCAATTTCCGCGCTATATGCAGATTTAATAGAGTTCACGTCACCGAAAGCAACAGATAGCTGCATTTTATTGATCATCAGCTAAAATTTCTAAATCGAAGACAGCAATTAGAGAGAGCGGCAACAGTACTGGTAAGATCATTTCGTTTCTTTACTTTTAATGAAGATGATTGTGTGTTAAGCGAGCGTCTGCGACTTACTTTCACTTTGATTTGCGATAGATTGTGCGTTGGCTTGATAGATGCTCATCTGCGGTGATGCGTGTTGTTGCAGAAGCGTCGTCATATCTGACTATGACATATGGCCTATAACACGCTTTCACACGTTTATTTTTTTTAGCATTTTTAGAGGAGTAAAATTGACATATGTGGTTTCAACAACCAGATGCATTTACACTTGTCCAGTGTCGTCTGGAATGCGGCCCAGACCACCTCCTGAAGTGGTTTGAGCGACCGGATTCAAATCCGTCTCGAATGCGTTTCGAAGGGAATTTACACCTGGTCTTTTCACGATCGGATAGCTATACGATCACAGAAAAAGCATGAAGTGGCCAGGTGTAATAGTTCCTTGCGTATTGCATGTAAAAGCCTACTCGTGGACATTGCATCATCACGTGTTGTAGTAGGGGGCCCGCCTTGATAATCCTGCATAAGGGCCCGGTGTTGGCTCGTTACGCCACTGCTGTAGATGTTGTAACTACACCATAATGTGGGTGAAATTATATTTTATAGCTCAATCATCATTCACACAGGCCATTCATTCAAAGTATTTTTATAGTTATAGTTTTGTAAGGGGTTTTACAGTCAAAGACCCAGAACCAGATATGAAGAATGAAGACCCGGAGTCAGAATTATAAAAAATTGAAGAAAAGTTTTACTGAAGATAGTTTGCAGTTTCATCAGCTTCAATACTCACACAGGAGTTCGTAGGCCGCCCCGCTTACAGTCACAAAGATCACAGCAGTTATACCATTTCCAAGGTCTAAGCTACGTCATTGCTTACAGGTTGAATGATTCTCATTGGCTAAGAAATAGATAAACATAGTAATTTTCCACACATATACAGATAGACTGAAGCATATCTCCATCGATTATGCAGCTGACACTCAGATCCTGAAGTTAGGCACGTCATGACCTTCCAGGTCTCAGATTTGGGTTTCTGGGCGCCAACATGTCCAGAACAACAACTCAGTCAATCTCCAATAATGCAGTTCTTAACCTGCAACCAAGAAGACTAACACACACACCGACACACAGCTCTTTCAAGATTGGATTTGGCCAGGCTCTAACTATAAACAGGAGAGTCGTCTCAAAACATCAAGATAATGCGTGATTTATCTCAAGGATAGCTAGACTTTAGTCTGACAGGAAAGTAAGGCTTTAAAAAAGAAATGGTCCCTTAAACTATTGGCTTCAATGACCCCTGTGACTTATAGTCGTCAGGGTATCCTAGAAAAATAGAAGCATTGACACATATTGAAGACATTTCTCAAACACAAAACAAAACATCTTTCCATATTTAATTTCTGGAAGCCGGGAAAAATGAGCAAGCACTGTAACTGCATTCAGATATCAAATACAGACATTAGAGAATACATGAAAATAACATTTCAGTAATCACACTGGCAACTTCTAAAACAAAGTAAAATCTCCAGAGAAGTCATTCAACTTGAAGGGTTGGTCAAAATCCCTTGCCTCTTCAAATACATCTATAATCATATATCCTTTTGAATGGTTATATACTTCCTTTATAAAAATCAATAATCAAATATATTAATTATCACATAATAATTTTTATATTCTTTGTGCTTGTGAAATTATATTTTCTTAAATGCATGTGATGTAAGTAACTAGTTTCTTTTAGGTGCATTCCAATCTTACTTTGAGATTGCACGTAGTACACGCAGGACACGAAGGCCACGTAACCCACAAGGCCGTTTGTCTCTTTCTCTGGGATCAGTAGAAAGGTTAGAGGGTCCTAAAGGCAGCGTGGGCACATATGATTCTTCGCTGGACATATGGTCAAGCTATATTGAGCGTTACCATTAAACTTTAATTGTTGTATAAAATGTATTCTTTCCAGTATATTTCCTTCCTTGGGAGTAAATGCCAGTGATCTGTTTTTCTCCCAAACGAGTGAATGTTTTAGCATTATGTTTTGGTATACTTAACTGATAATAAGGAGCTCAGACTCTCTTCAGCCTTGATGGGAGCTGTTATTTGCTAGTGTCTGTTATTTGTGTGTGTGTGCGTATGACATTCTATGTAGGTTCTGGACGGTCGGACCAGACACCCCGGCGCCCTTCTCTAACCTGCGAGGCCACCACAGCCATAAATCTAATGAGTGGACGACAACTATCTTTACTAATGGCGATAGGCACCCCTATCTCCTCACATGTGTTAAATTGTTCAGGCTTTCATGTTTCTTAGCCAATGAGAATCATTCAACCTGTAAGCAATGACGTAGCTTAGACCTTGGAAATGGTATAACTGCTGTGATCTTTGTAACTGTAAGCGGGGCGGCCTACGAACTCCTGTGTGAGTCTTGAAGCTGACTTCTGCTGATGAAAATGCAAACTATCTTCAGTAAAACTTTTCTTTAATTTTTTATAATTCTGACTCCGGGTCTTCATTCTTCATATCTGGTTCTGGGTCTTTGACTGTATACCCCTTACAAACTCATTTGATATAGAAGGAAAAATATTGATTAATACCTTGATTATAATCACTCATTACATATACATTGAAGCAGCAGTGGATTCCAATCCACCCCTTCAGTTTCAAAGTCACAGACATAAAACATCTTAAAAGAGACTCAAGGGAGTTGTAATATTTAAAGTGATCAGTCGTATTATGAGTCAAGTGTCACGATACACGCACACTAAGACAAAAGCTGTAACAACTAAGAAAAATGGCATTAAACCTGTAACTTTTTCTTCATTTAGCTTGATTTGATTTTTTTCTGAATATGAGCATATTTGAGGCAAACTCAAATGAGAAAACACAATTACAAATAACAAGACATTTACAAGTTGTGATTCACAAACAACCGATTGTCTCGACAAAGTGGGAGCTGCTCCATATCAGGAGCGTTTACTCTCTTAGGTTCTGGTAGCTATCCTCCGTTAAATGTGCAGCACACAGATAAACGTTGGGTTTATAATGTTCAGGAACAGTGTTTAAAATAAATTTGAATCACTCTAAGTTTGTCTGCCTTAGTAAGGTCAAACAAATGGGTTTTGGAAACGGGGTGGACAAAACAACTTCTCTTTGACGTAGGGACAACACTGTCCTCTCTAACGCAGCTCATCCAGGCCCCGCACCTTTTTTTGCGAATTTCGTGGGAGTCTATAAATGAGTAACATTGTGACCTGGGAGTTGTAGTCCAAATGAGCTTTGTAGTGTAACCTTGCAGATCTTTTTTTATTCTCAAACAGCAAAATTACAGACAAATTAAAATTGAAAAAGTATAATGGGACCTCTTTAAGGCTACGTTTACAGGTGGCCGGGTATTTTCATAAACTGACATTTCCCCCTCTCCATTATCAAAAATAACTTTGTGCACACCTGTCAGTTTTCAGAAAAGTGTTCGTTTACACGATCCCGTGTATATATGCCATACACGGCATATATACAAGAGCATGCCAAACCTTTAGGTGGCAGTGTAACGAGAAGCTCAAGCCCACGTTAGCCAATCAGAATCCCGAAAATAGCAACAACAGCAACAAATCACTTCCTCTTTCTCTTTTGATCAAAGAGGTCGCACTTTTGACGCAGATGCAAGTTCTGTCGCATACTGTGACGTCGACTGCCTAAAACTCTGTTTTTCTCAGTTTACATGCAAACTTGCAAATTAAATTTTCCAAAATCTCCACTCTGGCCGGAGTTTTTAGAAAGAATCGTTTTCAGAGGCGAATTCTCCATTTGCGATTAAACGAAGGGCACAAACAAAGGGAAATGTCTCAGTTTTTCAAAATAACCATGCACGTGTAAATGAGGCCTAGGAATCGGCTGCAGACGTATTTGGGCATGGGCGTGGCTTCTGATGTCACACTTGGATGTGGGTGGGGTTGGATGTCCAGGGCAGGCTGCAGCGAGTCGCTTCTCGCACATTTCGTGAGACTTTTCAGCTCTGAGGTGTGAAGTTGAATGACCAGGCTAGGCAGAAACCAGGGGTTTCATGGTGGCTGGTTTACCATGCGTTTCTTTTTTTTTCAGTTGCTCCTCACTGAGATTTTTTATTTATTTATTAATATTTTGCATTTAATAGAACTGCCAAAACAATCATAACAAAGTTTTCAACAGTGCTATTACTGCCAGTAATTATTTAAAAATATAAATGAAATACTTTTGCCCCCCTGTTTTTGACAATTTCAGTGAAATATAGTTTTTTTTTATTCATTTCAGTGGCATTTGATAACAAAACAACAGGTGAAATTCCTTACTATTTAGCCAACAAATGTTGTTTGTTTTTTATCAGATGGCAAATGATGAAATCATTTAAGACATGAGGCTATGTAATATTTATCTTAACAGCTGTCTTCAATATAATTATAAAAGGGGAAAAAAGAATGTTGACATTTATTTACATAAACGTGTGTGTGTGTGTGTGTGTGTGTGTGTGTGTGTGTGTGTGTGTGTTGTTTACTAGTTAAAACTTTTACATTTTTCCAGTCAGATTGTATCAACTTGTTTTAGGCTGAATTACCAAGTGTATTTGCCACATTAAATGAAATGGTTAATACCGTTGAATTCTGTATATAAACATTTGGATGTTTTCCTGCATATAATCACTAATATTACTGTTTTATCAGACCACTTACTGTCCACTCAAAGTTGAACTAAATCTCAATACATTTTGTTTTAACAAAGATGTGTTTTAGCATTTATGGGCTACAATGTTTTAGCCTGGCTCCGCCCTCCTACGCAATGTTTAGCAAAATGACAGTATATTTTACTCATCTAGGGATGGAGAAATGAAGCCCCATGAACCTCTGAAGCTTTATTTAGCATTCAAAACATTTAACTTATACTGTATATTATTGCTTTCCTAAACGGAGAACTTTTTCTATCTGATGTCATTCTTGCAGAAGAAAGTCCGTTTTTTCGTTATCCCTCACACTGAACACCAAACCACAGAAAAACAACCAAAATTAGCCAAAAAGTAGGTTTAGTAAATTAATAGTAGCCTAGTAAATTCAACAACATGCTGCTTAGAACGCATTCAAAGTAAACTACTCTCGACTGTACCGGTTTTTTAGAGTCAAGTTTAAACACACCCAATGAAACACACAAGTGCCGGCAGATCACGTCCTTCACGTGACTTTCTGAAAACAATATGACAATCCTCGACGCGCTCCGTTAGAAATTGCGCTGCTGGATCACCAGACTCAACTTATCATCAGTATGAAGAGCCTTGTATTAATCTTTCTTTTCTCATTAGTTGTGAACGGTAAGTGTTGGGAATTTTTTTTTTTTTTTTTTTTTTTTTTTTTTTTGGCAACGCTCCAAATGCGTTTGGTTTACCGTAAGTTGCTAGAGGAAACGTGTTTTAGGAAGCTTCGAGGCTTCCGGCTCTAAAACCCCTAATGATTATTTTCCTTTTTTTATTCTATAGCCTACACTACCATTAAAAGTTTTAGATCAGTAAGATGTTTTTATGTTTTAAAACAATGATCTTCTGCTCACCAAGGCTGCATTTATTTTGTACCAAAATAAGGAAAAACAACATTAGTGTGTAGATTATTTTTGTAGAACATTTTATCAATGTTGAAAACTAAACAAAAAAGTTTTTTTCAGGATTCTTTTGATGAATAGAAAGTTCAAAGAACAACATTTATCCGAAATAGAAAGCTTTTGTAACATTAGCCTATAAATGTCTTTATATTAGTTTTGATCAATTTAATGATTTCTTGCTGAATAATTTCTTGAACAGTAAAAAATTCTGTAAAAAAAAAATTGAACAGTAGTTTATAATGTTACAAAAGCTATTTCCTCTCATTTGTAGTGCATCACTTTTCTCTGAATTGTCTTCAAGACAATTGGAGTAAATCTGTTGTAAATATTGTTTACGTGATGTTTTTATTTATTTCTGCTTTCATATTTCATGTAAAATTTTACATAAACAACTGTTTCTGTGTGTTCTGCAGATGCGTCTGGTGCTGAGACAGATGTTGTGGAGTCTGTATCGGTGATTGAGGGAGATTATTTCACTCTACATACAGATGTTACTGAAATACCTGATGGTGTGATTGTGTGGAGCTTTGGAGATGTTGTTATTGCTAGAATCAGTAGAGAATCTAATGAGAACAAGGTATATGTTAATGATAAATTCAATGACACAGTCAGTGGCGTAACGAGCCAACACCGGGCCCTTATGCAGGATTATCAAGGCGGGCCCCCTACTACAACACGTGATGATGCAATGTCCACGAGTAGGCTTTTACATGCAATACGCAAGGAACTATTACACCTGGCCACTTCATGCTTTTTCTGTGATCGTATAGCTATCCGATCGTGAAAAGACCAGGTGTAAATTCCCTTCGAAACGCATTCGAGACGGATTTGAATCCGGTCGCTCAAACCACTTCAGGAGGTGGTCTGGGCCGCATTCCAGACGACACTGGACAAGTGTAAATGCATCTGGTTGTTGAAACCACATATGTCAATTTTACTCCTCTAAAAATGCTAAAAAAAATAAACGTGTGAAAGCGTGTTATAGGCCATATGTCATAGTCAGATATGACGACGCTTCTGCAACAACACGCATCACCGCAGATGAGCATCTATCAAGCCAACGCACAATCTATCGCAAATCAAAGTGAAAGTAAGTCGCAGACGCTCGCTTAACACACAATCATCTTCATTAAAAGTAAAGAAACGAAATGATCTTACCAGTACTGTTGCCGCTCTCTCTAATTGCTGTCTTCGATTTAGAAATTTTAGCTGATGATCAATAAAATGCAGCTATCTGTTGCTTTCGGTGACGTGAACTCTATTAAATCTGCATATAGCGCGGAAATTGAAGATCGGATTTATATCTGTTTTGCAAAAACACATTTATGTGACCAGCTGTAAATGGAATCGTTTTGATAAATCAGTAGCTATCCGATCTGAGAAAACGCATGAAGTGGCGCGTGTAACATTAAACAGCCGACCCGGGGATTCAGTCCCAGCTCAAAACAAATTACACCAAAATCCATGATTGTTCGTTTCACACATGTATTTAATGATCTGTAAAATATGTTGTTGTCATTATTCATTTAAAACAAAATCGTGATAAATTAAAATTAGATCAAACTAAAAGTAGTAATGCGATAGGGGGCCCCGGCTGTCAATCAATATCTTCCAGTCAAGCGGGCCCCTGATTGGTCCGGGCCCGTAAGCAACCGCGTACCCTGCTTACCGATAGTTACGCCACTGGACACAGTGAAGCCAGACAATCAGACTGGAGATCTCAAGATAAGGAAAGTTAGAATCACAGATTTTGGACTTTATAAACTTGAGATCAACAGTTACAAGGGGATATCATTAAAGACATTCAATGTCAGTGGTGAGTATGTCAGGTATTTAGGTGAGGTTTGAGACTGGAGGTGAAAGTGTTCGCTCTCTGACAGAAATATTTCTGTTCATTAGGTGTGAATTATCTGGTGTCTGATGAAGGGACACTCGTGCTGGTGCTGGAGAGAAACTCTGTCATTCTACCGTCTGGTCTTACTGAAATACAGAGAGATGATCAGATAACCTGGAAGTTTAATGGCACACTCATTGGTCAACTAAAAAATCAAACAGCTGAAATCTTTGCTGATGTTCTTGATGGGAGATTTGAAGACAGACTGCATCTGAACCAGCAGAATGGATCACTCATCATTACTAACATCAGACCCAACACCTCTTATGAAGTAGACATCACCAAGAGCGGCAGCAATTACACCACACACAAGACTTTCAGAGTTACTATCATTGGTGAGTCACTTTAATATTGATTAATTAAACACTTAAATAATGCTTTAAGGATCTGATTTCCATTACACGAGAGTAGATGTTAAAACTTCATGCTGATTTGTACTCGGCTTTCGCCAAGATAAGCAAAACTAAGACGTAGCTTTACAGTAAACTATGCTTCTCCATCCATTTACGCTTCTTTCCATAAGGTAGTGTGACTCCCCTTCTGTCCGGCGTTAACGGCAGCAGTGTACTTGGCGCGTTAGCGCACGCGACGGCTGCAACTACAGGACCAGCACGACAACCGTCTGGATTGAACCGAGTAGGGGACATCTCTAGGGTCTTCAAGTGGGCACCTTCCGTCCTCAGTGTTTCGTCGACTAGCCCACGACACCTCAAGAGGTCTCGACAGTGACTCTGGCATCCCAGAGTAACCCCCCTCCGTCCCCCACTCAACTCAGCCCAGCTTACTGACCTCTACATCCCTCCTGCTGCTGAGACCTAACCACAATATCACAATCTCTCCGCGACCCAACCATACGCGCCAACCCGTTGACTAAGGCTGTCGAGCCCCACTGGTGCGTTAATATGCAGTTTCAGTGGACAACGGTTCCGTATGGCATACCACCTACCGCAAAACACAATATCTACCCAACCACCCGTCATTCACGCAATATCCACAGGAACGTATACAAACAAACCAACAGACTCTTCAAGTTTTCAAGAACTCTACGAAACCGTAGCGTGGCGGCCTGTACACAGCCAGCTAGAATCTTTCCGTCTCAACCACAGCCAGTTGCTGCTCCTTTCTGCTGCTTCAGATAAGCTCTTTACTGTGCGATGCAACTCTTGGCCACTGAATCCGACGTCTCTGAGGAACCGGGTTGTAGAGTGTGCCACAAAACCTCGACAACCCACTTCCACTGGATAAACCTGGACTCTCCATCCTCGCTGTTCTGCTTCAGTGGCCAGATGAGCATACCGCAGTTTCTTCCTCTCATATGCCTCATCTACCGCATCCTCCCATGGCACTGTTAACTCTATCAGTTGAACAATGCGTGCTGATCCAGACCACAAAACAATATCTGGTCGTAGGTTAGTGGTGGCAATCTCAGGTGGAAAAATAAGCCGTTGGTCAAGATCAGCCAGCATCTTCCAGTCCCTAGCAGCTTCCAGTTGTCCTGGGCGAGAATTGGTGTTAACACCTTTTCTTGGTGGTTGCTCGCCTGGGCGGAGGAATATTGTCTTCTGCGTGTAATGTTTTGCTAGAACAGGTGGCAACTTATTGGTCATGTTACGCTTGCCTTCTAATGCTAAAGCCAAACATCGCAGTACTTGGTCATGGCGCCAAGTAAACGGACCTTGGCTAAGAGCCACCTTACATCCTGTCAAAATGTGCCTTAATGTGGCAGGTGATGAACACAAAGGACAAGAGGGATCCTCTCCTACCCAGAGGTTTAGGTTCTGCGGTGATGGGAGAGCATCATATGTTGACCTAATAAGGAAACTGATCCTACTCTCTTCCATTGACCAAAGGTCTTGCCAGCCCATCTTACGTTGTTCCACACTCTCCCATCTCATCCACTCTCCCTGCTTGGCCTGTGAAATGGCCTTTATACACCTCATCCTCTCCTCCTGCTGTCGCACCTCGTTGACTACCAGCTTCCTCCTTTGAGCTGGGCCTGCCTTGTGCCATTTAGGAGGAGCTAAACTGAGCCCAAAACCCCCTCTTCCATGCTGTACCTGTCCCACGATATCCCTAATTTGAAGGGCAGCCTTTGCCTCTACTACAGATTTCTTTGCTGACCACTTTCTAACAGTTTTTAACACAGGGGCTGCCTCCCTTACACATTTGTCGCGTGACTCTACTAAGGTCAAATCATTTCAAAATCTAGATGTAATCGCACATGCCAAGTTCTCAGAAATGTTTTATAAAATGTGTCAGTGCTTTCAGGAGAGAATACCACACTTTTCTCTTTTTTAAATGTCTCGTGATCTGAGAACAACCGTACCACCCTAAAATGTCACTTAATGGCTAAAAAAAAATACAAATAAATGAATTTAGAAATGTAAAGAATGATCCTCACAGAAGAGGGATATTCAAGAGTAAGTATTCATCAGTGCAGTGCTACTACATAATCAAATTAATGAAAATTTAACCATTTTGACATCATTCAAAATACATACTTCAGGGCTGGTACAATATCAGTCATGGTATACACTTGTTTGTTCAGGGTTTGAACATTCTTGTTTCCTTTATCATTCAATACAGTTCTGAGAGTAAATTATCCATTGTCGCTTATATTACAGATATAAAAGCCATGCAAAAATGTTGGCCACAGAAGTAAAATCATTCAAAAAATAGAATTCCCCGTTTCCTTTTCAAGATCGGTTAATTGGCATTGCATTAGTAGCTGACGCTATGGGGAAACATGTTTCTCCTGGAAAACTGAAGCCCAATTGCATAGACCAATGACGATCAAGCACACATGTGATGGGCAGAGCCATCCTCTATATAGCATGACACTAAATAATCTTTCTAAATAGATTTATGCTCTCAAGAAGACAACGCTGTCTTCACAAATCCCCTTCAGCGTTCCAGTGAAGAAGAGGATGGCCTTGAAGGATTGCAACATGTGTGGGGGCCCGATTCTGCTCCCGGATGGATATAAGGCTTGTATCTTGTGACTGGGCCAAGTCAAGATGGCGTTTGACAGGCCTGGCTGTCAGCACTGCGAAGAGGTAACTGTTGGGATGCTGCGCATGAGGCTCTCTATCGTGTTGAACGCTGTCACTGCTGCCCCTCCGCTTCCTCCTCCCGCCGCCGTTGAGTCATGGGATGGGAAACAGCGGGAGCCAGGAGGCTCTTTAAGCGATCTTAGACTGGCCCAACACCCGTGTTTGCCACGATCAGTGGAGTCTCCTCTCTCTTGTGCTGAGGACAGTCTTCGCCCCTCCAACGGAGGCTGCAAATATATCTCATTTGGCGCCTCGAACTACGACATGTCAACAACTGCCTCAGAAAAAGACTCCAGGAAGAGGACCCTCCCCACAGTAAAGTGAGTAAGCCGACCGGTTAGCCCGCCGATGCTGATTTACTGAGGATCCTCACAAAAGCAGTGGATGAGCTTAGACTGGATTGGTCAGCTCTCAAGCAGCCTTCAAAGAACTGCCTGGATTAGTGGTTTCTGCAGTGTCCAGAGACAGGCACCCATCCAGAGGTGCACGATGAGACCTCCTGTCATGGTGCAATCCCCATTTGGCATGGGCCCATGCAAGAGGGCGCTCGCTACTCTCATATGTTGATGGAGCTGACCGCTGGGGCTATGCCAAGCAGCCGCCCTTCGGCTAGAGGCTGGAAGTCCAAGGCATTGCTTCCTTCCAAGCCATGTCGAACGACAGCCAACAAAACAGAAAAGACCTTCTTTGAGACAGGACAGGCAACTTCTCCCCTTCATCCAATGACACTACTGCATGTGCAGCAGGCCAAGCTACTGAAAAATATGGACAAGGAGGGCCCAGACCTAGAGACATTCAAGGAGCTACGTACGGTGATGAACATAGCTCTCCGCAATACTAAGAGGACAGCCTAAGCCATGGGTCGCAACATGGGCCGCTTGGTGGTGTTGAACCACCATCTATGGCTCAACTTCACTGAGATGAAGGACTTTAGAGAAGACAACTCTGCCTAACAACCCCTGCCTGTTTCCCTAACACGCTCTTCCCTGGGAGGGGATGCACTGTAGAGCCGCTGGCCCAGAAAGCGCAAATATGTGTTTTGTCCAGTCAGAGCCTGGTAATTTTTGGTAAAGAAGATCTAGGAAGGTCTCGGGAGACATTGCTTTTAGTTGCGCTGAATGGCCCAATCATCTGTGGTTCCCAGAGCTGATACAGCTCCAGTAAAAGTAACTCTTAATGCTTCAGCATAACAAGACATTTTGGAAAACTTCATGCTCCCAACTCTGTGGGAAGAGTTTGGGGATGGCCCCTTCCTGTTCCAGCATGACTGTGCACCAGTGCACAAAGCAAGGTCCATAAAGACATGGATGAGCGAGTTTGGTGTGGAGGAACTTGTCTGGCCTGTATGAGTCCTGACATCAACCTACGCAGACTATGAGCCAGGGTTTCTCGTCCAACATTAGTGCTTGACCTCACAAATGCGCTTCAAGAAGAATGGTAAAAAATACCCATAAACACGCTCCTAAACCTGGTGGTACGGCTTCCTAGAGGAGTTAAAGCTGTTATAGTTGCAAAGGGTGGGCCAACTCCATATTAAACCCTACAGATTAAGAATGGGGTGTCATTAAAGTTCATGTGAATATAAAGGCAGATGTCCCAAAACTTTTGGCAATATAGTGAATGAGGCTGCTATCACATCATTTCATGCCTAAGTAAGCCAATGTTCGGTTGGGAGGCATAAGTTGGTGACAGGTTGATTTGAAGGACAGCTAAACCATCCTCGCTCTTCTATGATGCCTGTATGGGATTCGCTCTACTCAGCTGTGAGTGATCTCATTTAAGGCGTTAAACTCGCTTGTCTGGAGTTTGGACGGGATGATCGTGTGTTTAGGGTGCCATTGTTGTGGTTTCTCTCTTTTGTGAAATCACTTCTCAGAGATCTTTGATGCCAGAAATATTAGACTTTATTTTACAACAAAGCCGAGCACCTTCTGCAGAAGATCACTCTAGATTTTTGCTCAGCTTACACATATATACCATAGATCCTTTTCCAAAGATGGCAACACACCCTATAGGTATTTTGGGTATAGGTCTTGTACCATGTGACTTCTCAGAAAATAATGACAACATTCCATGCCTTTCTTCAGGCTTCTAAAAGTCAAACCAAAGTCACACACAAAGGAATTAGTAGTGTACAAATATATAGCTAAATTACTTATTTTCTAAATAATAAAAACTTCTACACCATTTAACCCGAAGGAGTTAGTAATGGATTACAAATGCCACTTATGCTTCGCCCGCTGTGTCATGTACACTCGTTGCAGGTTTACATTGAATGCTTAGTCGAATTTCAGAGAGACCGTCTCACTGGATTGTGGATTAGTTATTTGCGGTTGGCTGATGCTGAGGATGTGTTGTGTGATGTATTGCTCTTGAGCCTGTCTTTGACATACTGCTGTTTTTGACTCTATTGTGACTTTTTCATTTCCAAGAAATGGATGAACTTTGTAAAAAGCATATGCCAAATGTGTAAATGTTTTACTGTATGCTTAATCTCTGTCTGTGAACGTTCTCCTGTGTTTTACTGTTTCTCGAGACAGATGGAGGGAACAGGCTGTCGGTGATGGAGGGAACTTCTGTCACTCTAGAATCTGGTGTTTCTAAAATACACAGAGATGATGTGATAAAATGGAGGTGTGGAGACTCTGTCATAGAAAAAATGAGCTTTGGGATCTTCGCTACATTTGATGGCGCTGATGGGAGATTCAAAGGGAAACTGAAGCTGGACTACATGACCGGATCTTTAACCATCGAGAACACAAGAACTAAACATGCTGGACTTTATCATCTCGATATCACCGGCAACCGGAGCACCATATTCAAGAGATTCAATCTTTCTGTCTGTTGTGAGTATCTGAAGTATTTTAATGTAACAACAACAACCATATTTAGATCAGCATGTTTTCAAATTAACTGAAGTTAATTGAGCAAACTATTAATATTATAGTGTAACTGACAATCAAAACAGACAGGTGCAAACGCCAGTCAGAAAAGATGGTCAGATTGCTGATTGGCTGATCTCTTTATCATTACAGCATAAGATTGGTCTCCATTTGTTATAGCAGTAAGTGGTGTTGCTGTTCTGCTTCTGGTCGTGGTTATTGTGACTTGCTGTCGAAAAAGGGTCTCTCGTCAAACAAAATTTGGTAAGTATTACAAAAAAGCTGATATGACAAGTGAAACATTGAGATTTACTGTAAAAGACACTTTAAAGACATAAAAATGTTTTTATCAGAAAAACATTTTAAATCTGTTTAATGTTTTTAAAACAGACAACTGGAGGAATCCGGAAGATCAGGTAAGATCCTGTTTGCACTTATAATAAAATTGGTAACAAAATAAATTGTATTTGTGCTGCCTTTGTTTTTGAGGTATTTTACTTTATTTCATGACATTTTTATTGTCAGAACTGGTGCCGTCATCTGTTGTCAGCTTGTCAGTTTAAAAAATAATGTAAAATGTAACAAGAAACTTTTGGGATAAATGATACCAGTCTTGCCAATTGCCATCCAAATCGCTTTCGCACATGAGCTTCTTTTTTAAGAAGCCTAATTTTGTTTTATTGGCTGGATGAATAGTTAACATCATGTAATTATTTTAGTTCAAACAGTGAGAGACTCATTTCCGCATGTTGCTGGTCACATCTCATGCTCTGAGCTAATCTCTTGTATTGTGTTTCAGTTAACGTCTCTGATGTAATATGAGAGTGATGGTTTGCATTTTTGCGTGGCGTTATCAGATTTGTGCAATCACACCGGAGCTGATTTACTGGAATGAAGGTGGAAATGAAATTCAGCCCAAAAATATTCAGAAAGCCTCGGGCAGCTTAATCAGAAACACTGATCTCAAACATTTTGTAGTGTAACTGGCTGTTGTCTGCGTTGTGTGTTTTGTGGAGTTAAAAACAGGACAGCAGGCGGCAGTTTTGCTGGATATAATATTCCTCTCCTGATTTAAAGGAAACCATAAGCAGCCCATTTGAGTGAATTACCCTTAACTTTCTTTCTCTCATTCAGTTCCAATGCGAAAAGGAAGAGCCAGCACAGGAAATTATGTTTACTAATGACATCACACCACTTAAAGGGAAAGTCACTCAAATTTCATTCAGGGAGCTACATCAGGTATGTGAATGAACGATTTTGTGTGAATTCTTCTTAATGATACATATATTTAACAGTATAGTTTTTATACCTGTTACTCTAGGAACTTGTTACGAAGGCTATTGTTTGCTGTCACTCTAACCTCTCCCTCTGTACTTTCAGGAACACTCATACACAGCACATTTCCTGAGCGAATCATTGTCCAGAAACATTAACTACATGATCTACCCCACCCTCACAGAGATGGACGATCAGTTCGGTGGCACATGGAGACCCCCGCTAAAGAAAGATATGTGACGTGCAGCAAAGTATGGTCCCATTCTCGGACTTTCTGATCTGCATTTCACCCATACAGGTACACACACAGACACACACACACACACACACCGTGAACACACACCCGGAGCAGTGGGCATTTTTGTTGCTTTGCTCACTCCTCCACCTAAATTCCCTGCTGATACTGAGACTCTCTAAACATTAGGCCACAACTGCCCGTGTAAAGTTACAGCAGCATAATAAATAAGTGTTTATATTTCACCTGATTGACAAAGTGCTGTGCGTAAATGCAAAAGTAAGTTTCCAATCTTTAATTTTATACACGATGAGTTCTATTTTTCTCTTATGGGAAAAATGTTGTAAACAACTTGTTACGGCGCTACACAAGCTTGCAGCACAGCGCTAACAAGGTGTTAGGTTACAAATGTCTCTGCATAAAATATAAAGCTTACAGCCTGCCTTATATTTGCTTTCAATCCTTTGCAGATAATGTTCATGTTTAATTATTCATCTTATTTTATGTATGCTGTATTAGTGTCACTATTATTATGTACACTCATGTTTATGTCACTATTTCTATTTTACAGAAAACCACAACCACTCATAAACACCCTCATCTTCACCATCTGATACTTCAATCAGTTGAAAACGAGTGCTGACACTAAATGGGTTATTAAAACAAGCGAGTCTTCGTTCTGTCTCTAACCGGACAGCATTTGGAGGGTCAGCACCCTGAGCCGGAAACTTGTCTTTGGTGAAGAGCTACTAAGAGCCAAGATTTATTTCATAGCTTTTCAACAGGAATAACTTCATTAATTAAAGCCCTGTTGTTTTGATATCCATATTGATCAATGATCAAGCACTGATACTTGGTGGTTTTAGTTGGTTTGACAATAGAATGTTACTGTATGATTTCCACACACATTTATACGTTATTAGAACATGGTGCTAACCTCATGAATGAAAATATAATGCAATCTGAGTCATTTTGTGTCATATCTTATCAGTCTTAATATTCAAATTATTTAACCAATCATTAATACCATTGATCAGCCCTACCAAACGTGGATGTTCTTTCCACTAAGAAACAAATATTATGTTATTTTGATTGATACTGTGAAGCTGCTTTGATGCAATCTATATTGTGAAAAGCGCTATATAAATATATTTGACTTGACTTGACTTGATATCTAAAATAATGTCAGATTCTCAGACTCCTCACACCTGCTAAAAACATTTTTTTTTTGCAACCAAGGAAAAGACTTCTTTAAAGTCAAGTAGGAAGATGTTTTGTATGTTCATGTGAAAGACAAATTGTGTTGAATTACAACAGCTGTGAATTTGTTTGTTATGAAATGAATCTGATGTATGAATTTATTATCATAAATAATGTGTACTGAACCGTCACTGAATCATTTAAGACCTTCACCTTTAACATTTCAGGCTTCTGATATAAGGATTGATTAATGGCGTGTGTGTGTGGCTTCAAGAAAGCAAACGTACATCTGTGTTACTTCATTTATGCTGTTTATCTCTGTTTATCTAAATTGCTTTTTATATTTGCTCATTTCTTTTTATATGATTTTATATTTTTCTGTTACTGTCAAATCTTATATTGTTGTGCGCTGCATAATCTTCACAATTGACTTAGAGATAAGGGAAAGTCTCATTTCAACGAATGCTTTCACTGTGATATAATGATACTTGTTGCATCTGCTCAAAGTCTGTAAAGCAAGTTTAAGTTTGAAACTATGGTTACTATTGTAAATTAAATTGCTTTGTGATTTATAAGTGCATCATTTTCTTTGTGGTGAACATTTTCAATAATTCTAATATATACAATAGCCATATTGTTCATAATACTGTTCATAATAGTGAACTGTAGCCTAAGCAAAGCATTACACGAGCATAATATTCTGTAGGAATATGAGCCCTCCCTCTAGTGGTCAAATGCTGTAATAGTTTCATTTCTGAGGGTGTTTATCTGCAGCACATGTAGGAAGGCAGTGAGGTAGTTATAGATATAAAATAAAAAATGGGGGCTGGGTAAATATAGGACAGAACACATGTTGGGTTATAAATGATTATGGTTAACTTCAGTCCTCTAAACTTTTTTTAAATACTCCACACAAACACTGATTTGCATGATAATTCCTTTATTTTCGATAATTTTGTTTACAGTATTGCATATTTCATATAGTTTTAATACATATTGCCTTCATTTCAGCTTGTTTAACAAACATTATAAGTAAAAATTAAACATTTAGAAGTAATTCAAGTGTATTCGACCAATCTCTGTTGCGCTCCGCAACAGCGCTGGATCTCTTGCAGGTGTTGTGGCAAATTATTACTCCTCTCGTTGAAGTGAAATGTCTTTCTTACTGTACAGTATTATTCAGAGCCTGTAGTCAAAATCTGCTTGATTAGACTCATATAGACAGTATATGAGCATATGGACAACTTTACGTGTGACATGAACAAGACTTTATTAACTAGACTAAACATATTAACTAGACTAAACATTTAAACTACTCTAACATTCACATACATACATGCATGAAGCATAATACAAGAAAGCAAGAAGTTATAGCATTGTATGAAATTCAACAGCCTTGAGCAAACCATCAGTTTAGTTCTAACACCCCCTTCTTTAAAAGGGGTAAGGATCAAATAATGAGACTAAGTTTGATACTTGCATGTCTCGCCCATTTGAATTAAACTGTCCTGATGCAATTTGTTGAGGCTCCAGTTGATCTTTGCTGATGTGTTCTTGATGAGAGAGAACCAGTGTGAGTCAGAGGATCTGTGGTGAATGGAAAGACAAGGCCGCAGCCTGGCACCAGCTTGGTCCTTAGAAAACTCCTAGTTCAGCATCATCTTCACATCAGGATTTCAGAAAGGGACTAAGAGACGTGATCTTGTGTTCAGTGATTTTTAAAGTGTGAAGATGACACACCCTCTGGAGGTGTGTGAGCCAATAAGTTGTTCCCTTTGTTCTAGCGGGCCTTTGAATATGTAATTTGATTGGGTGTTTAAGAAAATAATCTTCAAGATTCTTAGAATACCCATGCGTCACAAAGTTAGCAAAATGTAATGTAAATTAACAATTGGGGGACAAAGATTGGAGTTTATAGAGACTAAACACATATGAGTTTGGTTAACCATATACAAGTCTGAAACATTAATCCAAAAGAGTTTGATAGAGAGAATGAATACTGTACCGGCCAAACCACATAAAAGGAAAATCATGAGATTGGAAAATACATGTTTGTACATTTCTCAAGTGGTTATATATAGAATATATTAAAAGGGTTTATTTCTCCTTCTCAGCAAGAACACACAACTCTCTGCAACTGGGTCATACAAGTCTTATCAGTCTTAATGTGTCCTGTAACAGGACAGCGGGTTCTGCCAGTGTGTTGGCTTCATTTGGGATGTTAGTTTTGGGGAAAGTTTCATAGACCTTTGTTGGGAGAGTGAGTTTGCTGGATTATTCATTATATTTAATGTTTCTGTCTGGTCCAGGTGCTACAAATGCATCCAGATATTATTAAGTAATCCCTGAAGTAATTCATCCAGTAGCTTTTCTCTCTGGTGCGCTCTGGTGAGGGGGATGAGTTAAATACATGTAGTTTCACGTCAAGTACAATTCAGATATCTTAAAATATAATTGTGACTCTAAACTGAATTTGAGATATATCTCTAATTACCTTTGCGTACGTGTGACGCGTCGATTGAAGGTATCTATGACGTAATACAGATATATTCAATTGCCTTTTGACTAGGGGTGTGCCATATCATACCGTCCATAAATTTTTACATGATAAAAAAAGTGTCATATCGCGATATCAATGATATAGCAACGTTTCTTTGACTGGACATATGCGACTCACTCAAAACGGTCTCGCAACCCACCAGTTGAGAAACATCGAATCTATATTTACTATGCTCCGATCACTGCTGAAGCTCATTCGGTACCCGTACATCTCCGCACTCGTTTGACTTGCGCCTGGCGCTGAGGTGAAGTTGGAGTGCGCGTCTGAAAAGTCTCACGTTTTTTGTGGTCTTAAAGCGACGGTTCTGTGTTTTAAAAACAAAATTCTTGTAAAAATTAGAGCGAGACAGAAACAGCAGTTGTGAGAGGGGTGGCCAAAGGGGTGGCCAAGCTTAAGCCAAGGGTGGCCATGGCCACCCCTGGCCACCCCCTGGCTCCGCCACTGCAGAAGTATACAGTATAGCAAGATACTGTATCATAGATACAGTGGTGGGCCGTCAGGGCCAGCAAGGCCTTCTCTGCTGGCCTAAACACTATCAGAATCACTGACTTGCACTTTAATATATTTTTTCCATGAATGAGTATTAAATTATTCCCAATAGTCCATTCTCTTAATTTCACAGCTTTTCTCTTGGTTGCGCTGCTTCCAGTAGTGTATGTTTATGTTAGAGCTTTTATCCAATTATATTTCTGCCATCACCCAGATAGCAATGAGTCGGCGGACCACCGTCGGTTCTCCGGCGGCAGTAGAAGCGCCAGAATGGCGACATCGCAAACACGTTGGACGGCGCACCGCCGGCGGCAGCCGCTTTTTAAAAGCGGCAGCCGCCTTCCTACCGCCTTCGTTAAGCGGCCGGCCCGCGGGCCAACCGCCGTTCCGCCGCCTTTATATTGAAGGCCGTCCTTCCGCGGCCCGCCGGAGGCAAACGCTATTTTCGAGCGCTCTGCCGCCGCTTATTCTGGCTATATATATTTTATTTATTTATTTATAGCATGCAGTTTATCAAGAATAATGATTGCTCAAACCAGACAAATTCACAATTGGCATTTTTATTCTACATTTCAAAGTACAGTAACTGTCATTTAAACAAGATGTTTCAGATCACTGAAACATAACAGAAAAATAAATCAATATACTAACATGCAGGTTTCCATTTAAATTTTGGTTAAACAGCCTTACAAGCAAATTACAACATTTACAATAAGTGTTCATATAAAAAGGACAGCTCTAGGGTAAAAAATTACCAGTAAACATTATGACAAGTAAAGAGTATATTTGATACCAAATAATGTGCAAGATACCAAATAAATAAAAGTATAACTACATTTACAAACCATTTCTAACAATATGATAAGTGGTAGTAATTTATAGTAAAGCTCTGGAGTAGAATAGGCCATTATAACGGCAATGCTGACCTGTGGCACAAGGATTTACAAGCTTTATTTGAAAAAGAAAAAAGAAAGTAATTTCCACAGTGAGTGAGTGTAGTCTGACACTTCTGACTTCTTTAGGGGTCTTGATTCTACTGACTGCAAGATAAAGAAAGGATTCCAGTTGTCAGTGATTCTGGGGTGTCAGTAGTCAGTCTAGTTTTAAGTGGTCGGCTGTGGGTCCCTCTCAGCTGTGCGGCGCCTTTTTCTGCCTTCACGGTCAGATGCTGCTTTCAGGTAACGCGTAACATTAACCTGGACCGCCTCATCAGTGCATCCTGGGTTGCCGGGTCCTTCCGGATGGCTAATATAGAAAATACAGATCTGTCATTTAATTTGAATTGCATGAGGACAATAGGACATACACATCTACTTAAATCTAAAAAAAATACTTTGAACAATGGTCTTCAGGAACATGTCTCTAAAACATGCTTTATCCCCTACACCAAGCTGAAAATCCAAAAAAGTGTTACAAATTACATTTCTCTGAAGCTTCTCATAAATAAATAAAAAATGTGAAAGGCTAAGGATTCAGACTGTAATATATGCAGTATACAATGTTAAATTTTACTTTATATCTAGGTCTACTACATGTACAGGTAGCCCCAGTGGGAATTAAACCTACAACCACAGGTGCTGTTTGCAAGTTGTACCTAATTGCTCAGTGCAAGCAAACGTCTTCAACATTGTTTGTTGAACTTGCTTCACCTGCTCTTGAAGTAAGATTTTACAATTATATTTCTGCCATGTGTTGCCATGGCCAAACAAATCTGCCTTGAGGCCTTCTGCTTAAAAATGAATGGCAATGAAACTGTTGCTTTAACCAATCAGATAATCAGTCAGATTTAAACAGCCAATCAGATTTCGATTTGACTGCATTGGGGCCATCTAGCAGGCGTACAATAACGTCGGCATTTTCACGTCCTTTGATTGGATGTTCAGAGTGCTACTATTACTGGTAGTCAGAGGCTGAGCTAGCCGCATCTGTAGCGAACTGCATAAACTAAAATATATTCCTGTAGATTTAATAGTTTTTCAACCCACAAATTAATGTTTCTTTCCCTCCTCGAGTTCAAACGTACCGGAAATCCCTTATTTAGCCATCCAGCTTAATGCAGAGTCACGGAACTCTACTCGATCTGTCCGGGTAATAACAGAACTGACTGACTAATGTATGTCATGACTGATTTTGAAGGCAAAAGTCCCGCTGAGCTCATTGATTTCCTTCAAAAATCTGTGTAAGCGCAAGGGGCAGCTGTACACATCGTCATGTTTTGCGATGACTGTCCCTGTGTCCATTGCTTCTGTCGAGCAGACACTCAGTCCTAAAGCGATTAGAACTTATGACAGAAATACGACGGGACAGACACGACTTTCAGCATTAGCCTCGATGGCGATAGAAAAGGTTGTTGGGACTGAAACGCACAGATAACCTGTACAACAGAGTTATTTAAGTATTTTTGAGGAAAGAAATTAGGATGGATTTTGTGTAAAAAATAATCAGCAGTTTTGGTGAGTATAATCCTTTTTTTGCCCCCGGTTTTCCCGTGAATGTGACTTTCTCATTAATTTTTCGTGGAAATTTATGATCGAAACTTTTTTCAAACAACTATTGTAACATCTGACAAGGGACTATTGTAACCCTTGAAGTACAAGAAAAGGGAGGCTCCGCAAGAACCACTGTAACGCACAAGCCGAACTCACTCGCTCGTTTTTCTCTACCCGGCCTTTTCCGAACTCACCGCATTAACCCTATAACTGTCGGTGCAAAATAAAAACAGCAGTTTCACAACAATTATAGAGAGTCTGTGCGCTGCTACACTATTAAAAGTTATTAATTCAGGTAGGACACCACTGAAGGCATAGGTGTGAAATGCACGGCCCGCCACTGCATAGATATGTACATAGACCCTCATTAGCGACAAAGTAAAGCGGCCCATTGAAACGGACGTTAATGAGGGATCTATGTATTATGTCTATGGCTATACAAGCGGAAACCAAGGATGACAAGGGATGAGCCATTATTTAAAACTAGAATTTCTTTGGATTTACAAATCCATGGGAACTTTTGGGATAATGTAAGTACACAACTGCATGAGATATATCACACTGTGCAAGTGGTTTTTGAATATTTTATCACAAAAATCTTACATATTGTACCTTTAATTTCAGAGAGGCTAGCAATAGCAAGCTAGCTGTGAAATCATAAGATCCCTCCTTCCCTTCAGAGAGTCTCCAAAGCCACGCCTCCTTCAAAACACATGAACAGCACAGCCAGAGCAGATTCTGCAAAGCACCATGAGAGAAAGTGTTAAACTACCTCATGTCTCAAAGCACATTACATTACAATAATCATGAACGTAAACAACTTACAGAGCTCTTACTTGTACCACTGTTGTACCATTTGACTGCTGCAGATTCATTTTGGTGGTGATAGTGTGGACATAGAAATGCATAAATCCGAGACTGAGAACATGCTACAACAGCTCCGTGTAGAACGTGCATTCTGACCGAATGCAAGGATTGGACAAACATTTTTTCATCCTGAGACTTCCACAGCAGATATATGTATATTATTATCAACAGACATTAGTGTAACATGTTTGTAAAACAATTATATCAAAAGTTTTATTTTTTACCATGAGACTTAAATATTGTCCCTTTCATTTCTGGTAAATAGAAATATCTGTGCATTGCAGAAGTTTATGTATCAGGTAGTATTTCTCACAAGTGAACAAAGTGTCAATGGAGGGACAGAAAGCTTTCGGATTTCATCAAAAACATCTCCATTTGTGTTCCGAAGATGAAGACGACATTATTGGTTTGGAACAACATGAGGGTGAGTAATGTCAGAATTTTCATTATAAAGACTAAACAATTTAGGGCTGACTGTACTAATTCAATTTAATCAATATCAACAAAATCCATCTAACCATTTATAAAAACCAATTTACATTGCAATTACAATTGCATAAACAATGTTTAATAAGATTAATGTTCTGAATATAACATTTTAAAACACAGAAACATGAATGAAAAAAAAAAAAATTAAATGACACTTAAAGGTGCAGTGTGGAGATTTTAGCGGCATCTAGCGGTTCGGTTGCGAGTTTGCACTAAGGGCTCAGCCCACTGCTCACCCCTCCCTTTCGAAGAAGCTACGGTGGTTAAAACGGGACAAACATATCGTCGTCTGAGACAGCAGAGAATAGCCAGATTAAGCCAAGTTTCTGTACCACAGTCCATTATGAACCACATCATGGATAAGGTTTACAAAGCCATAGTCAGGTGAGGATCAAGGGTCTTAATATATAATATAATAATAGTAATCAGCTGATTGTCTCACAAACGTAACCAGCACATTCTCCCCACATAGCAAACTCATAATACAGCGAGGGAGAAGAACCACATGAAAATATGCAACTATATATTTTTTCTAACAGGGTAGTAAAAGTTTAGCTGGCTAATATGAGCTGTTACTGTGGCTGAGCTTGTTAAAGCGTAAAGCCTTGTTTAAACTCGACGCGTCCGCATGAGCGCGAAGGAGCGCAAATTCTGCGGCTTCTCTTTCAAGGTAGTGACGAAACGCGCTGTTTGTTCGCTGTCGGCTACTGCAGAAACACAACGTCACAATATGTCGACCTTCATAGAAGGGGGTGCCCGCGGTTATGAAGATATAAATGTTTCATTCTAAGGTAATAAAAACATAACGGTTCATTAAGTAAGGTCTTTATACACCACTGAACACATAGTTATGGATCTCATATTGCATTTCTGTCAATAGAGCCTAAGAAATATCACACATTGCACCTTTAACACACCAGTAGCAAGTTTTAATGAATTAATTGTAGAATCATTCATTCAGTTTGTTTATTTGACACATGTTCCACTTGCAATTGCAGTATTTTAAAAAATACAGTCAGTGTAATTCAAATTAAATTTAAAATGAGCTTAACATACAAAGGTTGTGCAGGCTAAAATGAAAAACAGGAGAACAAAGATGTCTCAAGCAACATTTCAGTAAATACTATAATCTCTCTCTTAAATATAAATCATTTCATGAATTATTTGTGTTTGTGAAAAAGTTTTTGTTGTAAAAGTTGTGTGTCTATACATAAATTGACTGAATTAAATCCTGAGAAATATTCAGTAGGCTAAAAAAAGTGAAAACTGTTCTACCCTATATGAAAAACACACTGTAATATTTGTGAATATTAAAATGACATGTCATGTAGCATAAACATGTCCATATAATTTAAGTAATTACAATGTTACTCTTTTATGAAATGATAGCTAAAAGGCACATATACACATAAAAAGATAGAAAGCCCAATATTATTGCCACTCAGAAATAGAATATAAATTTATTACCATCAGCAAGCAGAAGGATGACATATTTGTAAATCAAAGCAGTAAAATAAAAAGTTCATGCCACAAAACTTAAATATTTATCCTATATTACACTATGCACTTGCAGAGGAACAGGGTGTAAGATGTAGGATTCACTCAGAAATTCCTTGTGTGCCAGCTTCTGTAAATCCAAATTTAAGACAATTCGTTAATTTTCATGTTTTCCTAATCTTTTTTTTTTCTTTCTTATTTGTAGAATAGGCTATCCTTACCAACTCTCTTTTGGCTGCGTGTTCATGACCCTCTTTCAAACATTGGGTTCCTCATGAGGAGGAGAGGGAGCACCTTGTGACAGAGTCGGTGCAGTGTTCGAGGGGATATTGTGGGGAGCACAAACCCCTACAGCAACTGTTTCAACACTCTCTTGTCTCTCACTCCGTGTCTCTGCTGTTGGTCTGCAGCATTGACTTGGGCAGCAGGAACACTTTCCATTTTTGTAGCAGTCATAAATAACCAAGATAATCACCAAGGCACTGAATAAGGCGATTAAGAAATAACCTGCTATCTAGAAATAAATAAATAAATAAATAAACAAACTCAGGTGACACATGCAACATTGATTCTTGCACATCAAACAAGCACATTTGAGCTTCCGTTTACCATTGACGTGCTCAATTTGAGTGTGTTGATCAATGCTTATATGGTAAATAAAAGCCTAAATTAAAGACTCGGATTAAACCACTCAATTCTTATGGGTTACTTTTAGAGTGTGGCTACATTTACAGGGCCCATTTTCAGCCCGAGAGCATTTTAAATCACGGATTCATTGCCAAGTGCGAGGAGGAAGGCACAATCATATCTACAAAAAAATACGGAATACAAACATTTGAGGATGAGCAATGGCATTTAGATTTTACTTTTTTGAGTGACCTGACTAACATGCTGAACAAGCTAAATTTAGAGCTGCAAGGTAAAGAGAAGATGGTGGTCAACATGATCAGCTCAGTTAGAGCTGCACGATTAATCATTAAAATATTGTGATCTTGATTCAAACACCCTTACTCATAAATGACAACGATTCAGCAATGTTTATTAAACCTTTGACGATAATGAAGCATGTGAAGTATTTATGAGTTTCTTTAACCCTTTGATGCGCAAGCTATGGATAACCCTTCTAATACACAACATGGGTCTAAAAAGACCCGTGTTCATTTCCTATGTTATTTCATGCATGACTTGCAATTTTTTTGTTTCACCTTTTGAAATCACTTTATTTGAGCATTTAATATTTCATGATCTATACATTTCATGATTTATGAATATTCAAAATATCTTGTTTTCAATTATCACAAATTAATATTTTAATATTTCCTAGGTTTTGTGTTAATACATCAAGTTTACACACATGGTTCTAAAATGACCCATCTATGCAAGCGTGATAAAACAAAAGAATAAAGAAAACTTTTTGTTAAAATAACCAATGTCACAGTTGTTTAGATCAACAAATTTACTGTAACACTTGAAATATGTTTATTGGCCACTTTGTCACACATAACACACATATAACCGATAACACTGAAATTGAACTGTAGTATAGTGCAACTGTAGGGGGATCTCCCCACCACCAATGATTTCACCACTACCAATGTGCAGCATCCACCCAGATGATGCGACAGCAGCCATAGTGCACCAGAACGCCACCACACGACGGCTTATGTGACCGATGGCATTGATTTATGACCACAAATAAAAATTAATATGGAGGTACAAGGTTTCTGCCCAACAGCGACAATATATACTTGTATATATAAATTTCTATTGCAACTTTTATTTTGTTGACCTATCAAACATTAGATAAAATAGAATATGTCGACCGCAAGCTAGCTAATAGTATTGGACATGTTTCTCTTTTGCACTAGTAATGGATTTCAAGGTCAAGGTAACCTTAGCCGAAACGTTCAAATATTAGGCTATATCTAGATGTCTTTCACAAAATGTCAAATATTTTCTGTTACAAAAAATTTATTAAATAAAACTTACATGCATGAAATATACAAAAGCAGCCGTGTTGAATTGTGAAATGTGTGGCAGGTGAATAGTTTTCTGCAGTAAATATATTTATACTATTTATAAATATCAAAGGTTCCGATATGGGTCATTTTTGACCCATGTGTGTAAAATTGATGTAGAAATACAAAAAACGTGTTTGTTTATAAAGTAAGAAAGGAAAAATAAACATAATGATTTGTGGAAATCAAAAACAAGATATTTAATGAATACCTGGATTAATAAATGATAAAATACATTTCTTTCAAATATTCAGCAAAGAAACATGAATACTGGCCTTTTTAGACCCATGTTGCTGTCACGCTTGTACTGAGGGACGAAGACACAAAGATAGAGTGACAATGTTTATTTAAACAAGGATAAGCAACTTCATAACACTTGAAGGCTCGTGATGTCCCAGGTAACTCCAAAGTCCCAGAGGATTCCGTAAACAGGAGTTATACAGAAAGAGCTAGACGGGATCAGCTGGATCTTTCTGAAGGATACTTGAACTGTCGGAGATCAGTGCAGGTGAAACACAGGAAGGTGACCATGAGTATCAGGGAATCCAAATCACCGACGCTGCAGAGGAGATATAAACAAGACGTTAGAATGGCGTGAACTACCACTTGAAGTCAGGCAATAACTGGAACCAGGCAACAAACACAAGGAACCAGTAAGTAACAGATAGACGAGACCAGACACTGAGTGAGAGGAGACTGAAGCTTATGAATGGTGTGCATCAAGGTGAGTAATGATGATGAGCAGGTGGGAGCGATTAGAATTCCGGGGATGATGAGCGAGACCAGGTGCGCTGAGTTTGCAATTGATGGAGTGGTGTCATTGATGATTGAATCCGTGGGTGCTTCTCAGGCCCTGTCCCAAATGGCACACTTCATGTGCACTTTCGGTCTTGTGGACTTACAATGGCTGCCGCGTGCGCGTGTCCGTTAAGTCCGTGAGACCGTAGTGTGTCCCATTTGTCATTTTTAGATCTCAGAAGGGTGCTCGCGAGCGCCCCCTCTGCGGTCGATTTGCGCCCTTGATGCGCACTTTTGCCGAGCCCGCGCTGATGCGGACTC
This sequence comes from Rhinichthys osculus, assembly GCA_029959095.1. Lineage (NCBI taxonomy): Eukaryota > Metazoa > Chordata > Actinopteri > Cypriniformes > Leuciscidae > Rhinichthys > Rhinichthys osculus. Next base: position 7,598,113 of record JARWKJ010000020.1, on the reverse strand, counting down.
CACAGCAGACTTCTTCCCGACATTCAAAGCGGTGTTACGTCGCGAAAGTGCGGACTCAGAGGAAGACCGCGAGTGCTTAGGGTTTTGGAAGATCCATAAATCATGGCGCTGCAGCTTATGTTACTGCAGGTTTCAAATGAAAGTATTAACTGAGCTTAGAACTGCACAAATCTGGAGAAATTGAGAATCATGATTTGGATAACCAAGTGACCCAGCTAACTGAGAACGTTCTCAGAACTTCCCTAATGTTCTGGAAAGGTCTTTTAAAATTAGGAACAAATATTACTCCAATAATGTTAATAGAATGTTCGTTCAGAGTTATCTGGTCTTCAATAATGTTCTCAAAACATTAGCACACAAATGTTGTATGCGTGCTATAGAGACGCATGTCATGAGATCAGGCTGGTTATTTATACATTGTTCATGGAACGGTTTCTTTTTCTGAAACGTTTTAGTTGGACATTCGTCTAACATTTCTAAATGTTACTAATGCTTCAGATTGTAAATAGAACATTCAACAGTAACAGTCCCACAATGTTTGCTAAATTAAATGTTTCATCAACGTTAGCATTACCAAGGAAACGTGTTTTTAAAACATTTTTAAAAAACTGGACGTTTTGTGCGTTCAGATAACATTCAGAAATAACGTTTTGATATAGCAACACGTTCTTATTATATTTCAGAACATATTTTTGTTAGCTGGGGATTGAGCCTGCTCAACTTGACTGAGTGCTTTATTGAGCACATTGAAAAGGTCAGGTCACTTCAACATACTTAACTATTTCAATGATGATAGGATATCAGTAAAAGTTCATACATTATGATATATTTACCTAAGAGCGATGAATATTTGTGTTAGTCCAATCTCTTACCTCTGTCTCATTTTGTGTCCCTTCAGTAGGTTTACACCAAGACCTGTTGCTCATTGTCAAACACATAAACTCCATTCCAGTCTGTCAGGCCGCAAGCAACATATTTACCATTAAGTAACAAGATAATAACCCATACGACTGGTAGAATCACACAAGCTGCATAAAATTTAGGCCGATTATTATCATCTGCTCTTCCACAGCAATAACTGCATGCGTGTTTAAAAGTCCTAAATAATATATAGGCTACATTAAAGCAAAAATTAAAAGAGCAGGTCCAATGAAGATAGATGCTACTATCAGTGCATTATCCTTTGCAACTTTGCATGGGCATGAAAAAAAATCTTTTTCAATCAGCTTCTCCACCCCAATTAACAAAAGACCAAATGGAAAAGTCTTAACACCAATTCCTGACAGAATGCCTTTTAAATCCCTTACAAATTCTGCTGGCAATGGCATCTGAGATGAGATGGGTCACTTGGTTATCCAGCTCAGATGCGATGTTTTGGAAGATCCATAAATCATGGCACTGCAGCTTATTTTACTGCAGGTTTCAATTGAAAGTATTAACTGAGCTTAGAACTCCACAAATCTGGAGAAATTGAAGAAATGTAAGCAATAATTCATTTTACTCTTATGTTACAAGATTATATACTAAAAACAAATGGCGTACTACACTTTTTAAGCACACATTCTAAACTCAGACTTATTAATGTCACATTCACTGTGGTTTTAAGTAAACGCATGACGCAGAAAATCCAACAGAGATAGGCCTAGTTTAATAATCATGGAGAACACACAGGAGAATACTAGCACTAACACAGCATAACATGATCTGAACTGACAAGGAACTGAACAGAACAGGGAGTATACACAGTTAACAAAGGAACTAAATGGAAGGTGAACATATAACCAAGAAAATGAACAAGGATAAGGAGAACGCACTGAAAGCGTAAGAACCCGAAAGCTTGGAATTCCAAGGCGAAACCAAGGTGACGAGAGACCATGGAGCCAGAGAACCGATGGGATAGTGGACCACGGCAGAGCTGAATGATTTTTTTTTCAGATGTGAAATCTATAAATTGCAATTGATCTTAATATTGTGATATTGTATCTTAGACCTTTATGTGGCACTAAGCATTTTTCCAAGTCAAAGACAACTTTTTTTTTTTTTTTTAAATATGAACGTTGCAGATTTTAGTGTGAACATAGGCCTACTCTAAGATCATATCTATAAATATATATATATATATATATATATATATATATATATATATATATATATATATATATATATATATATATAAATGAAACCCAAGAACAGCACCTGAACTACAAAACTAGAAAAGCCAGATACAGTTAAATATGAGTGTGTTATGTGAGCAAGTGCTGATACTATGCAATAACAGGATGTGTGGTAAATTGCATTGTGGGTACAGTGTGAAATTTTCTCATGAACGCCTAGTGTTGCACATTTGCAGCAAGACGCTAATGTTAAGATTTGATCACGGTTGTGGCCAGACATCTCTATGAACGCATCTCTCACCTTTATGAGTGAATATGAATGTGTGATTTCAGGTTAATGTTACAGGTTTGAACGAAAATGAACGTCACAGTTATATTCTGTAAATTTAGGATATGTTTTACAGTGTAGCATACAATGTTCCTGTCCATGTAATTTGCTAATATGACTGGACTGAACAATTGAGTCATTTGTTGTTACAGTAAGACACATCCATAAACTGTAAAATACTCAATAGCTTGTTTTCATATGACGTCACGCCACTGCGTTGCCATGGCGCGAAATGCAAATGGAGGGCAGGAAGTGATTTGCTGTATTTAGAAAGCACTATAACAAACTCAAAATGCCTATGTTTTGCGTTGTTTATGGTTACTTAAATCGATCAAACCACGAGGAGTTTTTATCGTGTACCAAAAGTTGTTGTTCATAAAGGGGGAAAATGCAAGAAATTGACCGAAAAACTCCGGAAAAACGGCTTGCAAACCTACGTCTGCGGTCGGGAGGAGCCGAATGGGAAAATGCCCGTTTGTGCAGTGATCACTTCGTCAATGGTGAGTTAATACAACTTAAGTGGCTATGTTTGTGTAACGTGTAACATTTACGAACTTTGTAAAGTCAAAGTATGTCTGTAAGACGAGGTAGTTGCTGATATCTTCCACCTCGATGGCAGGAAAATCTTTCAATTCAGTTGAAAATCGCTTCTCTTCATAACGTAAGGATCACGTCCAACATATGTTTGATTTTTTGTTTATATCTTTCTCTTGTAATAGCGTGTAAAGTAGTACAGTACGGACTTTCCTCCATCTCGTCCATTGCGCTCTATCTCGTCCATTGCGCTCTTCACTCCCCTGCCCTCCATCTGAATTTCGCGCGTCATCATAATCACGTGACTGAAACCCAGCTATTGTACAGTATAGCCACTCAATTGATGATCCAATCTTTTCTGTGTAACATTATGTAACCAGATTAAGTAGGCTATCTATACCTACTCCGTCTCCCGACTACAGAGGGAGTTTGTTGCAGGCTAACCTCCTTTGCGTAGTTTTCCACGCAGGTGCTATGGGGTGTGGTTGGAACTAGGAAGTAGATAAAAGCAGCGCCCGGGTTGATTAATTGTTTGTTTGTTTGGCCTAGTCAGCGTGCGTTAAGTGCGACATTTAAAAGTTGGACGAGAGTAATTCATTTATCCGGCGGGCGCATCGCCTTTGTTCTCAGCCGAGACGCAGGGACGGTAAGCGCCAATTATCGGCGACATTTAATACACCAAACATGATGCCTTGAACTGACGTAGTTAAGTCACACGTTAATGTCTCTCTCCTTGTTCTCAGCGGTGAGCTGGAGCAACGAAAGCTTTTCATTCACACTGGCGACATATTGCTGTTCGTCGTTGTAACAGGAACGGTAAGCACCTTGTTTTTAATTGACTGTTGCGTGCAAGTTAGGAAGCTCGGTAATCGAGGACGCACTTTAACAGAGCTATTTTCCTCGTTCTTAGTCTCTTTGGTCATAAACGGGAAACCTAGTAGCTGAACGGGGACCCTTAGTGCAAGGTACATTGATGTAATTATGTAATTTAATACATTAATGTTGGAGGGACTGTGCTATTTGTTTGTGCCTTTTCTGCTTAAACGTGGTGAATTATTGCTGTGGTTAAAAACAGATGTATTTATTCTGTGTGTTGTGTTTTAGGTGGGATCCCAGCAAGCAATAGCCCTCATTTCACCGTCTAGGTTAAATATAGACCCGATATAGTCCGGCTATGTGTAACCCACTTCTAGCCAAAATTACATGAATCTGGTTACATGTATTTTTTTCCAAAATAACTTGCAAAATCTATGATATTCCATCATGTAAGCAAAGTCAACTGTGATTATAAGGTATTTGGTTTCATTTCTGTGACGCTTTCTATGTGTAGGCTGTGCGTAGCCACGATCTAGCTCGTGATCAGCCCGGCTATTTATAGCCCACTTATAGTCGAAACATGATTAATTGTAGTTTTAATTAATTGTTGGGCAGGCAACGCATGAGATGGTTGATAGCCTATCCCATCATGTTCGCATCTACAAGGTGCCAGTGTCATTTCATGACATGGTCGATCTGTGGTCACGATTTAGCTCTGAATTGGACGGGCTATGTGCAGTCTGCTTTTAGCCCACCTGGCGAAATCGAGGCAATCAGTGGTGTTTAACGGCTTGGCTAGCCCTGATTTAGACCAGCGATTATTATAGCCAAAATAGTCTTAAAATTGTTTACATGTTTTTCGCCCACGCTGTACGATAATATCTACGATATTATTTGTCTGTCTTTCATTTTAAATTAAATAAAAATGCAATTACATTTCTCAACCGCTAGATGGCAACAGCCCAACTGAGACATGACTACTGGCAACGCGAGACTTGATAGTTACTACAGATCACCGTTCTCGCGATCGCGCTATACATTTCCACCATTTTGAAACATTTCAAACGAGCCAGAGCATTGCATTCAGCTGTCGGTCGAAGAGAACAGGTAAAAGACATTCCTACTTTTGTCTTGTAAGTATCTGTGTTTTCGTTTTGACGTGCTAATTTTTTAGATAAATTATTTGTTATCATGTGTTGTTGGAATCATGACATTTACAGTGTATCATGGTACATGCACGTGTAACAGTTAACGTTACTGTAACCCCATGTTTCCATGTGCTCTTAAACTCGAATTAACTGAATCCAAAGGTGTAAACATGAAACATGTGCAACCTATTATAAAGTGTTATGAAAGCCACAATTATATTTTACTCTTTTCTTTAGATCATTATGATATGAAAATAGCATTCCCTCACTAAAGCTCTCATCTTTGACAAAGTCCATCATTGATTTGAATTATAATGTTGAATTTGTCTGAGGCTTGTTACATACAGAGAGAGCATAAGCTAATAGAGTAGAATAATATTTGTCATTGTACAAGCACAATAAGATGAAGTTTCATTCAAAATGCCTTCATTCGTTAAAGTTTGAAACTTTCAAATTCATTTTATAATACAGCATAAAAATACAAATGATTGGCTATATAAAATAAGCAATTATAGAAATGATCCAGCAGTAGGCCTATATCAATAATGCAAATAGCTCAGATGTGCATTAATCCCTAAACAGAACACATACTGTACACAAAAAATAGTACAGATGAATGTATTAGTCCATGCACACTTGAGGTTAAACTGTCAACAATGCTTTTCTTGTGCAAATTATTTTTTTCTTATTTGGCAGATGCCGTGATGACCAACTTCCCAGCAGCAACAGAGTTTTATATTTTATTATCTTAAGTTGTTGATGTTCCATTTTTTTAATCACTTTATATTGTATTTTTAATATTTGATTTGGTCATTTTTATGTTTTGATATTTTTGTAAGTTGTTAATGTTCTTTTTCTAAATAAAACCTTTATATTTAATTTGTTTGGATGGATTGTCATTTATGAGAACCTGTTATATTTGAGTGAAAAGAATCCTTTAGCCATAATTTTGTTGTCTATTACATGTATATGTGTAGTCGTTTAATAGCCGTCTAATTGATGACTAGTCTATTCTTGGGCTATGGTTAGACGTCTATTAGATTTTCACTGACAGCCCAAATTCAGCCTTGTTTTAGCCTAGACCCATATGCACCGTCTATTAGACGTATATATGTAGTCATTCAATAGCTGTCTAATTAATGACTATTCTTGGGCTATGGTTAGACGTCTATTCTTGGGCTCTGGTTAGACGTCTATTCTTGGGCTCTGGTTAGACGTCTATTAGATTTTCACTGACAGCCCAAATTTAGCCTTGATTTAGCCTAGACGTCTGGGCTGTGTTTTGACGACTATTAGACGTCTTTTAGACGCAAAATTGCTTGCTGGGATATTATACAATATGAAACATTATTTTGTAACCCAGGGAAGGACAAAATAGAAAGAAACTTGTGCAGTTGGTTTTATGCTGTGTGCTTATGGGATGTTTGTGATTTGTTGCAGAAACTGAGTGCTTCTGGGTGTAATTGCTGCTTTTTCCCCTCTTGTAATTTTAAGAATTATACTGTACCTCCAAGGTTTATTGTGTTTATTTGTTTTGTTTGTTCTTTTCTCTCTTTTTCTGAAGGGATAGTTGTGGGTTTTTTTGTCTGGCAAAACGGTATTAGAACATTGTGCAGCACTAGCCCAGATAGCACAAGTCTATTTGATGTTATATTTACATCTGGAAGACGTATTTTTAAGAGTGTTTGCTCATCTGCAAGACGTCTATAGGACGTTTCCTGTCAGATGTCAAATAGACGTTTAGAAGATGTCTTTAAGATGTAATGATTTAGAATGCATGTTAAACTGACATCTTCTAAATGTCTATTTGACATCTGACAGGAAACGTCCTATAGACGTCTTGCAGATGAGCCAACACTCTTAAAAATACGTCTTCCAGATGTAACATCAAATAGACTTGTGCTATCTGGGAGCCTTTAGTGTAGATTTGGTGTGGTTTTATATGTACTATCCAGTTCCGAGCTTGCTGTGTACAGTTTTTTTTCCTATTTGTGGTGCTGTGCTAACTGAAATTGAGGTGTTTGTTGCACTGTGTTTCCGTGTGATAGCGAGGCCTTGCTGTTGGCCATTTGTGTGCCGCTGGATAGTATTATTTGCCAACATTCAACATTTTTAACCATGCCATTGGTGATAATAAACTGAGATCAGAATATGTTTCTACAACTGGATCTTGCTTTAAATGCAAATAAGAGCAAGTTGATGTTATTCACAAATGCAAAGAGCAATCTGCACATAAGTCCTCCAATTGTCACTCTTCAAGGGGCAGAAATTGAAAGAGTTAAATCTTTTAAATATCTAGGTATCTTAATTGATGACAGTCTTAGTTTTAAAGGACATGTTGAATATTTGGTTAGGAAACTGAGACTGAAAATTGGCTTTTATTTTTAGAAATAGGCTATGTTTTTCTTTCAATGCAAAAAAAGAAACTTGTAGCTGCAACATTTACACCCATTCTGAATTATGGTGACCTCATTTATATGAATGCCCCGACCCAAGTATTGAAGCTACTGGACTCTGTTTACCATGCCGCATTGAGGTTTATCACAAACCGTAAGCCTCGCACACACCACTGTGAACTTTACACACGTGTGGGCTGGACAGCACTGGAGAATCGTAGACTCAGTCATTGGTATATGTTTATTTATAAGGGTATTCTGCGTCTGCTCCCCTCATATCTGTGTGAATATATTCAACCAAAAGGGGCTGGACTGTATTCTTTACGCTCACAAGACTCACTGCTAATGTCTGTACCAAGTGTCCGCACAGAAGCGGGTAAGGTGGCATTTCACTATTCTGCCCCCACAACATGGAACAATTTACAAAAATTCTGGGAATTAAAGGAACTGGTTTCAACAGGCCAGTTTAAACTCTTGCTCAAAAGTTTGGAAATGAAATCTATGTTTTTAAATAGTCTTATGAAATTGTCTGTAATGTACTGAATTGTTGTGATATGTGCCGCTGTCTTGGCCAGGACTCCCTTGAAAAAGAGATTAGTAATCTCAACGGGATTTTCCTGGTTAAATAAAGGTTAAATAAAAAAAAATATTTTTTGGTGTATCAGTCTTTCGTCCTCTTTTTGAATCCTTTAAGATACCTGTTGAAAGGAAACAAGTAATGTTACTAAAGTAGGCTACAGTAACAGTTTCATAATGTTGACTACATCTAATTTTACTGCTTTGTTGCCATGACAATGTCATAAACCCTAAAATGACAGTAAAATGATTCAAACAGCTTTTGAATAATACAGGAGTTTTACCATGAGAATCAATGTAAGTGCTTTTATAACATTAGCTCCACATTTCTGCTTTTAAATCTTCCAGAAATTGGCCCCATTCACTTCCATTTTAAAGTAACTCACTGTAGCCTCCATGTTTGTCATTTTTAAAGAAAATTAGAGGAAAAGTTTAAAATAATTATACATATACTGGTGAATTAGTTGAACTTTTCTGAACCTGTAATATTCCTTTAAGACTTGGATATTTTCTTGCATCTTCTTAAATTTATTTTGCATATAATTGCATGTTGTGTTCATTGAAAAGTATCAATACTCAAAACCCTGATCACCAAAGCAGGTCGATGATGAAACGTAGCCAAGACAGACATCAAATGCAAGTGTGATTTCTGGGGGTGTGATTATATTTCCTCTCTCTGTCCATAATAATTTTCCTCTTCACTGTTTTTATTCTTTCAAAGTAGCAAAAGCCAATAAAAATGCTGAAAATGGTGTGAAAGTGCACATTTTAATGACATGTGTATGTGCTTGTATTTTATTTCGGAGTGCAAGAGAGAAAGCACAGTGGGGTTTTTATCACTTTTTTTGTGGCTTTTTATCTGATAACACAGAAAGACGCTTTCTTTCCTGTTTAAAGTTGCTGCATATCCTCCTTCAAATGTTGATGCCAAAGCAGAACAATGCTCTAACTCCTCAGCGTAACAGAGAAGACGAGCCGAAATAAGAGTAAGTAAATCATAAATAATTCAATCTAAGCTAATAACACATAGTTGGACTTAAAAAAAAAGCAAAAATCATTTTAGTAATCATTTCCAGTGCAGTCTGAAAAATGCAGTAAGAGACAACTTTTTCTTGCAAATTTAGGTCAGAGAAAAGTTTATTTCTTTGTTACAAAAACTATTTTGTACAGGTTTTAATTACTTTAAAAAATAATTTTAAGTGCAAACTGGTAATTTTTTGAAGCATATATGTGACCATGGATCACAAAAGCAGTCACAAAGGTATTTTTTTTTAAATTGAGATTTATTAATCACCTGAAAGCCAAATAAATAAGCTTTCCATTGATGTATGGTTTGTTGTCATTTATGTTCACGATATTGCTGAATCCATTCACAAAAATATCATTTTTTATATATATTTACAGTAGGAAATGTACTAAATATCGTCATGGAACATGATCTTTACTTAATATCTTTATGATTTTTTTGCTTAAAAGAAAATTAGATAATTTTGACCCATAATGTATTTTTGGCTATTGCATAGACATATGACTAATTTTGTGTTCCAGGGTCACATATTTGTACCCAGAACTATGTGTTCCCTGTCATGTAGAGTATTGGGATCTCGTCTGAGAGCCTAATCACCTTCAAGTGTAAACTAAACGATCCTATGGACATTGATGTGCAAGATTTGCATCTATTCCCTGCTAGTTGTGCCGCGGCCATTTCCCCTGTGCGCTTGCACTGTAAGAGAGCTAAATTTCCCTGAAAGGGCAAGCACAGGTGTGACAGTGTGTCTATTTAAAGCTATCATTCAACCCGTGTGTTTCTGGATGCTGTTTTCCTAGCTTGACGACGGCCACAATCACTGTCTTACATGTTTGGGCATAAGCGTGTTGAGACTGCGTTCGTGGGTGGCTCATGTGTGCCGTCAGGCTGCCTGCTGACAGTGCAGGTTGTGGCGGCAACCCAGTGCTTCATTTGCTGCTCTTGATGTGCTGGTCGAGACTCAAGTTCATTGTATCCAAGAAAGGCGGTGGGTTATGGTCAATCTTGGATCTGGAAATTTGAATTGACACAGTAACTCGTTTGGGGGAGGCATGGCCCGCGAATGCCCCCCTTGGCGCCGGCCCTGGAGAGAAGTGCTACTAAGTGCTAATGTGGATTTCTGTCTAGATATGTAATAAACATTTTGCAAAGGAAAACCTCAAGATGTTTATTATAAAGTAAGACAGAAATCCTCCGCTGTAGGCAAAAGCAATTGCGCGTTTCAAATCAGTGCTTCTCCTGGGAGACTAGCGCTAAATTAATCCCCTATTTTAGCGCCATCTGCTGTTTTAGAAGATTACTCAAGTTACTCAACTACATTTGTGACAAAATCTGGCTGAACACATTTGTGAGAAAATCGAGCCGAGAGATCTCATAAAAAGCCAAGTGTCTCACAATCAAAACAGACTTAAATACACAAGGGCTGAATCTGAAATTGCCCCCATACCTCAAATTAGGCGTTATTTGAAGGGACAGTCATTTGTGGTGTACGAAACCATAGTGGACATAATTGAGTGCACCACATTGCACTGCAATAACAAGTGTACAATCGATGTATGCTCAACGGCTGTCCGAATTCACTCACTCGTTTTTATTCACTCCTTTAAGTGAACAGTAGGCTATTAGTGGACGAATAGTGAATGAGGATTTAGGGGGCGATTGTGGATTCAGCCAGGGGGTAACAAGCCTAACAAGATAACAATCTCTGTAGACGTTGACGTCATGCACATGCGTATTACGTGTTTGTCTATACATGTCTATTATCACCATCTAATGGCCTGGCAACAGAATACAGCGTTTTTAGTTGTTTTCGCGGATCCTTGTGAATGCATGGGGATTGTTTTGACAACTGTGTTGTCTGTACTCTGATTTTAAAGGAAAAACTTCTCAAAAAAACTTCTTCTAAACAAGTTGAATGGCTCAGCGGAGGAAGCCAAGATTCTCACCGTGAGACATTTGGAGGAACTGGACAAGTATCAGTGAATGCAAAGGGTCAACGCACATGCTGACGTGAATACATCAAGGTCATTTTTGACTTGGTGTTGAACAATAACTATACAATATGTCCAATCCAAAGGACAATGATACTGAACTATTCCACAGAATCCATGAACTCCAACTGCTGGACCTGAATATGTTTATATATACAGAATACAATAATCATGACACAGAGACATTGACCCGGACAACAATTATACTAATGCACAGTATAATACTAACTTGATTACAAAGGGTAAATTATCTATTATCCATTTCAACAGTCGAAGTATGTACTCGAATTACAGTGAAATACACGACTATTTAGAGTCATTTATTCATCCTTTTAGTGTCGTAGCAATATCCGAAACTTGGTTTAATGATGACAAAGGAATCAACTTTGAAATAAATGACTATGACCTCAACTACATCAATAGACATAACAAGACAGGTGGTGGCCTAGCACTGTATGTCCACAAAACAATACAATTTTCAATAGTTTGCCAATAACACTTGATAATGCAATGGAATGTGTAACTATCGAACTAAAAAATTAAAAAAAAAAAAAAAGAATATTATCATAAGCTGTTTCTATAGGTCACCTGGTTCAAGTGTAGACTTATTCAATGAATGGATGGTGAAATTGTTTTCTGAAGTTATAAATAAACCTTTATTTGTATGTGGGGATTTCAATATTGACCTTTTGAACTCAAACAACCACAAACCTACCTGTGAATTTGTTGATCGGATTTATAGTATGTCCTTATTTCCATCAATCACAAAGCCTAGTAGGATAACCTCGCACAGTGCAACTTTAATTGGCAACATCTTTACTAACAACTTTTTAAACAATACTGTAAACGGTCTATTGATCTGTGATATCACCAACCACTTACCAGTCTTTACTATATATGACTGTAATGTTTGTAAACGTAATATAACTTGCAATGTGAATTATAGACGAGTATGAACTGAGGAAGCTATTAATGGATTTAATGAAGAATTAAGGTCACAAAATTGGAACACCATTTATGGATAATTTTTCAATAATAAACAATAATTTCATAGAAATATTTACCGCCTTGTACAACAAGCACTGTCCCATCAGAGTATTTAGTAAACAGAAAAAAAACTAAAATGCCCTTGGATTTCCAAAGGCCTGCAGAATGCATGTAAGAAAAAAAAATAACCTTTATAAATTGTTTGTCAAATCGAAAACCAAAGAAGCTGAGGACAGATATAAGCTGTACAAAAATAAATTGACAGCTATAATGAGAATGGCGAAAAACAATATTATGAAAAACTATTACTTGCTAATAAATCTAACATAAAAAGAACCTGGGCAGTATTAAATAGTATCATTAAGCAAGGATCTAATATACCGGATTATCCGGAATATTTGTCACGATCCACACACAGGAAACAGGGGTAGATCCAAAATGCAGTATTTAATAGGGTAATCCGTAAATCATTGTCCAGTCCAAGCAAAGGTCAAAATCCAAAAGGCAATCCAACACAAGAAACAAAACAAGAAACAGGCAAGAACAGAACCAGGTAAAACAGACATCCGAAGTGGTGTGATGCATAACAAGGACTCAGTAACAAACACTAAAACAGACAGGGTATTTAACAAACAATTAACAATGAATAACAGGGAACAGCTGGGTACAATGATGACGGGGAACAGCTGAGTGCAATGAACAGTGATTGTTACAGACAAGGATTGTGGGGAATGTAGTTCATGAATAAATGGTGACAGTAAGGGAGAGAGACCTCTAGTGGAACACCCGGGAAACACAAACCAGACACTGTGACAATGTTGTTGACTCTAATGGAGAAAGCAAAGACATGAATAAACTAGTAAATGATTTCAATATTTTTTTGTAAATGTTGGCCCTGATTTAGCAGCCAAAATTCCTAACCAATAACTGGAGCTGAACTTTGAAAGAAACAATCATGCTATTTTCCTCTCTTCTGTCAAGTGAGTGTGAAATAATGAATATTGTGCAAAAATCAAAAAACAAGTTATCTACAGACTGTCACTCAATCGATGTGGTACTAATAAAAAAGATAATTAAAAGTATAATAAAGCGTCTAACACATATCTGTAACCTGTCGCTTAATAAAGGCTGTGTCCCAAGAAAAATGAAAATTGCTAAGGTTATACCATTGTTCAAAAATGAAAATAGGAATCACTTCAATAATTACAGACCAATTTCACTCCTTCCCCAATTTACAAAAATCTTTGAAAAGGTTTTTTAGAAAATTTCATACATAAGTATAAGCTAATTAATGAAGGACAATATGGGTTTAGACCCAATAGATCCACTTCAATGGCCATAATTGGTGTGCACAGAAGACATATCAAAGGCTTCAACAAATAAAAAACATGCAATAGGAATTTTAATTGATCTCAAAAAAGCTTTTGATACCATTAACCATGATATATTACTTAAGAAATTAGAACGATATCGAATATGGGGGGTGGCTGGGAAATGGGTGAAAAGTTATTTGAGCGACAGAGTACAGTATGTCCATACGGGTGAGCTCTCTTCTGGATGTCTTGGCATTGCTTGTGGTGTCCCCCAGGGGTCAGTATTGGGCCCCAAATTATTTAATGTGTGTATTAATGATATTTTTAATGTTTCTAAATTGGTTAAATGTGTATTGTATGCTGATGATACAAACATTTTCTACAGTAATGATAGTTTGGAGGCACTGATTAGCGTTATAAACAAAGAACTAAGTAAATTTAAAAAATGGATGGAAAGCACTAAATTATCCTTAAATCTAGATAAATCTAAAGCGATGTTTTTTGGAAAGTATCAAGCTGATACGCAGAACCGGGTTGAGATAGGAGTACACATTGAAAATGTTCAGGAAATAAAATGTTTAGGTGTAACGATAGACTATAAGTTAAGTTGGAACGCCCACATCAGACATGAAGCTACTAATGTCTCCAAAAGCCTTGCTATAATTAGTAGAGTTAAACATATCCTTGATTATAAATGGTAAATGTTAAAATTATATAATGCACTGTTCATGTTCAAAGTGTATCACTATTTATTACCTGTGAACATTCAAAATATCTTTTCTCATAAAGAGCAGTCGTACAGTTTGAGAGTTTTTGGAAACTTTGTGGTCCCAATGGTTGGTTCCACCAGGAGGAGTTTTTCTATGTCTGTATATGGGGTTACTTTGTGGAATAATCTGGGGCCGGAATTAAAGCAATGTCAAAGCATTCACAATTTCAAACGTCTTTACAAACAAAAGGTCTGGTCCCATTACAATGGTAACGAGGTTTGATTGTATTCATGTTGTGTGGAGTGTTGGATTAGTTGTTATTTACCCCTGTGGTATTCCCTCTACCATTGTTGTTAGCTGTGTGTTATTGTTATGTACCCTTGTGGTATTCCGTTTACCATTGTTGGTATTTGACAATCATTGTTATCTGAGGTAATATTTGTATATTATGAATATGTATAGTATGTATGTGTGGTTTTGAACTTGTGCAACTATAATACTGTTTCTCAATGAGGTACTATTATTACTATTATTTATTTTATACACATATATATATATATATATATATATATTTTTTTTTTCCTCTCTCTTTTTTTTCTCTTTGAGATTACTGAAGCAGGAAGCAGCTATTTTGTTTGTATAAATTCTTTGACAGACTGGGGTGGGGTTCAATAAGTTTTACTTCTCCCCACTCCATTTCAAGCATAAGTGTATAAGTTATTATTATTATTATTATTGTATATATTTTGTGTTGTAACACAAATTGCTTGAAAAAAAAAATATATATATATATATTTGAAGATTCATTACAGGGATCTGACCAATGATTTATTTACGTTTTCTCTTTTTTTCTGAATCTTGTAGATCAGACCAAAGACACCCCAAACCGGAGAAACCAAAAAGGTCATCAGTCTAACTTACCGTGCTGCCTACAGACCTCAGAAGATGCCTTCTATCCAGTTTTTAAGAGTGCTTGGGACTCCGATGTCTAAAATGAGTATTGTGACCTCAGTTCCAATGATCTTTTTGTTAGTGGGTTTGCAGGCAATTATGGATGTAAAATTTTCCTGCCCCTGCAGAGATAAGTGGAACCAAGCTATATCATCTTTAATCTTTCTTGCTCCCGCTATCTTTGCTTTGGTAATAATGCTCCTATTGTTGAGACCTTGTAAATATAAACATAGCTTTAGTTGTTCTCAAGAAAAAAACAACAGAGGAACATCTCAAGGAAAAGACAACAGAGGAACATTTCAAGGAAAAGACAGCAGTGGACCATCTCAAGGAAAAGACAACAGTGGACCATCTCAAGGAAAAGACAGCAGTGGACCATCTCAAGGAAAAGACAGCAGTGGACCATCTCAAGGAAAAGACAACAGTGGACCATCTCAAGGAAAAGACAGCAGTGGACCATCTCAAGGAAAAGACAGCAGTGGACCATCTCAAGGAAAAGACAGCAGTGGACCATCTCAAGGAAAAGACAGCAGTGGACCATCTCAAGGAAAAGACAGCAGTGGAACATCTCCAGGAAAAGACAGCAGTGGAACATCTCCAGGAAAAGACAGCAGTGGAACATCTCAGTCTGAAAATAATGAGCTTGTGGAAAATTTGAGTTGTGATAAAGCTTTTGTAGTTTGTTGCATTCCATGTCTTGTGTGGATCTGTTTATTTTTCATTGATGGCGATTATCTTGCATGTGGACTTACAAACTGGAATGGACACTATGCCTGTGATAAAGAACTGCATCCAAGATGTGTGAATTGGTGCAAACCCACCAAATTAAGCCCAGGAATAAATGAGACTGAATGTTACGAAAGAACACTGGAGTTTATTTGTCAATCAAAGGTAAGCGTCATAAGAGTTTGGCCCAATTTTCCCTTACTGTCTGTGAGAGGGTAAGACTGCACTATCCTGTTTCACAACTATTTGAATTGCTCTACATATTTTTTCTATATTTCTTAAAGAAAGCTTAAGCCACAAACAAATGAAGTATGCTGAATATTTTTTTTTATTGCATTTCAGTTAAGATGTTCATCCAAATTTCTAGACTGTAAACAGTTTTAAACTGAAAAAACATCTCTTTTATCAGCTTTGATTTAATTATATTTAAAAATAGAAATGCGTGTACATTTTTATTCTGATGATGAGTCAAGTCAAGTCACCTTCATTTATATAGCGCTTTTAACAATATGCTGCTGTAAAGCCCAAACAATCGCTGTTACTTTCATTTTTTTCATTATCACTGTAAAGCTGCTTTGATACAATCTACAGGTGAAACTAAAAAAAATTGAATATCGTGCAAAAGTTAATTTATTTCAGTATTTCAACTTAAAGCTGCAGTAGGTAACTTTTGTAGAAATGTATTTTTTACATATTTGTCAAAACTGTCATTATGTCCTGACAGTAGAATATGAGACAGATAATCTGTGAAAAAGTCAAGCTCCTCTGGCTCCTCCCAGTGGTCCTATTGCCATTTGCAGAAATACACGCTCCCGCTCAGAAACAACCAATCAGAGCCAGGAGGAATGTCTTAGCAGTGTCAATCAAGCTCGTGTATGCGCTGATCACACCCCTCTCTTGCACAGCGAGTATTGTCGTTCAAAATCAAGATTGCCGGTGTGTGTACAAAGAGAATCACACTGCTGACAACTTTTTTTTTTATAAAAGTTGCTGCATAACTTCTGGATTTGAAATAAAAATAGTGAGTATGTGTTTGTGGTACAGCCGCGGATCAGTTACGCACTGCAAACGCAGCATATGTGAAAGCATCATAGCGCGTGCTGCTCCTGCTCCGCACACGCACTGCTAACGGAGTACCGTAAAACTTCAAATAGTAGCCCGGGCTTTTATTTACCCAAATCGTCGAACTGCACCGGCTTGTATTTGAGACAGGCGTCTATATGAGACAGGCCTTTATAATTTTGTTGAGATGTTGTTCATTGAGTGTATAGGCCGGTCTCTAATCTCTAAAAATCTCCAAATGCTCCACGTGAAACTGCGGTCTTCCGACCTTTTACTGTTGTGTCGCGTCAATTGATTTTGATTAATATGCGCGAGGGAGAGAGACCAAGACAGCGCTCGTGTTGTTTGAAGACGTGAGAGTGCGCGCGCGCGGCCGGGGCGCTCTCTCTCTCTCTGCTCGTAACGCGCCCTGTCAAGCGCAGCAGTCATTCTACATCACTCACCGATCAAAAAAAGGCTTTGGAGGGACAAAAATGTGCTTTGGCGGCCGCCAAAAAGCGGGCGATCTGGCGGTTTTAGAGGATTAAATACAACCCGAACGAAACTACAAAACAGACCCGGCCTCTATTTGAGACCGGCCTTTATTTACCCAAACCTGCAGCCACACCAGGCGTGTAAAAGAGACAGGCGTCTATTTGGGGCTCGGCTATTATTTGAAGTTTTACGGTATGTGTGAAACGGGAGTTAGCCACATTTCAGCTTGACAAGCAAGTATCCCTGCTTGATTTGTTTCATTTTATAATCGTTCATGGCAGGCTCCATTGTGGAGGAGGAGCTGTGGAGGGAGGGCTGTAGCGCAGCAGAGAGCAAGGGGGAGTGGCCTGTAAGTTTTGATTGTCAAATTTTCAGGCTAAGTCAACATTTTCTAAAAACTCCCTACTGCAGCTTTAAAAGGTGAAACTAATAAATTATATAGACTCATTACATGCAAAGTGAGATATTTCAAGCCTTTATTTGTTATAATTTTGATCATGCATATCTACTCAGTACTTGGTTTGGACCTCTTTTGCATGAATTACTGCCTCAGTGCGGCGTGGCATGGATGCGATCAGCCTGTGGCACTGCTGAGGTGTTATGGAAGACCAGGATGCTTCAGCTCTTCTGCATTGTTCGTTCTCATGTCTCTCATAGTAATAATAAAATATTAATAAAAAATTATAATATTAAAATTTTCTGTGAATTTGGTGTTTTCATAAGCTGTAAGCCATAATCATCAAAATTAACAAATTAAGGCTTCAAATATATCACTTTGCATGAAATTAGTCTATATAATTAGTTTCACCTTTTAAGTTGAATTACTGAAATTAACTTTTGCATGATATTCTAATTTTTGGAGTTTCACCTGTAGATTGTATCAAAGCAGCTTTACAGTGATAATAGGAAATGAATGTAACAGTGATTGTTTTGGCTTTACAGCAGCTCTAGAATAAAGTTATTGTCCATCTAAAGATTTGATTGATTCACTTCATTAGTTATTAACTTAGGGGCCGCTAACACGACACCATTCTAACAGACAGCTGTAATTCATGAAATGCTGATCAAACAATAGAAGAGTGTTATAACCAGCATTTGTCCAGACACAGTTTATGTCTGTATCCCAGTGATGCTGTACTGCCATAGAAAAAGTACAGCAGATCACAGTAGTCCTTTGTCCTGTGCAATTTTTTTTAATAATAATTGTATATATCAAATCAAATAAAAACCACCAACAACACCCCACGTAAACCAACAGCTACACACACTTCAAGCTTTGTGAATCTAATAGTTACATCTTCAAGTGCAAATATACTTAACATATGTACCTGAAATAACTGGAGTTGTTTATTTAAATGTTCTTTATTTATTGATATTTATTAATATATATATATATATATTTTTATATCAAGATTACAGGTTATGCTCTGGCTATTATCTTCTGCATCCCAGCAATTATTGTTATGTGGCATGACTTCAAAAGTAAAACATCAGCGGGCCGCACAGATCAAGAGAGTCAAGAACAGCAAGGTCCAGCTAATGAGGAACAGCCTGAGCAACGCACTGACAACTTGGCGTTGAAATTTTTTGAAAATCCATCTGAGGCTGATGGTCTCTTAAATAAAACAATACCCTGATGTTAATGACATCAAATGCCATCAGCTTTTGTGTGTCTTGTGACCTTACAAAGTGTGGATGCGACCTGACTTGACGGGGATCATTGGAAAGATTTTCATTGATTGACGGATACAATTTCACTCTCTTCTTCACACAAAGTATGCTGTCAGAGCAATTGGAATGGAGCACATGAGGTATTTGGACTGGTTTTGTACTGATTTTTGTCTTTTGTATTTTTTATAAATGACCCATAAAAAAAAGAGAAAGATATTTTGCAAGCTACAGAAAGACATAACAATAGAGGAATTCAGGGTTCACACTGTATGTTCCATTTTATGTTGTCTTTTAAAGATTCAGTTTGTGTTGTTTTTAATTGACTGATTTGTGTTTTAATTTCTATTTCTCCAATTGATTGTTTGTTGTTTATAACTGTCCTTTATGAATATGTATAAAACATCTCAGTGCTTATCAAATGTTAAAATTTCTTACATTGTTTGTTTATAAATTTGGAAATGATACTGTAAAAAACAAACAAATATCAGACTTCTTTTTAGACTAAAAGAAAACCTTTACAATACATTTATAACTTGATTTAAATATGACAGCTTTCGGTTGAAAAGTGGCATTGCAGTACAGTGAGTATTGGTGGCTCTTTCAAAAAAGCATCTGTTAAAACTCTAAATGTAAATAGATTAGACATTCATTCCCTTTTTTATGTACTCCTGAGTGATTCTTATGTAACCTCTTGTTTATATTTTTAAATAAGTTTTGTCTAAAGAACTTCTTATGGAATTTTGTTATGATGTATTATGCCATTTTCTTTTTGTTGGACAAACAATATAAAAGTTAGTTCTGACGGATGATTGAATTTTGTTCATTGGAACATTTCTGCATTACTCGAAAGTGTTCTCAAAAGGAAAGTTAGCCCCATTATGTAATTTGCATGAATAACCCATTGTTCCCATTATCCTTTTTCCATGTTCCCTTTTTCATCTCTTATGATAAACGTAAACAGATCTTTGTAAATCGTTAATAATAAAGATCCCAAAGTGCCACAGAGATCCACTGGTACATATTATTCGATGAACAAATATGAATGATCTTCATTGCTTGCTTTCCATTTTTACTGATTCTGATTCCACCTTCAGTGTGGATGTTTCTGTTGTTGTTTGAGGGTGAATATTTTGCTTGTGGCATGGCACACTGGGAAGAGGATCTTGCAAGACGAGCTGCAGATTAAATAGTGCAAACCCATAAGACAGAATGATGTTTTCTATTTGACAGTGAGTGTAGGCTACTTGACCATTTT
Source organism: Rhinichthys osculus (assembly GCA_029959095.1). Taxonomy (NCBI): domain Eukaryota; kingdom Metazoa; phylum Chordata; class Actinopteri; order Cypriniformes; family Leuciscidae; genus Rhinichthys; species Rhinichthys osculus. The sequence goes on along the minus strand of JARWKJ010000020.1, from coordinate 7,578,034 downwards.
GAAAGATTTTATTTAATTACTCATTATTCATATTCAATTTTTTAATATAATCTAATATTAAAGGGGAGAGCGGGGCACAACCTAACGCAGGGCTAGTTGTAACACCCTAGTTTTTAATACTTCCACACTTGCCAGCATGACGAAACTTAGTGTATTTACTAGTTGCCATATCAACACTACATAGAGAAGAAATTGCGCCAAAATTCTGAAATCTTTGGAAGATATCACCGAACATTTAACCATAGCAAAAGCAGATTTCTTACTTTTGTTCATTTTTTATCTCTATTTTTGGTGTTTATTTTAAATAAATCTGATATTATATTTAATGTGTTATTTAACAGTTGATATAGTTCTTTGATGCTTCACCAACTAGCAAAAGACACTAGCTAGGTTTAAATCCCAGTTGTGAAGGTGGGGCATGTTGTTACACTGCATTACAATGAGCCCTTATTAGAACTATGCTATTCTATTTTATACTTTTATGAATTCTTTTGAGAAAACATGAGAAAAAGGTGAATAAAGACTGAGAGTCAATGTTCAGAAATTATTAATTATTATTATTTTTTGAACTATGTTGTATTGCTGTGTATTCCGGTGTTCGTTGTCAAACTCCCCATACGGAAGTCACATATATTGAAATATATTAGTAATAAATACATTTCCGTGTATTTAAATCTATTAATTCTAAATATAAGAAATATATATTTTACATGTATGTAAATATATTCTGAAATATAAGTTAAAAATACATTTAAATATTGGATTTTTGCCCCTTTTTTTCCAGAGAATGCAAAGATGCTGACCCAGTGGACATTATCAAAATTTGCTGTTATTGGGCAATGCATTAAGGGGTTACAGAGAACACCTACAACACACAAAAAAATGATGTTAACAAAAAGTAAAAGTACAGAGCATATAGAATTAACTGCACAATAACAAAATGAATATAAGTATAGCAAAAAATAAAATAATAAATAAAAATATAGCCAAAAATAAGACAAAGCTTTAATATGAACTTGTTTATTACAGATTTGTAACAGGCCCATGTCTCTTTTCTTTTATAGAGGCTATGCACTCACGCTACTTTCCTGCTGGGACAGGCCCCCTCAGTCGGAGCGGCAAAACATCCTTAAGCATTACTGGCTTTAATAAGGGAAATTACAAAAACGGGAGTAAAACAAGCAAAAAAAATTGTTAAATGCAGTTGGAGTCGTCACTTTGCAACTTACCAAAAAGACTGTGGTCAATGGACATTGACATATACCCAGGAATCGGTTTAATAAAAACTGACAAGAACTTTACAGTTATCCAGAATATTAGATGGTAAAAATTTAATTGATAAGTTGCCAATACAATACATGACCCAGGATATGATTTTTCCCATTATCTTTGAGGATGGAATCAGCTCTCCTGGTGACCCTATGGTGGTATATGCTCTCTATAGAGGGCAATGGAGTCCTGGTGATCTTCATTGCAGTCTTCACCACTCTCTGTAGGTGTTTACGGTCCATGACAGTAGTGCTGCCGTACCACACAGTGATGCAATTAGTCAGGACACTCTCGATAACGCAGCCGTAGAAGTTGTTGAGGATCTTAGACGACATGCCAAACCTCCTCAACCTCATACGGTCGCTGTTGGGCCTTCTTAACCAGCTGCGTGACGTGTGGTTTCCAAGTGAGGTCCTCAATAATGTGGACACCCAAGTATTTAAAATTGCTCACCCTCTCCACTTCAAGCTCCCGGATAAACAGTGGCTGATGCGTACTCCTCTCCTTTCTCATGTCCACTATCATTTCCTTCATCTTCTCCGTGTTGAGGATGAGATTATTGTCTCCGCACCATGACACCAGACTGGCCACCTCCCTCCTGTAAGCTGCCTCATCACCGCCAGCGATACGTCCTATCACTGCGTTGTCGTCCGCGAACTTCAGGATGATGTTGTCCTTGTGGGAGGCGACACAGTCATAGGTGAACAGGGTGTAGAGAATGGGACTGAGTACACAGCCCTGTGGAGTGCCAATGTTTGTGATGATTCTGCCTGAAGTCCTATTACCGATCCTGACAGACTGAGGCCTGCCAGTCAGGAAATCTAGGAGCCAGTCACAGAGTGTGGAGTGCAGACCAGTGTGGACAATTTGTGAGTGAGTTTATGGGGGATGACCGTGTTGAAGGCGGAACTGTAGTCGATGAAGAGTATCCTTAGGTATGAGTCCTTATTTTCCAGATGAGAGAGGGAATAGTGAATAGCAGCAGCAATGGCATCAGAGGTGGACCTATTGGGCCGGTAGGCATACTGCAGGGGGTCAAGAGTGTCTGGTATGCTGTTCTGAATGTGGGCCAGCACCACTCTCTCGAAACACTTCATAATGATTGGAGTGCCAATGGTCTATAAACATTCATGCAGGTGGGTGTGCTCTTCTTAGACAGGGGGACAATGATCGTGGTCTTAAAGCACGAAGGAACGGTGCACTGGCTGAGGGAGGGGTTGAAGATGGAGGTGAGAACATCAACTAGCTCATTGGCACATGTTCTGAGGGCCCACCCAGGGATGTTGTCTGGTCCTGCTGCTTTGCAGGGTGTGATCTTCCTCAGAGCTTTGAGTACCTGGGTTGTTGTAACAGATAGTGGGTGTTGCGCTGTGTGTCTGTCTCCCGTGAGCCTGTCTCTTCTCCTCCTCCTCCATTACGTCTTATCTGCGTGCCGCTCTGTATTGGTAGCGCGCACATGACTGTGCGCGCCTTGGCACTCGCGACCAGGTGAATTAAATTGGGGTAATCAGAAGCTCGCGCTCAGTTCAATGAGCGGGAGCACATATACACAATGCAATCATTTGGTTGTAATGAAATGGACTGAGAGGACGGCAGAAGCATTGTGCATCCACTGTGAGGAATGAGACTTTTGATTGTGACGGGCTATCGGTAAGCTCATGGACTGTCATTTAGATCTTTGTCTGTTTAGGTGCAGAAATGTATTTAATAAGCTAAATGTGTTAATGTGGGTGTGAGTTAAGAGTTGTCACTGCATAGTTAAAGAAATAATTCTAAAACCAAATGCTTGGATGTATATGGTTAAAAAATGTGGGCTTCTTACCTTATATTTGTGAGTAAATACTTAAATAGACTTGTTAATGCTTAAAATACATATTAGTAAATGCTGTTAAAATATAATTGTTTGTGGGACATTATACTTCATCTAAAAATATTTTACATTGTTGAAATACTTACCTTGACATGTGTTTACTGTAACTGTAAATAATACCTGTTTATTCAAAATGCTTATTTTTGTATTTAAAGGTTTTTCACCTGTTACTTCTATTACTTCTGTTGAATTGGTCAAAATAAAATCATCTGAGTGAAATCCGAAGTCTGGTCCTTGTCAAGTGTGGACACCTCACAGCTAGAAAAAAAACACTTGACAGTGGGGGGAAGGCGGGTTGGGTGGTCCAGGTATGCGTGGGCCCTCTTTCTGCAGTGTGCCTGGGGGCCTCAAAGCGGGTGTAAAATATATTGAGGTCGTCCGCCAGGCTGTCTGTTAAGGTGATGTTGTTGGTGGTAGTCCTATAGTCTGTGATGTGCTGCAGGCCTTGCCACATCCGCCCTGAGTCAGCAGTGGAATAGAAGCTGTCCAGCTTCTCTCTGTACTGCCTTTTGGCAGCTGTGATAGTTTTCCTCAGTCCATACTTCGCAGCTTTGTACTCGGTCTCATTGCCTGATCTAAATGCAAGAGTTTATCCAGGGCTTCTGGTTTGGAAACTTCCTAATTCGTATGGTGGGCACAATGTTATCGACACAAGTGCTGATGTACCCAGTCACATACTCAGCATAATCCTGTACACTGACGGAAGAGTCCTCTAGGGTGGCTGCAGCCTCAAACACATCCCAGTCTGTCAGGGCAAAACAGTCCTGCAAGGGGGGTGGGGTGATTGCATATCTGTATATATGTAAGAGTTCGTGTATGTGTAGGCCTGGAGAGTCGCTACGCCTGGCATCATAATCTAGGTGCCTCAAGTCCGCAGGATTGTCATAGCGATACACAGCAAGTTGCCATGGAGACAACCCTGATCAGGTCCCAGACAGAGTCAACAATCAGCAGGTGTCTGTGGGGAGTGGGGGAAGGAACGCAAGAGCGTCTCGCTGCAGTGCTCTTCCGGAGGAGTTGTTGTTCCAGCAGCAGCCTTGGCCAAAGCCAGTGCTGGATGAGGGGGGCCGAAAGCAGATAAGATTGGGATTGTTTGGTCTTGGGACGAGTAGCCGCATTCCGATTTACACAGCTCTTTGTCCGTTTTGGTCTCCGAAACGATCCATTTGCCTTTGCAAAGCTGTGAGCTTCTCCATGATGTTATCCATATAGTGGTTCATAGTCACAGTCTGAGTGCCGACAGCTCTGCCCACTGCTTCAATCATGACGAGTAGCCTTGTGGAGCTTTGGACAGCTGTCGCCTACTTCTTAATTTCTCGATAAACCAGGGCAATGCGTAATCCAATCAGCAGAAAACCTGTTATCATGGTTCCGAATAGGTAGATATCTTCAACGTCCTCCACGGAAAGAGCCGCCAGACACACGACCCGCCACCTCTCCCACATGTCCATCGTGTAGCCAGATGCGAACGTTCCGGCAGGGCAGTCAGGTTCCCCCGAACCCAAGCTTCTCGTCGAGAAGATGGTGTCAATTGCGTTGAGAGACCAGTTGATCAAATCCATAATTTCTCAGTTTGGAGAGCAGTGCGGAGAGAGTCTCTCAAAGTACAAGACAGTAGACTAGACGAGACGAGAGGAGCAAAGCAGGGGAGATAAGGGAGAGGAGGGGAAGAAAATGTGACCGCCTTCGTTGAGAGCAAAAGCATAAAAAAAAAAAAAGTGAAAAACTGCAGCCTATTCTATGACTATCTTCGAGAATCTTCTAGACGAGCAGCTTCCAGTTGGTGTGATGGCGTGTTCCAGACAGTTTCACATTCCTGCCTACTGAACTGAACAGCGTGTGTGTTTCTCCCTGGGCGCTTCAGCACTGCTGCGAGCTTTTCTCTCACAAAAAGAGAGTCTTTCTAAAGATTTCTTGTGTATTTTTGCCCGTGTATTTCTGAGTGTGGTATTCTGATAGATTCAGCTGATGGGCACGAGCGCTGTCTTGACGTGTTTGGGCTTCAATCACGTTCAGACAGCGTCCGTGGATGTGTTCTCCCAGCGGGAACATGACCATCGCAATGTAATGGTCGAGACTCGATGAGCTCAATAGAGCGAGAGTTCCCTCATCCACACCCCAATCTATTTTATCCACGTGAGATAATGCTTTGGCTGGTGGCCAGGGTGACCTTAGATGGCAGGTCTGGAACTAAACCGACGAAATATCCTCAGTCCACACCCCGTCTTTCACAGTTCCCCCTGTGGAGTGTTCTGTGGCAACACATCTGTGTCCCCACAGCGCCTCCACCTGGCGTGGCAACCCTAAGCACCCCTCCAATGCCTGTAGGTTTTTTGTCTACTCCGGTGGCAAAGACCTATAGAGCTGCGGGGCAGGCTGCCGCCTCACTGCATGTTATTGCCATCCTTCAGGGTGCTCAATGACATGCACCAGGGTAGGGCTGATTCAGGGCTCATCCAAGAGCTGCCTGCCACCACCGACCTTGCTCTAAGAGCGACGAAGGTGACCGCACGCTCCCTGGGTCAAGTGATGTCCACATGCGTCGTCAGACTTCTCTGGCTTAACCTGGTTGATATGCACGAGGCTGAGCAAACCCGCTTCCTCAACTCCCCCATATCCCAGACTGGCCTCTTCGGCGCCACGGTCGAGGACTCTGCCCAACAGTCCTCGGCCGCCCAGAAGCAGACTGAGGCTACCAAACATGTGGAACGCTGGTCCTTCCCTGGCCTTCCTCTTTCAGGATGCGGCATATGACCGTGCCCCCACATCGGGACGCTCCACCTCCCACGTCTGGGCCGGTCATTCCGCCTCGCTGCCCCATCGTGGGTATGTCTGTGGTTCACATGACCCCGCTGGTTCAGTTTTGGAGCTTCCAATCTGTCCCACTGGCTCATGAGAATCATCAGGCTCGGCTTTGCATTTCAGTTCGCACAGTCTCCTTCCTGCTCCGGGGAATCCGCTATACCGTGGTGGTTGGCAATGCCCCTGTCATGTGTACGGAGGTCGTCACCCTACTGGCGAAGGGTACGATCGAGACCACCCCTCCAGCCGAAATGAAGTCCGGCTTCTTCAGCCCCGACCTCATTGTACCCAAGAAAACCGGTGGGTTCGACCAATCTTCGACCTGCGAGTCTTGAACCGTTCCCTTCTAAAAAGGCTTCCGTTCAAGATGCTCACGGCCAAACGCATTTTCGAATGTGCGCGGCCACAGGATTGGTTTGCAGCGATTGACCTGAAGGACGCCTACTTCCATGTCTCCTCTCTTCCTCGACACAGACCGCTCCCTCGGTTTGTTTTCGAGAGGCGGACATACAAGTACGCGGTTCTCCCATTCGGGCTAGCCCTGTCTCCTCGCGCCTTCATGAAGGTCGTCGAGGCAGCCCTTGTGCCGCTCGGCAACACGGGGTTCGCATCCTGAACTATCTCGACTACTGGCTGTTTCTAGCTCACTCTCGAGACCAGGATTGCGAACACAGGGACCTAGTGCTCCAGCCTTCGGGTCTACTGGGAAAATAGCAAACTTTGCCCCCTGCAGAAGATCTCTTTTCTCTGTATGGAAATCGATTTGGTCGCCATGTGCGCGCAGCTTACAAGCAAGCGTGTGCGCGCAGTCACTGCTGACTTGCCTTAGACAGTTCGAGGGCAAGAGTGCGGTTCCACTGAAGTTATTTCAGAGGCTCCTGGGGCACATGGCATCCAGAGCCGCAGCAACGCTGCTCGGATTGCTTCATATGAGACCGCTTCAGCTCTGGCTTCACGATCGAGTCCTGAGGTGGGCATGAACCGAGTACCAGTAACTCCGACCTGCCGCCAGACCTTCACCCCGTTGACGAACCTCAGCTTTCTACAGGCCGGAGTGCCCTTAGAACGAGTTTCCAGGCATGTTGTTGTCTCAACAGATGCCTCCTCCACGGGCCGGGGTGCCATGTGCAATGGACATGCTGCCGCGGGCTCCTGGACAGGACCCCAACGCCTTTTGGCATGTCGATTGCCTACGACATGTACGTCTCGCTCTGCACCGCTTCCATGCGTTGCTCTAGTTCGATCAGACAATACCGCGACAGTGGCGTACATCTTCCGACAAGGTGGTCTACGCTCACGCCGTTTGACGTATCTCGCCCGCCACCTCCTCTTATGGAGTCAGAAGCATCTGAGGTCGCTTCGAGCCATTATATTCCGGGAACCCTGAATTGTGCAGCCGACGAGCTTTCACGTCTCAGCCTCTTCCTGGAGAATGGTGACTCCATCCCCAGTCGGTTCAGCTGATTTGGGATCAGTTTGGGGACGCACAGGTAGACCTGTTTGCCTCCCATGACTCGTCCCATTGCGACCTGTTTTATTCCCTGTCCGAGGGCACCCTCAGCACGGACGCACTGGCGCAGAGCTAGCTGCGGGGCCTCTGTAAGTATGTGTTTCCCCCAGTGAGCCTTCTTGCACAGACCCTGTGCAAGATTAGGGAGGACGAGGAGCAGGTCATATTGGTTGCGCCTCATTGGCCCAGCCGGACCTGGTTCTCCAAACTTGTACTCCTCGCGACAGCACCTCCCTGGCCAATCCCTCTGAGGAAGGACCTCCTTCTCATGGACGGGGCATCATATGGCACCCTCGTCCCGATCTCTGGAACGTCCACGTGTGGCTCCTGGACGGGACGAGGCAGTCCACTAGACATGCCTACGCGTTGAAGTGGAACCTCTTCGTCTCCTGGTGCTCTTCTTGCCTAGAAGACCCCAGAAAATGCCCGATCAGTGTCGTGCTTTCCTTCCTGCAAGATGGGTTGGAGCGAAGTCTGTCTCCCTCCACCCTGAAGGTGTATGTTGCCGCTATCGCCGTACATCATGACGCAGTCGAAGGTAAGTCTCTGGGAAAGCACGACCTGGTCTTCAGGTTCCTGAGAGGAGCGAGGAGACTAAATCCTCCTCGCCCTCCTCTCGTTCCCTCTTGGGACCTCTCAGTGGTTCTAACTGCCCTGCAGAGTGCTCTCTTTGAGCCTCTGCAATCAGTGGAGCTTAAATTCCTGTCGATTAAGACAGCTCTCCTGGTTGCATTGGCCTCCATTAAGAGGCTAGGGGACCTGCATGCATTTTCTGTAGACGAAGCATGCCTGGAATTCGGGCCGGCCAATTCTCACGTGATCCTGAGACCCCGGCCTGGATATGTGCCCACTCCCTTTCGAGATCAGGTGGTGAACCTGCAAGCGCTGCCCCTGGAGGAAGCAGACCCAGCCTTGGCACTGCTCTGTCCAGTACACGCACTCCACCCGGAGTGTGGCCTCCTCTTGGGCTCTAGCGCATGGCGCCTTGCTAACAGACATCTGTAGAGCTGCAGGCTGGGCGACACCCAACACATTCGCCAGATTCTACAATCTCCGAATGGAGCCAGTGTCCTCCCGTGTACTCGCTTCAACCAGCCAGTACTAGGACCTGCACAGGTGTCTTCACTTGCTCGCCATTCCACTCCACGGACTGGATACGTGCGATATTCTCCTCAGGTGAGCCTCACAAGCCCTGAGTTCCTCCAGCGCTGTTGACGTCAACGCCAGAGTTATGCCTCCGGCAGCTTTCGCGATTGGCTAGGTGCCGCCATGTGCATGGTTCCCCCTCTGGGTGACCCCCACATGTGTATTTCCACTGTAAGCCTCTCTGAGCATCTGTCTTTTCCTTGGCAAGCCACTCTGCCACCCCTGGGGTTGAAATTCACTATTATGCCATGTTCATTTGGCTTACGTCACAATGACTAAAGCCAAATGAAAATGGCATGACAACATTTAACCAAATCTAACATTCACCATGTTAAATGGCAGCAATGGGAACAAGTTCAGGATCAAAAAGCAGATTGGCTCCACTTGATATTTGATCATATGGGGATGGGGTACTTTTAATAATGATATTGCTTAATTGTACCTTATATTCCTTGAAAAATGTTTATCACAGTGCCCAGGATTGTTATGTTTTGGACCAAATAGTTAAATAAAGTTGTTAAGCAAGAAGCCATTGACTGAGTGGTATAAAGTTTGGAAATGTATGTTGTAATGAGGCCACTGTCACCACCGTCAGTTCTAAAGTCACCACCATCAGAGGGAGTTTTATTCATTTTAAATGAATATGCTTACAGTATGTTTCTTCAGTGCTGTTGAGTTATTAAAGTAATAGTCTCTTTTAATACAAGAATATGTTTGTTAAATAAAAAAACATTACTTTTTTCTATTTAGGCTTAAAGTAAACGTTTTACGATGTTAGATCTTTAAAAGGAGTACACGTGAAACAGTATAAAAAATTAACAAAAGTGAATATTCAACATTTAACAGCATAAATGTGTACTAAGAATGCCAGATAATGATTTAAAAACTTTAAATACATATTAGACCAAATAAATAAAAAATAATTAGCTTTTTATTGTGTCTGACGGTGTTAACAAAAACAAAGTAATAACTTTTATGAAAAAAATACAAAATGAGGAGGTTGCACCGTTACATTGCTGAAAAGCCAAGACCTTGGTCTATAATTATATACTTGCAGATTTTGTAATTTAACTAACTTTTTATTTTCAAAATTAAAACCTGTTTTATCCAAATTCCCAAGAATCCCAAGAGTTTGTGATGGCAAGAAATGTTCAAAGCAGCCAAACTGCTATCGTTCATTACCATCCGACTGGGGACCGAGTTCATTTTGATTAATAAAATCATTATTCTGCATTAAATCATAGAAATCGTTACTTTAAAGAGCTATTTTCTGCCATAATCCCTAAAGGGACTGCATAACAAAGTATAGAAAGTATCTATGAAGAGAGAGCATTAAATAAGAAAAATAATATTAAGAATAAGAGGCGTCTTCTCGCCTCTGCTTTTGAACTGTTATGGAGGCCCAAGATGCTTCGATAGTGGCCTTAAGCTCATCCAGAGTGTTGGGTCTTGCATCTCTCAACTTTCTCTTCGCAATATCCCACAGATTCTCTATGGGGTTCAGGTCAGGAGAGTTGGCAGGCCAATTGAGCACAGTAATACCATGGTCAGTAAACCATTTACCAGTGGTTTTGGCACTGTGAGCAGGTGCCAGGTCGTGCTGAAAAATGAAATCTTCATCTCCATAAAGCTTTTCAGCAGATGGAAGCATGAAGTGCTCCAAAATCTCCTGATAGCTAGCTGCATTGACCCTGCCCTTGATAAAACACAGTGGACCAACACCAGCAGCTGACATGGCACCCCAGACCATCACTGACTGTGGGTACTTGACACTGGACTTCAGGCATTTTGGCATTTCCTTCTCCAAAGTCTTCCTCCAGACTCTGGCACCTTGATTTCCAAATGCCATGCAAAACTGAGCAACAGTCCAGTGCTGTTTCTCTGTAGCCCAGGTCAGGGGCTTCTGCCGCTGTTTCTGGTTCAAAAGTGGCTTGACCTGGGGAATGCGGCACCTGTAGCCCATTTCCTGCACACGCCTGTGCACGGTGGCTCTGGATGTTTCTACTCCAGACTCAGTCCACTGCTTCCGCAGGTCCCCCAAGGTCTGGAATCGGTCCTTCTCCACAATCTTCCTCAGGGTCCGGTCACCTCTTCTCGTTGTGCAGCGTTTTTTTTTTGCCACACTTTTTCCTTCGCACAGACTTCCCACTAAGGTGCCTTGATACAGCACTCTGGGAACAGCCTATTTGTTCAGAAATGTCTTTCTGTGTCTTACCCTCTTGCTTGAGGGTGTCAATGATGGCCTTCTGGACAGCAGTCAGGTCGGCAGTCTTACCCATGATTGCGGTTTTGAGTAATGAAACAGGCTGGGAGTTTTTAAAAGCCTCAGGAATCTTTTGCAGGTGTTTAGAGTTAATTAGTTGATTGAGATGATTAGGTTAATAGCTCGTTTAGAGACCCTTTTCATTATATGCTAATTTTTTTTAGATAGGAATGTTGGGTTTTCATGAGCTGTATGCCAAAATCATCAGTATTAAAACAATAAAAGACCTGAAATATTTCGGTTGGTGTGCAATGAATCTAAAATATATGAAAGTTTAATTTGTATCATTACATTATGGAAAATAATAAACTTTATCACAATATGCTATTTTTTTGAGAAGGACCTGTAATACTGAAACACAGGAAGTGTTATTGGCTACGTCACCCTGTGTGTGTGTGTGTGTGTCATTTCTCTGGGCCTGTCCCAGTACACACACTTGTGTTGTTTGCTACTTGAACACTGGAGCCTAATACTGAAAATATACATTATAAACTGAAAGTGGTCAAATGGTCCAAGAACACAAGTGGAGGAAAGACTGGAGGAGAGAGTGAGTTTTTTGGTCCAAACGCTTTCTAAAACTGACAACCGGAAGTGAATATTAGTATCTTTTATATTATCCCTGGGGATTCAAATGGTAAAATTTAAAGGCATATGTTGAATAAAATATTATTACTCAAGTCCTAAAGCAGTGGAAGATTGTAATAAATTAATGAATTGAATTTCCACTCCTCTGAATGAGTGATATTTATCTGTAAGGGTCTGTGAATATACGCTGGAATCAATACTTTTTTTTTATGAATGCACAAATATGTGAAATATGCAGTGAAATATGTACACTTCTCCAGGACACACATATTAGGGGTTGAGCTTACAGCTGTGATGCTGTTTTAGCTGCTGTTTATGAGGCGCCACGTAGGATTTAAATCAAACTTTGCTTATCAATACATGCATAACACACGTGCATATACACCTATAAATTACTCGCATATACATGTATACTATTGGATGTTCAAAATGCATATATAAAATACACATGCACACTAATATGAAATTCATACCAATACATATTATGTTAGTAATGAATGCATAAACTTGTGAATAACCTATAAATACTCGCATATACATATAAACTTCCATGCACATACACCTATAAACACTCGCACATACATATACACTCGCTGCACGCAGACACACCTATACACACTCGCATATACATATACACTCGCTGCACACAGACACACCTATACACACTCGCACATACATATACACTCGCTGCACACAGACACACCTATACACACTCGCATATAGATATAAACTTCCATGCAGACACACCTATAAACACTCGCACATAAATATAAACTTCCATGCATATACACCTATAAACACTCGCACATACATATAAACCCGATGCGCGCATACACATCCATAAAACACTCGCGCATACATACAAAATAAAACGTGGATGCATGCTTTAGTTGAGTATGTATATGCGAGTGATTTCATATGTGGATGTGCGTGAACTTTTCAGTGTAAAAGGAAGTAATTTCAGTGTAAAAGGAAGTCATTTATTCTTCTTCTTCTTTTGGAGTTTTATGGCGGTTGGCAAACCAGCTAAAAGGTGCATTTACCGCCACCAACTGGACAGGAGTGTGAAGCGTCAACACAGGGGGTGCAGAGATATCACGCACTTGATGATCATGAACTTTATCAACCATTCAAATGTTTCATGCATAATCATTACTTTCGCCGGTTCTTTGTATAGACAGTAAAAGAAAGGTTCTTTGTGGCAAGCTTTATTTCAGGTGTTGCGTGATATCTCTGCGCCCGCTGTGTTGACGCTTCACACTCCTGTCCAGTTGGTGGCGGTAAATGCACCTTTTAGCTGGTTTGCCAACCGCCATAAAACTCCAAAAGAAGAAGAAGAATAAATTACTTCCTTTTACACTGAAAAGTTCACGCACATCCACATATGAAATCACTCGCATATACATATATACACAACTAAAGCATGCATCCACGTTTTATTTTGTATGTATGCGCGAGTGTTTTATGGATGTGTATGCGCGCATCGGGTTTATATGTATGTGCGAGTGTGTATAGGTGTATATGCATGGAAGTTTATATGTATATGCGAGTGTTTTAGGGGTGGAACGGTACATGTATTCGTATCGAACCGAAACGGTACGGGCGTCACGGTTCGGTGCACGAATTTGCACGCAGAATACACGGTACAAATAAAAAAAAACCCTCTTAAATAGCGATAAATTTCGCTCTATTCGCTTTTGGTGTGACTGTGAACGCAGCAATGAACAGCCCAGATAGCAAAAAATATCGGCACGGCTTCTTTTTGCCGCCGGCCCCAAACCGTCGGCTATAGGTGCGCCCCGCTGGCGGAGAAGAAACGTTTGCCGCCGAATACGTCACTCCCATTTCTTGCGAGATGCCGCCGGCGAACAGCCGCCGGGCCGCCGACTTCATTCTCTCTGGCGGTTGCCGCCGTCTAAATGAACCGCGGCCGGCTGGCGGCAAGCCGCTTTGAAATCGACCAGCCATGTCATTGGCATGAGTGGAACTGACAGCATTTTAACTTCACATATAAAGCGATTATAATTATTATGTGAATTATATCAAATTTGTAGGTACCAAAGTCATTAGGGTTTATAACAGATTTGACTCAGTTTAAATTACGTTGAAACTCTGAAGCGATTCAGTGATAGGCCTATGTAAAATATATAGAATTATTTTATTCACTTAAGGTGACAATTCATTTCTTTGATTTATGCACAATTGAGATGCACAAATAGCCCAAAAAGAATTCCTTTTGTAAAACTTACTTGGCAATAAATATCTTTCTGATTCTGATTAGGTTTTAAAATAAATATTTCATTCATGGTATGAACAATTTAGCAGAATAAATGGATGAAGTTAGACTTTTAACCAATGCCTGAAATCAGTGAAAGACATCTGCAACTTGGCCAAAAGCTTGGGTATGCTTTAGATTTTTTTTATTAATTTGCAACCATGGTAATATTTATAATAAACATGAAAATCCCTGTTTTGACCTGAAAGATAAAGTGAAATATTTAGAAATATTTTGTCTCTCTGTCACCCCAGGAAATTTCGTTTGTCTTTCATTTTTTTACATGTTCGATTTTTTTTTTTTTTTTTTACCTTTTACAGGTATAAGGGATTAATTTGCAATTGCGAGTTTTGCAATCTGTACAAATGTTTAAGAAAGTATTAAAGCACAAACAGAGAAGTACCTCCACCGGCCGAGAGGGGCAGTCCCTAAAAAACGGAAGCAGAGGACAGATACTATTGGAGACAACAGTGGCCACTCGTCACACGATTTCAGTATTTGGAGAGGATATCCTATCTAGTCATTGACTACGATCTTTAAAGTAAGTACATTTTTCCTTTTTGTGTAACGCAATATTATGTTCATTTTTTTTACATTTTTAGGTCATCATTTTCAAATATGTTCTTGCCTTACTAGTCAAGCTAGTAAGTTAGCCTGTTTACAAAGTTTGCGTCATGTTTCTGACATAGCTAATGTTAGTTAGGCTAACGTTACTTAGTTTCTTCATGGCGTTAGTTTTTTCTTTTCTTCTTTTAACTATATTTACGTATGTTTATGCAAGTGTGAGTACTACAGTATGTGGTTTAAGATAGTATTGGTCAGTCGAATAATTAACTAACTTACGTAACTAAATCCTGAAGGACAATTCTCCCGCCCACGTGGGAATGGTAACGTTAGCAACATCTTTACGACAAGAAAGACTGATCAGTATAACTTGTGTTGTTTTCTAACTAAACATAATGATGTTTTGTTTGATTCGACAACCATGCTGCTAGTCTAGTTTAACTTACAGTGTTAGCTAACACATGCTGCTTCGCCTTTTTTACTCACTGAATTCAAGCATGTTCGACATGTTGAAATGTATCTAACTTAGCTACAGTAGATCGCCAAAGCTTTACATCTAGAAAGAAAGCTTTACATCTAGAAAGTTTAACTTTTGGTGTTTTCTTACAAAAATAACGATGTGTGTGTATGTATATATATATATATATATATATATATATATATATATGTATGTGTGTGTATGTATATATGTGTGTATATGTATATGATTGTGTTTTTCTGAACATGGTTTTCTGTTGATCCACTTGTGAAAATGACTCGTTTTTTGAAGGGGTGAGCATTTTAATGTTATTGATTTTGCCTGGAAATTAATCAAAAAGTATACTTTATGCAAAATGTTCTTCTATTTTAGATGGTTCACATTGTTCAGTTTATCAACGAGGAGGATCTGCCATTTGCAGTGGTTCCGCAAGAGTGGCTCAGCGAGAGCATGTGCCATTGGCCCCCATTTAACCTCAGCAAAAAGACGAAGGCAACAATCTAGCCATCCTCTGCACACCTCCACACAGCACCTGGGAGAAACATCATTTTAAGTTCATGAAGGGAGCAGGTAAATGGGTCTGACTTGTGTATTTGATTTTCCTGTATTTCATCTGTGTAATTTATTTTCTGTTTATTGTGAATAACTGACTCTTTCATTCATTATTCCCTACTCTAGAATCTTGTAAGTCTCAAGAAAAAAAACTCTAGAAAGATGCATCGATTCCAGAAAACCAGGAAAATGCTGAACTGGTATGTAAAATCTATTGCTGTGATGCTGGATTTGTGATCCTGCCACTAAACTATACCATTTGTTAGATTTTCAAATTTCTGTTTCCTCTTTCTCGCAACCAGGTTTCTCCCCAGTAATCCAGACTCCACTTCACAGAGCCAAGAGTTTGAGTACAAGTAAGTGATGTTATTTGTGAATTTTTTTTGTCTTGGAAACTATTGCTTCTATTTGAAGTCGGCATGAACCGGAAGTTACAAACGACTTTTCTCCAGTGTTGTGACGTATTTAAAAGTGAAAAAGTATATTGAACGGAGGGCAGGGTTTTACTCTAGCGCTCCTCTTCTCCATCTCTGCTCATAGCACGGTTTGAGGGGAGTTGCCACGCCCTCGCGCCATAGCACATGACCGGAAGAGAAGAGAAGTCGTTTCGAGGGGGGAGGGAAGGGTAATGTATTTGATTAAAGATTATAAGGCTACATGAATTTTAAAAGAATAATGAAGTGCACAGATAAATCATTTATAATAAACACTACAATATTACATATAAAAATACGAATTGTAAAATCTTACTTCAAGAGCAGGTGAAGCAAGTTCAACAAACAATGTTGAAGACGTTTGCTTGCACTGAGCAATTAGGTACAACTTGCAAACAGCACCTGTGGTTGTAGGTTTAATTCCCACTGGGGCTACCTGTACATGTAGTAGACCTAGATATAAAGTAAAATGTAACATTGTATACTGCATATATTACAGTCTGAATCCTTAGCCTTTCACATTTTTTATTTATTTATGAGAAGCTTCAGAGAAATGTAATTTGTAACACTTTTTTGGATTTTCAGCTTGGTGTAGGGGATAAAGCATGTTTTAGAGACATGTTCCTGAAGACCATTGTTCAAAGTAAGTTGGATATTTTTTTTAGATTTAAGTAGATGTCTATGTCCTATTGTCCTCATGCAATTCAAATTAAATGACAGATCTGTATTTTCTATATTAGCCATCCGGAAGGACCCGGCAACCCAGGATGCACTGATGAGGCGGTCCAGGTTAACGTTACGCGTTACCTGAAAGCAGCATCTGACCGTGAAGGCAGAAAAAGGCGCCGCACAGCTGAGAGGGACCCACAGCCGACCACTTAAAGGGACCCACAGCCGAGCACTTAAAACTAGACTGACTACTGACACCCCAGAATCACTGACAACTGGAATCCTTTCTTTATCTTGCAGTCAGTAGAATCAAGACCCCTAAAGAAGTCAGAAGTGTCAGACTACACTCACTCACTGTGGAAATTACTTTCTTTTTTTCTTTTTCAAATAAAGCTTGTAAATCCTTGTGCCACAGGTCAGCATTGCCGTTATAATGGCCTATTCTACTCCAGAGCTTTACTATAAATTACTACCACTTATCATATTGTTAGAAATGGTTTGTAAATGTAGTTATACTTTTATTTATTTGGTATCTTGCACATTATTTGGTATCAAATATCCTCTTTACTTGTCATAATGTTTACTGGTAATTTGTTACCCTAGAGCTGTCCTTTTTATATGAACACTTATTGTAAGTGTTGTAATTTGCTTGTAAGGCTGTTTAACCAAAATTGAATTGGAAACCTGCATGTTAGTATATTGATTTATTTATTTTTCTGTTATGTTTCAGTGATCTGAAACATCTTGTTTAAAGGTGCAGTGTGTAAAAATTTTGAGTATTTATTAACAGAAATGCAATATGACATCCATAACTATGTGTTCAGTGGTGTATAAAGAACTTACTTAATAAACCGTAATGTTTTTATTACCTTAGAATGAGGCATTTATAGCTACATAGGCGCGGGAATCCCCTTCTATGAAGGTCGCCATATTGTGACGTCATGTTTCTACAGTAGCCGAACGCGAACACACAGCGTTACAGAGCGCGTTTCGTCACTACATTGAAAGAGAAGCCGCAGGAAGCTAGAAGAAGCTAGTCATAAACACCGTGAGTAGTGACTTTTCCCTTGTCAGTGGTGTAAATATGTAGTTGGATTGTTTCATGTAACTTAATTCTTCTCCCTCGCTGTGTTATGGCTTTGCTATGTGGGGATAAATGTGCTGGTTAAGTTCGTGAGACAGCTGATTAGTAGGCTACTCTTGTCATTGACCGTAAAACAGTTACAGGAATCACCAACCCGTCGATCTTGGAAGCATTTTAAGTCGATCGCTTAGAGTTTCCAAAATCAGAGAAAAAAAGCCTATTGTGTGTAGTAAGTGTGTCTAGGGGATGCGGAGGCGCGCGCGATGTCACAATCACGTCATTTTTGCACCTTTGGGCTCATGCGGACGCGTCGAGTTTAAACAAGGCTTTACGCTTTAACCAGCTCAGCCACAGTAACAGCTCATATTAGCCAGCTAAACTTTTACTACCCTGTTAGAAAAAATATATAGTTGCATAGTTTCATGTGGGTCTTCTCCCTCGCTGTATTATGGGTTTGCTTTGTGGGGAGAATCTGCTGGTTACGTTCGTGAGACAATCAGCTGATTACTATTATTATATTATGTAAGGTGCATTGTGTAATATTTCTGAGGATCTATTGACAGAGATGCAATATAAAATCCATAACTATGTTTTCAGTGGTGTATAAAGACCTTACTTAATGAACCGTTATGTTTTTATTACCTTAGAATGAGACATTTATATCTACATAGGCGCGGGAATCCCCTTCTATGAAGGTCTGAAGGTATGTTTCTACCGTAGCTGAAAGCGAACAAACAGTGCTAAAGAAACCTCATTGCTTGACTTACTACTCTCTGCTGCTGACTCAGACTCAGACGACGACATATTTTGTCTTACGTCGGCCACCGTACCCAGATAGCAATGAGTCGGCGGACCACCGTCGGTTCTCCAGCGGCAGTAGAAGCGTCAGAATGGCGACATCGCAAACACGTACTAGGCTGCGATCAAGATTGCAATGCAGGAGTGTGTGTGTGTGTGTGTGTCTGTGTGCGCGAGAGAGAGAGAGAGAGAGAGAGAGAGAGGCGCGATGAACAGTGTGTGTGTGCGAGAGAGAGAGGCGCGATCGAACAGTGTGTGTGTGTGTGTGTGTGTGCGCGCGCGTGCGAGAGAGAGAGGCGCGGGCGCGAATCGCGCAATGAACAGTGTGTGTGTGTGTCTGTGCGCGCGCGCGAGAGAGAGAGAGAGAGAGGCGCGGGCGCGAATCGCGCGATGAACAGTGTGTGTGTGTGTGCGCGCGTGCGAGAGAGAGAGAGAGAGAGAGGCGCGGGCGCGAATCGCGCGATGAACAGTGTGTGTGTGTGTGAGAGAGAGAGGCACGGGCGATCGTACAGTGGAAACGTAAAAACATACTCCGTCATTTTTTTCATACAGGACATCATTAAAACTGCAAATTGTTTACTTATATTTGTGTACACTCGCAATAAAACACAACATTGTGATTTTGTCACACTCTAAACTCTTGTCAAACTGTAACCTACAACTGTTAACAAAAGTTTTTATGGTAGTATTATTTTATACGGAAATCAATTATTTATAATTCAGATGAGAATAAAGTTAGTTAATTAAAATAAAGGAAAACAAATATCTTGATCTGAAATAGCAAATTGATTTTAAATTCATTCAGGTACAATTACCAAACATATCTCAAGATCTTTTCGTCTTTTTAATAATTTAATTAATAAACTAATTATATAAAACTACTGTCAGTGCACTACAAATAAACTGGTTCTATGCCTTTATTAATAAAACTTATTTAAAAAAATACAAGGCTTAAGACATTTATAAAAATGCCTTCTATATTTTTGTTTTGCTTTTCACTCCATTGTACCGAAATCGTACCGAACCGTGATGTCTGAACCGAGGTATGAACCGAACCGTGACTTCTGTGTACCGTTCCACCCCTAGAGTGTTTATAGGTGTGTCTGCATGGAAGTTTATATGTATATGCGAGTGTGTATAGATGTGTCTGCGTGCAGCGAGTGTATATGTATGTGCGAGTGTTTATAGGTGTATTTGCATGGAAGTTTATATGTATATGCGAGTATTTATAGGTGTATGCGTGCGTCAAGTTTATATATGCAAGTTATTCACAAGTTTATATGCATTCATTACTAACATAATATGTATTGGTATGAATTTCTTATTAGTGTGCACGTGTATTTCATATGTATTTTGAACATCCAATAGTATACATGTATATGCGAGTAATTTCTAGGTGTGTATACACGTGTGTTATGCATGTATTGATAAGCAAAGTTTGATTTAAATCCTACGTGGCGCCTCATAGCTGTTCTTCATAAATCCACCAGATGACTCCATTTATCAGTTAAATCAATATCATACCACAGATGATCAGAGTAGACATGCGTACATATCAGTCATAAACATCAGTAAAATCAATTGTCAGTTCATAGTAATAATGTCATGTTTATGTGGGAATATGATTTCTCCCTCTAGTGCTCAAATAATGTTATAGGTTAATTTATGAGGGAGTTTAAAGCTGCTTTCTTCGGGTTCCAGCACATACATCTCTTTACTAACTACTTTTGCAACTTAAATCGCAGCACTTCTGCTGTTATAAAGCATAATGACTGTTATTGAGGAAACACTACAAAGTTCATTGCAGCGTGACATTAAAAACTGATCTGATTTTCTTGCACACAATCACATAAACGTTGTAAAAACCATCAAAAAAACAAATATTTGCTAATTGTATTAATTTCTCAAATGGGGAGATTGGGCATTGTAACATGGAGAGTGTTGTAACACCACCATTTCCACCAATCAGGGACAAACTCATAGTCACATGATCAAGTCCGAAAAAGAGAAATTATCCAGTGAGCATCAGTTCTGTGGGAGAAAATGCCTTGTTGATGCCAGAGGTCAGAGGAGAATGACCAGACTGGTTCAGCTGACAGAAATACAACAGTAACTCAGATAAACACTCGATACAACCGAGGTGAAGAAGAGCGTCTCTGAACACACAATATGTCAAACCTTGGAGCAGATGGGCAGCAGAAGACACACAAACTGAGGATACAATTCACACAGGCTCACCAAAACTGGACAATAGTAGATGTCACAGTTACTAGCTGGTGTGCCCAGGTTGACCAACAGAGGGCACTCTTTCTCTGCCCTTTGGCACTCAGCCAGCCATGAACTTCAGTTCCCATAATCCTTTGCCTGGGCTCATCAATGATTATTGCATTCACAATTTCACATGTGTGTCGTTACATTGTTTGTCTCACCCTATTTATACCATGTTCTATCTGCGATTTCTCATCGAGGTGTTGTAATTGTCACACGCCATTCCTGAGCACTCTCCCTTGGCTTTTTGTTCTTCTGTGGATTGTTTGCAAGTGTTTCCTGGCATGACTACGATTCTGGATTTTCCAATAAAGTTGAGCTTGGATCTCACTTAGTCTTAGTCTCATCTGTGACAGTAGATTGGAAAAACATTGTCTGGTCTGATGAGTCTTGATTTCTGCTGGGACATTCAGATGGAGGGTCAGAGTTTAAATAACATGAAAGCATGGATCATTCTGTCTTGTATCAGCGGTTCAGGCTGCTGGTCTGTATCTTGGCACACTTTGGGCCCCTTAGTCCCAATTGAACATCATTTAAACGCTCAAATCACCTCAAACTGGTTTCTTTATCATGACGGTGAGTTCAGTAAACTCAAACGGCCTCCACCGTCTCCAGATCTCAGTCTAATAGAGCAGCTTTGAGATGTGGAGGAACTGGAGATTCACATTATGGATGTTCAGCTGATAAATCTGCAGTAACTGTGTGATGATATCATGACAATATGGACCGAAATCTCTGAGGAATGTTTACAGAAACGTGTTGAATCTGTGTGTAGCGGTTGTTCCTCTGCGTTGTGTTAATTTTTAGATTTTGTGAATAAAATAATTTTCCACACAAAGCTGGTTGCACTGGATGATGAATTTATTAACCGTGCCTGTATGATAAAACACATAACAGACAGGCACTCTTAACCGCAGCTCTTTCGCCTCTCCTCAAGTGACATTGCAGGAAAGAGAGCGCGCAGACACACACTGTCACACATATATGCAATATATGTAATAGCAATATTATAAATA
Source organism: Rhinichthys osculus (assembly GCA_029959095.1). NCBI lineage: Eukaryota > Metazoa > Chordata > Actinopteri > Cypriniformes > Leuciscidae > Rhinichthys > Rhinichthys osculus. The sequence goes on along the minus strand of JARWKJ010000020.1, from coordinate 7,556,451 downwards.
ATATTAATTATTATTATAATAATCATTCTTCTAATCAGTTCACAAATGTTATTGTATATAAATAGTTCAAAACAGCATTACAGTAACGTTATCTCTTAGATCTCAGTTAACATACCTGTATGATAAAACACATAACAGACAGGCACTCTTAACCGCAGCTCTTTCGCCTGTTAACCACAAAATACATGTTTTAAATACACCAGTTAGTTAACTACAGAACACAGTAATTGCAATGTGAACTAGAATATATCTTTAGTATGTGTACCAAACATACACATCTATCTATCTATATCTATACAATTTAATCGAGTCGTTAACCGCTTAGCCATTACATATCTCTCACTCGTGACGCACACACCGCGCCGCCATTTCACGCCAGGCACTATTCACTCATTAACAGCACACAAATAAACTTAATTTAACAAGTGAATGAATCGAACTAATAGTCAAATATCATATCTCAATAAACTCTTTCACAATTGATTATTTATACCGGACATGAACATTTGTAACTCAATTTAACATCAAGTGCACGGAGCTCATGAAACCGTACCTCTCCTCAAGTGACATTGAAGGAAAGAGAACGAATCTCCGATTGCACTGCTATTTGAACCTCCCTCCTATGGAGGGATTATTATGGAGGGATTATTGGGACAGATTGAAAACTAAAAGTCTAAAACTAAAAGTCTTAAACGAAAACCAAAAGTCTAAGTTTGAAACTAAAAGTCTAAGTCGAAAACTAAAAGTCTAAGTCAAAAATGAATTTGGTATTTAGGATTGGGCATTTGGTATTTAGGATTGGGCATTTGGTATTTAGGATTGGGCATTTGGTATTTAGGATAGGGCATTTCGTATTTAGGATTGGGCATTTGGTCATTTAGCCATTTAGGATTTAGGATTGGGCATTTAGGGATTTAGGATTGGGCATTTAATCATTTAGCCATTTAGGATTGGGCATTTGAGGATTGAGGATTGAGGAGTGTATGCAAATAAGGAGGCGTGGCCCAAATACTGGAGGCTGGGTTTGAAATGGCTGGTGCAGATGCACCTTATGGACAGCAGAGGGAGCTCCAGTGCTAAGGAGCACACTGTAATGAAACCAAACAGAGCGAGTGAGCAGGTCTGGAGCGAGGACTGTACTTTATAATGTGATAACTTCAACTTAATGACAGCGTTGTATAGGGGTACTGGAACGGTACATGTATTCCTATTGAACCGAACCGGTAGCCTACGGGCGTCACAGTTCGGTGCACGAATTTACACGGAGAATACACGGTATAAAAATAAATAAAACTCTAAATAGCGATACATTTCGCTCTATTCGCGTTTGGTGTGAACGCAGCATAATAAACAGGCTGCGATATCAAGATTGCAATGTTGGAGTGTGTGCTGCAAAGTTCAAACTGCAAAGTGTGTATATTTGTGTACACTCGCAATAAAATACAACATTGTGCTTTTGTCACACTCTAAAATCTTGTCAAACTGTAACCTACAACTGTCACCCAACCAAAATCACACACACACACACACACACACACACACTCTCTCTCTCTCTCTCTCTCTCTCTCTCTCTCTCTCTCTCTCTCTCTCTCTCTCTCTCTCTCTCTCTCTCTCTCTCTCTCTCACACACACACACACACACCTAGTTCGTTCGCGCCCACGCCTCCCCCTCTCTCTCTCGCGCGCACACACACACTCCAGCATTGCAATCTTGACATCGCAGCCTGTTTATTATGCTGCGTTCACACCAAACGCGAGTAGAGCGAAATGTATCGCTATTTAGAGTTTTATTTATTTTTATACCGTGTATTCTCCTTGTAAATTCCTGCACCGAACCGTGACGCCCGTAGGCTACCGGTTCGGTTCAATAGGAATACATGTACCGTTCCAGTACCCCTATACAACGCTGTCATTAAGTTGAAGTTATCACATTATAAAGTACAGTCCTCGCTCCAGACCTGCTCACTCGCTCTGTTTGGTTTCATTACAGTGTGCTCCTTAGCACTGGAGCTCCCTCTGCTGTCCATAAGGTGCATCTGCACCAGCCATTTCAAACCCAGCCTCCAGTATTTGGGCCACGCCTCCTTATTTGCATACACTCCTCAATCCTCAATCCTCAAATGCCCAATCCTAAATGGCTAAATGATTAAATACCCAATCCTAAATCCCTAAATGCCCAATCCTAAATCCTAAATGGCAAAATGACCAAATGCCCAATCCTAAATACGAAATGCCCTATCCTAAATACCAAATGCCCAATCCTAAATACCAAATGCCCAATCCTAAATACCAAATTCATTTTTGACTTAGACTTTTAGTTTTCGACTTAGACTTTTAGTTTCAAACTTAAACTTTTGGTTTTCGTTTAAGACTTTTAGTTTTAGACTTTTAGTTTTCAATCTGTCCCAATAATCCCTCCATACCCTCCGACGTATGACGTCAGCCGACGTGCATACAGTGATGATTACCCTTAGTAAGAGCACACAAAACGGCTTTCAAAATAAAATGCCCCAAAACAAATAATAAAAACAAATTAAAACAAAATGATTTCTAATCTGGTGTAACAACATATCCCTGCTACATCTGTCATGAAGAATTGAGGCTTTTCTATATATATATATATATATATATATATTTGTGGGTATAAATGGTATAAATAGGGACACTAGATGGCGCTAGTTAATAGTGGGATGTCATGTTTTATTTGATTAAATTTAAGGGTCATGGTTTGTTAACCAACTGCAAATGAAAAAAAAAATGATAGTCAAGTTCTTGAATTTTTTTATTGGATTTTCATTTAATTAGCATATTTCTTACATTTAATTGCAACATAGAAGCATTCATTTGTTGCTAGTTACCACCCTAAACTAAAAATAAAGAAATTATTATCAACCATCAGTCATTTTTATACATAAATAAAATCATATTTCAACAGAAAATCATACATATACATTCTTAAAATGTGACTATATAATATTGTATTTCATCACACACTGAGAGAGTCGTTTATCTGTTAGATTCAGTGTTTAATAGTAAAGTCTGTTTTATTAAAGCTAATGTCAGAGACTGTGAGTCTTCATATGAGCAGGAATGAAAAGAAAGCCCTTCAAACACACAGTAATGAACGACACCTCAGTGTGTGTGTGTGTGTGTCAAACATCGACCACAAACATCCAACAGAAGCTCATGCAGAGCCAGCAACAAATCACACCACTTTTCTGAGCAGAGCAAGCCGAACACCCCAGGCGTTCATTTAACACAGATTTATATATTTCTGAAATGAGGAGGCAAAATGTTTCGTTTCTTGTTTGTTGTTGTTTTGTGGATTTGTAAAAAGGGAAAACACTGAGGCTTTCAAAAGTCAGATCATTTAGATCATTTGTTAAAAGTTCTTGTACATTCTTAAAGAGAGAGTTTCATTAGTCACTGAATCTCACGCTTGAAAAACCTCAGAACTCAATCCAGCAGTTTTAAAGAGCCGAGAGGAACGGGAGCGGTTCCTGTGAGAGCGCTCACACCGCTGCTCTGGTTCTTGAAGGTCGATCTCTTCTCGTGGCGATCGGCGCATACACCACATGATCCTCCTCTTTATCATCCTGCAAAAACACAATGCATAATACTAAATACATGTATGCCCTTGAAATCATGTTACAATATAAAACCAGCCTCAAGTGTGTCACAAAACATCCATAGGTCTGTGTGTGTGTGAGAGACTTGCGCTGTTTCCTTTTGTTTGTTTCCTTATGCCTTTTTTAATGCTTACATGAGATGCTATAAAAATGTATTCCAGTACTAATGGCAAAAATGGCTGTGAAATCAACAGTTATTTACTGTAGATTTCACAGTAACATTACTGTATAAGATTTTTACAGTAGAATATTGTAAAGTTTACAGTAAGACCTTAAAAATCACAGTAGTCCAAGCATTACAGTAGAAATCACAGTAGTCCAAGCATTACAGTAGAAATCACAGTAGTCAAAGCATTACTGTAAAAAAATCACAATTTAGCCACTATAGTACTGTAAATAGTAAAGTAAACTACTGTAATTTTACTTTTTTTATCATATATTTCTTTGTACCCTTTTCAACTATTGAATGTAACATTTGCTCTGTAATTTTACAAAACTTGTAATGAAATAGCCTCGTTTTGTAAAAATTTCTTCAGTCGTAAATTAAATTTAGCAACAGTAGAATAAGCGGGATAATATACTTCACGCCATTAGACTATCCAAAGTTAACACACTCCGCTGGGTGTTGTGGCCACATTACAAACATAGAATGTGCGTCAACTTTGGATGATATAATGGCATGTTGTCCAATGTCCATTATCCCTTTATGTTGTACCTGTTTTGTCATTCCTGTTCACCAAATGTTTTTAAATAAATAACTGTTAACAATTTTCTTAATGTCTGCAGTTGATTGCAATGTTTTAGAAAATGGGTGATTCTTTTAATGATGGCTAATATTACATCACAGTGATACAGTATTTAAATTGTACAGTGAGAAACTGAATTTACAGTGATTAACTGTTATCTACTGTTTATAGTACTGTATTGCATACAATACATTAAAAACAGTGCTTAACTGTTTTTTTGTATGTAAATGCAATTAAAATCACAGTACTTTTTTTTCTTCTACAGTAAAACAATCAATACTGTAAATACAACTAAAAATCACAGTGTTTAATTGTTTTTTATTTTACAGTGAATACACAAAATACTGTAAATGTAAGTACAGTACCCTTACTGTAAAACGTATTCACAGTAACTTACTGGTAACAATTAGCCAGTAAGTTACTGTAAATACAACTAAAATCACAGTATTTAACTGTTTTTGATTTCAGAGTGTATACATAAAATACTGTAAATGGAAGTACAGTACCCTTACTGTAAAAAGTATTCACAGTAACTTACTGGCTAATTGTTGCGGTTGTAGTTTGGAATAAATAAATTTAGTTATTTAGAATAGTTATTAAAGGGGTCATATAATGCCATTTTTGTACAAGCTAATATGATTCTTTAGGGTCTAAATTAAAAGTTTGTAATATACTTTAATTAAAAATTCTCATTAGTATTGCAAGAAAACACTTATTTTACCTGGTCAAAAACAGCTCTGTTTTCAGCACGCCGTTTCAGTGTATATGACTTTAAATGATCATGAGCTTTGCTGACTCCGCCTCTCTGTTCTATGCGTCTCTGGCGTACACCGTTTGTAACACAATAACACATAACCATAACGCGTTGTTCAGTATAAACGTGGGATTATGCATGACTACATATCTACACAATATAATGAGGTACCCAACCGAACACATAGACTCCAATACTTCGCTATACTACACAACACACCAGTGACAGTGAAAATTACTCATTTATCAGTACATAGTTTTTGAGTAAATGGGTTGTTTGTCCACCCAAGAGGACGTTTGACATGTAACGCAATCAATCAGTTCCTATTGTTTCGTATCATGTTTAAGGGAAATCTAAATCAAAGTTCTGCATCACTTTGAGGAAATCAGTTCTATATGTCATAAAAGTACAAGTTACTGAACATGGAACAAGGAATAGATGGCCTAGAAGATGGCCTAGATAAAGATATCTTAAAGGGGTCATATAATGGTACATGCACTTTTACAAGTTGATTGTACTGAAATGTGTGTTGGCAGTGTCTGTACACAACCATCATATAATGATAAAAATCCATCCAGTGGTTTTGTTTTAATCTCCTTATATGTTTTCCTCTGTCTTAAATTGAGCCGTTCGTTTTTGTGACGTAAATAAAACGGACGCCCCTCCCACGATTGTTGATTGACAGCCGCGACAGCCGCGTTTCAACACAGACCCGCCCTCGCTAGCTGTCAATCATAGTCAGCGCGGACCGGCGCGGTCATTGTTGATATGCTGGAGCACTGTCTATGAGCAGAATGGCGTCTAAGCGATTGTGGTGTTCTGTTCTTGGGTGTAACAACGAACACAGCAGTCATTTTAATGTTCCTAAATGCGAACCGCTGAAGACGCAGTGGCTGAGTTTGTTTTCGAAGGGAATATTCCCCACGAGCAACGTCAATGCTCATGTTTGCCCGAATCATTTCACACACCAGACTGCTTTATAAACGAGGATCAGTATAAAGCTGGTTTTGCTAAGAAGCAGCTCCTGAAGAAAGGATCGGTAGCAGATATTCGTGTTCCTGCTGAACCTCCAAAAGAACTGAAGTGAGTGTAACGTTTTATTAAACTTTATATTACTATTTATATTAATCCTTGTAAATCGCTAGCTGCATGCTTCACAATGAATGCGTCTAAGGTTTACACTCGGGGTACATTACGGCATGTTTTCTATGTATGACGTCTTATTTTCACTTTAAGTAAAGTGCTACCATTTTTACTTTTTTACTGGCCAGTGACTTTAAACTACAGTATAATATATAGGCCTATTTACTATGACTATACACAGCCTATATACTGTTGCTATAGTAACGAAGGCAACTTTAACCTGCTAGATTATGGGCCCTATCTTGCACCCGGCGCAAATGACTTTGTACACTGACACATGTATCATTCCTATTTTGCACCCGCGTACAGCGGGCTTTTCCCTCCACAGACGCACGTCGGTAAACTAGGAAATGAACTTGCGCTCCCTGGGCGGGTCGGCGCAAAAAGGAGGCGTGTTCCGGCGCAAACATTCCCTAATGCTATTTTGCAGTTCCAGAAAACAATTCCGCCACTGACCAGAAAAAACCTAGTCTAAAGTCAGTGGCGCGTTGCGCGTTGTTCATAATGCTATTTTAAGCGCGCATGCTTGGCCATAATGTAGCGGGTGCACAACGCGCATACACTTTGATTCTCTCATCAACACAGATGCAGCAGTTTTTATTTTTGCAAATCATACATTATAACAAGGAAAAATATTAACACATGAGGGAAATAATTGTGGTGTCCATGAAGATGTAAAAAAAATTAAGTCTAAATCTAGCTTACACATTTACCCAAATTTTGTAGTAATGACGGATCAGACCTGTTTGCCCAATAGTGGCAAGACACATATGTGTATAAGGACATCTGACAAATTAGTTTGTCCGTCAAGAACCAGGAAAAAAAATCTCCCATCCCCATACAACGTCACTTCTCTGTCTTTCACTGCACTGACAAGAACGTCGGTCTCCTCGGCTGTGAACCGCGCGCGCCTGGTAAATCCGCCGTTAGCCTATAATAACAATCCGCCATGCAACATGCGCACCTGCTCTTAAAGGGTATGTTGGATGACGCTATGATTGGTTTATTTCACATTACACCCAAACCACACCTATGAATAATGAAGCTATTTCAGACCAACCCCTTTTAAACTTGCGTCGGGCGCAAGAGTCATTTATCCCGCCGGTAAAATAGCAACAGCGCCCAAGACCCGCCCACAAAGTTACTTGCGCTTCGCGCTTGATACTTGCGTTTCAGATCGTTAAAACGTGTAATGGTTTAACTAGTCTTTTAACTAGTCTTGCGTAGCCGTATTCACCTAACATTTTTTCTTACCACTAAGAGTTTTTCTAAATGGCAGTCCAAGTTTTTATTTAAGAGTTTCCTCTTAAAACCTATTCACAAGCTGCTGAGACCGGCTTTACTCAGGAATAGAGAGAAATCTTAAGATAAGAGAAAGGACGGGGTTGACCTGGGGCACGTTCAAGTTGCGCAACGTTTTGCTACGGTTTCTGGGTTGAACGTCATGTTTCCTGGAAACGGCGTGCACCGGTGTGCAACGGGGTTTAGATGCGTTTTCTCTTGTTTGGTGGGTGTGTCAGAACTGCAGTCCAATCAGCAGCAACATGTATATAACGCACGTGGTATTAAAGTGAACTCGCACAATGGGTTCAAGGAAAGTAATTTACAAATGTGTTCGATGCAGCTCGGTATACGCAACAACTGAGGATATTAGAAGACATGTTTGTATTAAGTTTTATTGTAAAAATATAGGATATCAACATAATGATGTAGTTGTTTATATTTTTAACTTCATTGCAAGTGTATGACATTTGTTATAGAAATAAACAATGGTAATTAAGTGCTTTTACTAAAAATGAGAAAGAAAATACAGGGTATTAAAACAGTAAACTGCAAATAAAGTCAGTATGTGAGGCTGAATAGATGTGTTTTAGTCTGAATTAGGTAAGTTTCCATTTCAGTTTCCACAAATCCCTTCACTCGATTGGGATGTTCTCTTGTTTTCTGGGCGGCAAGTGCAGTAACTGTAGCATCGGGCATATTTTGTAGTATTAAACACATATTTATACCGACTTCATCAGGCTCCGAAAATTCTTCACAAAGAACACAAAGAATGGCCTTTCTCAGCTGCCATAGTTGCAACTCTTGCGTCATCACAACAGTGTGTTCAACGCATCACCGTTTCTGTTTAAAAAACGTTGTGCAACGTTTTGTCGGGGCTGAACGCAGCCCTGCTGGCATTCCATTTACTCTGTTGAACATTTATGACCTTGAATGTGCTCTTATTATGACTGTTGGCTAAGGGGTGTGAGTCTAAGGGGTGTGGTTCGTTCATTATGTTTTTCAGGTGTTGCAATTTAATAAATGACTGCATGCTCCTGTATGTGTGCACGCCAGTCAAACGAAACCCGATGGCTACGTGAGTTCATTCCTCCGTCATGTTTTAGCCGGTTTTCTACCCTTTATGTTATGATGGCAAACTTAACAGACTCCCATTCATTTTGGCGTCACTTTGACAGCGAATAACTTTACATCTGAGGCATCCAAAGACTCCATTTGTCCATTGTTTATTTCTAAAGAAACACGACAATGTATAAATATATTCAAGAATATTAAATATTCAAGAATACTGGCTCAATGGCCCAATACACCAGATTCGAGTAATAAACCCTTTACAATCAAGAGTATAGGATAAACTAAAGCATTTCAATAACTAAACAATTGCATGCATAGTTTAAACCGGCAATATGCCTACATGCCACAATATTTATGACATCTGTTCTGTTCTCCTGTTAACCTCTTGTAGATCTGACGTCATTGACCAGAAGAACAGCACGGACAACGATGAATCAGTTTTGCCAACTTAGCGCCTTTTCAGACCGCTTTAGCGACATTTTTTTTATAAAAGCGACTAGCGACACATTTAGCGACTTTTTGGACAAACCTCAGTAACCTCCAACATTGCCAGTCTACCGTCCTGCGAGCGCGAGCTCTTGCTTTCTCGCTGTCGTCACTCTGTTCAGTGAATGGCTGAGAGGAGAGCACGGCTGCTGACAGACGCGAAGGAGCAGTGTTTTTCCACGGACTTATCACTTATCTGCTTTTCTTTTGTTTTATATTTAAAGAAATTAGTTTGACCATTTGAATTTCTTTTCTTTTCTTGTGCTTATTACTTTTAATACTCACTATCACAGAGCTTTAGTTTAGTTCATCCGGTTCCCGAACTCTCTCAATTCAGATAATTTTCCACATAAAAAATGTAATCATTCACTATATCATAGCTCGTTTTATTGTCTGACAAAAAAAAAAAAAAAGGAAATGAGAATGCTTTATTTGACTACGGATTACCCTATAATAAAAACACTGCAATTGGATCTATCGGTTCTCGTGTGTGTATCGTTTGTGTCAAACCAGTTGTACATTTTTTGTAACTTTAAAACAGGAGATCATGACTTATCTTGAGTCTTACCCAGATACAATAGCGCAATTTTTATATTTGGCTAATGTGTAGCCCCTTTCTTTTTTTTCTTTTTTTTTGATTGGCTGATAAGTGGCAGACTCAACTTAGAACTGCACGGGAAACGTGCTTGATTTCTGCCGGTTCCATAGTGAGAGCGGCGAGGCCAGAAGCATATTGGGCGCTGCAGGCATATTAAATATATCATAAATAGTTTTTCCGCGTGAGAAATACAATGTGTGGTGGGAGTGCGTGACAAAAGACCGAAATGAGTGACTGTCATGCTCAATGCGTGACACTTGAGAGCCCTGCAGTGTTCTGTTGTGGCTAGTGCACATTCTCTCGGACGCGCGCTTCAATCCGTTGAGACTCTCTTTTTGTTACGGTGAAATCGCAAAACATAATGCACACAAACGTGTCAGTGCTTGATATACAACCACTAATAAACAATCGGTTTTGATGGTGCGGATTAGAACCCAGAACCTCTGACATGCTTAGCAAAAGTTCTGCTACCGGACCATTAAAGTACATGCGGGTAACAGTCGGGTCTATTCTCGCTATTAACAACATATATTAGATCTCATTAAAGGACAAATTAAACAATGTAACGTTACTATTTAAATCTGACGACGATTTTTGGACGTGACACTGCATATGGGATTTTACGGCGCTGATTCCATTGTCCCCAACTTAAGTGCTCTTTTTCAAACGACAGTAAAATCCTTCATTTGGGCTGCAACCATGTCTTAAAAGTTTTGTTTTGCACTTTCCCATTTTTTTTTTCAAGGTTCAGACCATAGACAGTAAAAGAAGGTTCAGACCTGTCCACCGCTGTACAACAGACCCGCGACAACTCCGCATCACGGCACTTTTGCTCCGGCCGGAAGCAATTACCAAACTGGTTCCACATATTTATCACACGAACGAATGTACATATTTTGCGACAGCAAATACAAATTATTAATTATTAAGGCTACATTTAAATAAATTGATATAAAATTCTCTTCAAAACTATAAAAAAATGACTGTATCAAAATTAATGCTTTTTAATGCCTTTTAAGGCCTTAATTTTCGCAAAATCCATTTAAGGACTTTTAATGGTTTTTAATGCCCCGCGGAAACCCTGTATTTAGTATTCTCGGAGGAGGGGTTTATCATGTAAATATTGGGGTTAGTGACATCAGCAACCCTGGTGGAATGTCGTGTAGTCCTTATCAGCCGTTTGCTGTAGTTCTTAGAAATTGATTTCTTTAAATCTCCCTTTGCTTTAAACTTTGAGCGTTGTAACTTCGCAGATGTTGTTTATGTTCAAACAGTCTTCCATTTCACCCGGTCACAAATTGGAGATTTTAGTCTCTGTCATGTACTCAAAAAGTTCTTGTTTTCTGCTCCACACAAGAAAAATAAAGTCAAAACTGTTCAGAAAGACACAAGTACATGATGACATAAGCTCCTTCATTCTTTAAGTCATCCTAATTTATCAGTCTCGATAAAATCAACAAATGAATTCAGTGAATAAAATGCCAGTGTATTGTAGGCATATCTTACTTAATTGTGAAATTATGATCCAACACTTGCAACCCCGCCTACAGAAGAAATAAAGGCACTGTTTACTATCGCTTTCTTTACACAGGAACATCGCAACCACTGTGAGCAGCTCCGTGTCCTGTCCTCTACCATCACAGGGACGCGCACAGACACCTCCGGGGAAACGACAATCCTGCAAAAGTTTAGATTTTTATTTATTTGTTGTTCACATTGTGAACAACAAATAAATAAAAATAAATAAAATGGGAGGTTATCGTGTGCTCACTCTGTTGGTTTTTCTGGTTGATGGTAAGTCACTTAACTTTATTTTTGTATTTTTGATAGGCTAATGCATTAATGTAGAAAATGCATGAATTTAAAGTGCGCATATAGCCTACCTATGATTACTTTGGATAAATGTCTCTGCCAAATGCATCTGTGTAAATGCATCACAAATGCACAGGATAAAGTTACTCCATGAATTGTATCCTAATTCAGTCCATTACAGTTCAAGTTCGCGCAATGCTCATGTTTTTTTGTTTTGCTGTTTTTTTGGCGAGCTTAGTTACAGAGAATCAGTCAGCACTTCCTTTGTTCTTAACCCGTTTGACCAGTTCTGCCCGCAAACATAGTCAATAATGTATAATGTAAACTGAATTATTCCCTATCTCATCTCCCCCTTTCTTATTCCGTGCCTGCAAGTGATTGAACAAAAAACGAAACTTTGCTGTTGATCACGTGATTCTGATATATGAGAAACGATACTTAGCCTACAGATAACCTTGAGCCTCTGTTTCATTCGTAACGCCACTAATAAATAATCTTCACTTGTTTAGACTACAGCTGGAGGTCAAACTTAAGTGCAAACTAGTCCAACATATTCACCTAGAATCATGACTGGACTAAAAGGCATTTATATATTACTTGTTAATCGTTATGAGTTGACATATGCATAGGTTTACCTCAACTTCAGAAATAGTAGGCCTATTTAATAAGGAAGAGGATTAGTGTTTTTTTAGTCAGTCATTATAATTATAATTATTCTCATTATAATATATTAGTCATTATAATTATAAAAAATAAAACCATCTCGAGATTAAAGTCATTATAATGAGAGATTACGGGGTTTCTCGTAATTCTTAATTTTATGAATTTGATTAACTTTTTATTTCTAAATTTTCCTCAATTTAACATTTTTTTTTAAACACGAGTTTATTCTCAAAGTATAATGACTCAACATTTTCTCAAGTTTTTTTTTCTAGAAATTTAACGAGTTTAATATCGCATCATAATGACTTTAATTTCAAGATGGTTTTATTTTATTTTTTATTATTGCTTGGCCCTAATCCTTTTCTGTAATAATCCTGTTTGAAGTATTTTAATATTTACATGTAAAGTGAGGCTTTAAAAAAAATCTACATTTCTTTACTGCAGAGATCTTTACGATTTAAGATCTTCTGTCATTGGCTTTCTCATAATCAAACACATTGCTGTGTTTTTGAATTCATTGTCAAATGCACACACACACACACACGCATACAAGTAATTATTGTTCATCTTTCTCTCCAGGTGTGTTTGGTGACGCCTCTGGTTTGACGTTGCTATCAGTGATGGAGGGAAGACCAGTCACTCTAAACACTGGTGTTACCAAACAACAACGTGACAAGATGCTGTGGTATTTCAACAACACTCTCATAGCTCTGATCAACGGAGATCCCAGTACTAGCTGTCTGTATGATGGAGAAGACGGGAGATTCAGAGAGATAGTAGAGGTGGACTATGAGACCGGTTCTCTGACTATCACAAACATCACATCTGAACACGCTGGACGTTATGAAGCAAATTTCATCCAAAGCAAGAGCTCAGGAACCAGCCAAAGCTTGAACAGAAACAGCAAGTGTGACAGCACAAAAATCACCAGAAAAATGAGCAACATCGGCGACACCATAAAAACATTCATCGTTTCCGTCAGCTGTGAGTCACTCAATCATTTTTATGTCATATCTATGATTGTTTGAATGTCTAAACTGTCACATTGTCACACAGACTAGTTTATATCCTCTTTCCTGGTAATGTAAATATAAAACCTGTTTTTGCTGCATTTCTGGTTTGGCAAGTTTAGACTGACGCTGTTCACATACCTTCTTAATAATCCAACATTAAAAAAAATATTATCATTGGTCCTAAAAGGCTCTTTTCGGACTTTTTCTGACTGCCTATTTATATCAAACACTATTAGTTGATCACTATGGCTGGTGATTCAATTCAATTCAATTCAATTCAAATTTATTTGTATAGCGCTTTTCACAATACATATTGTTTCAAAGCAGCTTTACAGAAAGTGCATTTCTGTAAAGTTTCTTATACAGCAATGCAACTGATATTAATAATGTGACACTGCAGGGAGTATCTTCCTTGTTTTTAAATTTGTACGATATTTTAAAATCAATTGTGCTTTTATTAATTTCGTTAATTTTTTTCTCTTATTTTCCAGCTTCTCCGTCTGTTCCTGCCAAAATGTATGAGGAATCGTACGAGGAAAAAGAGTGTGGCAGGAGTATGTTTCATTCTCCCTTCATTGTTTACAGTGAAATAGTGTGAAATAGTTTTTCATGTGAAAAAGTTGCTGTGTTTGGTTTTCTGATAAAATGTGGTGCTGTGCATTATGGTCAAACATCTCCACTTTGGTCTTGTCTGTTCAAAGGACACTGTTCCAGAAGTCTTGAGGTTTGTCCCGGCAACCCTTCCAAACATGCCTTACTTGTCCATTCATTTTTCAATTGCACTGCCATGAACTTCATCCTTTCACACGCTAACTGAGGCCTGTCGAGTCTGAGGTGTAGCTCTTGGGTGTTTTGCGATTTCTCTGATCTTAGGGTGTAATAGCTGGGACGTCCAGTCCTGGGAAGATTGGCAAGTGTCTTAAATGTTTTCTAATTTCTAACTGCAGGTTAACGTGGCGCAAATCCAAATAAAAATATTTTTTTGCTCATGTGACTAATTCATGCAACTTCTATGTCACTCTAGAGCAACATTCGTCGCATTTCTGTGCTCATGGGAGTCACTTCAAAAAAATGTACATACCTGAAGTATTACAGTGACAGCTGTAGATACAAGCAAAACATCATACATGTTTGGAAACTTGCCCTCTTTTTTCACACCCTTATCTTTGTTTTTTAATATTGTCTGCGCATAAATTCGCTGGCTTCCTTGGCAGATCATGCTATACATAAATACATAATCGCTTACTCCTTATGTTCCTTATGTCCTCCGTGTTTCTGTTATTTTTGATTAGCAGCGCCTGAATGATACCCTCTTCATTTGGAAGTAGTAAAGGGTGGTTTTTTATCATGTCCCGATACATAAAACCATGGAATTCAACAAGGGTGTAATTCATTTTTTCACATGACTGGATTTCCAATTACTATATCAGATTAACTCGCACTAACGACTGTCTGTGTTTATCTGTTCCAGGTTCAGTTCTGATGCCAGTTTCTGTAGCAGTGATATGTGCAGTTGCTGTTCTGATGTCTGCTGCTGCAGCTGTTGGTGTGATGTATCTTCGCCGCAGGAGGTCCACAAATGGCAAGTGTCACCTACATGTACTATAGTAAAAGGAAAACAACATCTTTATTATGCAAAATTAGCATTTAATTGTGTGTGTGTTATTTTTTTACTGCAGAAGCGGAGAAAAACAAGCTTGAGCATCTGTTGAAAGTCTAAATATGAGGTAAGATACTAAACTACTGTAGTAGAATATTTTCATAAAAAAATACGGTATGGTTTTACACCATACCGTATTTTTTGATGAAAATGTTCTACTAGTCATGTCTTAGTCATGTTGCAACCTTCACAAAAATGTGCCATTTAAAAAAAAAAAAAGTTATGTAATGAGACACAGACAAAAGAATGTGGATTAATGCTTTAAAAGCAAATTTTGTACTTGGAATTGACTTCTTGTGCATTAAATAAATATATCTGCGGAGGAGCTGTGAAAGAGCAGACACGACTCTCACGTTCTTCTCATTTATCCTGTTTTACAGGTTAACAGTAATCTGTCAGCCGGGGGAGGCAACAAATACAGTATACACACCAAACACCACAGACGATCATGGAATCTCAGTGAAATGTATAATCTGGAGTGAAAAATATACAAATATCTGACCAACAATCCAAACAGAATGAGCAGTAGTGTAAAAATAAAATAAAAATAGAGTAAAAAATGAAGTAACCTGAGTAGTCACCAGTGGGAATCACAAAAACGTAACCACAGTTGAATTTTATGAGCGTGAGAAACATTTTAAACAACAATACATGACCAAAATACAAGACCAAAAAAGCTCAGAAGTAACATGACAAAATAGTAAACAGTTAAAAAAAAATTGTAAAACAAATATTAATAATAATAAAAAAAAAAAAAAAAGTAAACCGATGGTTGGGTTTGTCCATATTTGAGTTGAAACAACCCAGTATGCAGACACACACAGATCTACGTAGATCTATCACCTAATGACTACAGCCCCATTGACTCCCTGTGCAAATGCATTGATGAAGTAAACAATTGGATGTGCCAAAACCTTCTTCCGTTAAACAAAGACAAAACTGAAGTCATTGCATTGGGAAACAAAGATGAAGTTCTCAAGGTGAACGCAAACCTTGAGGCTAGGGGTCTAAAGACAAAAAATCAAGTCAGGAATCTTGGTGTGATTTTTTGAGTAGGACCTTAGTTTCAGTAGTTATACCGTAATCTGGTGACGTTACACATTTTAGGTAATATAATCGGACTACTTTTTTAATTACTTTACATCTATCTTATTTATAACATTGATTTAAAAAGTATAATCTTGTACTTGAAAGAAAATTTATGAAGTAAAAAATGTAACCCTAAAAACTTATAAAATTAAAACAATCTAAATAAAACACTAAATAAATAAAAAAGATTAAATATTTTATTTGTTTATGCTGTACTCTATTTTCTATTTAATTAGTCGCCTGACTAGTAGCCTAGCCGGTCTGAATGTGCAATTTCATAAAACTTTTGAGAACAGAAAATTTAAAAGATAAAAAAGGAAAATAACAGATAATCAATGAATTGTGAATCATTTCCTGGCATTTTGTGAAAAATAAGTAATCGTGAATAAAAGTTACTATGTTCTGATTATGAGCATCTAAAAAGTATTATAATGCAATTACAAGTGCTTAATTTCTGGAATCTGATTACACTGTAAAAAAAACATTTGTGTAATTTTAATTGTAACATATTATAAAATTGTAAAAAAACAACAACAGCCCTGTTTATAAGTTGAAAAAACTGTAAACGATCAGACATTTCATGTAATCTGTACAGTTAAATTCTGTTAAATGTACAGTTTTAGTAAAAAAGGAAAATCAAATAATAATTTACAGTGAAAAACTGTAAACTGGCATTCCCAGAATTCCCTGTGTGAAATTGTCTTTTAAAGAATTATGGTTATTTATAGTTTTTGTTATCG
Source organism: Rhinichthys osculus (assembly GCA_029959095.1). NCBI lineage: Eukaryota > Metazoa > Chordata > Actinopteri > Cypriniformes > Leuciscidae > Rhinichthys > Rhinichthys osculus. The sequence goes on along the minus strand of JARWKJ010000020.1, from coordinate 7,539,763 downwards.
GTTATGGTTATGGCTTTATGTTATGTCTTCTGTTGTTTAATGAAAGTTTATTGCATTATTCATGTGTCGTGTGCTACCATAATGGTGTTTTGTATTTGCGTGAATAACTCTGTGCACCTTCTACTGTAATTCAGCTTGTTGAAAAGCTACTTGTGATGAACTTCTTCATGAGGCTTCCTCTTTCACCTCCTGCATTATTGTCGGTATATGTTAAAGGTACAAAATAGATTTTAGTAGCAGTGTGCAATGTTGGATTTACTGGTTATAAACTGTGATTTTCTTTAATTACAGTTTTATACTGTAGAATTTACAGGTTGTACATTTTTACTGTATTTTTTACAGAATTATTCTGACAACCACAGCTGCCTATATACTTTATACACCATTAACAAACCATCAGTATTTTAAAGTACTGTTTCTTGTTTTTAAATCACTCAATGGCCCAGGACCTCAACACATTGCAGATATTCTCACTGAATATAAACCGACTGAAAATAAACTGATCCCTCATATCATCAGGATCAAGTCAGTTAGTAATACCAAGGGTTAACTCAAAGCAAGGAGAGTACGATCACATCAGATGTGCTCATAGTCACATTCAAATCCAGACTCAAATCACACTGTACGTCCGACTGATTGCACTTTATCTTATCTATGTCCTTCTCATCTTATTTTTAAATGTTTTGATACATTTTAAAATTGTACACATACAAGATCTACACCGTTCCCAGTTCCCACTTACCAAATAGAAATCACAGCAAAATCATTCCAGTGGAAAATAAGAAGAATCTCATTCATAGATGACAGATGTGCTGATTTACGGAGGTTCTGTAACGGCAAACAACACTGTTTGTTTCTCATTTTAAAACCTGTGATTTCTTGTTGTCTTTCAGATGAGAACCCAACAACATCAAAATCACATTTATTGATTTAGCAGAGTATAAGAAGCGTATAAAAGGTTGGTTGTGGGTTAGTTAATGTTGTGTGGAGGTTAGCAGCTCATTTCACTCATTTCATTTGTACTATTTTATGTGGCAAAATGTAATACAATTCAAGTCATACAATGTCATACAAAAATGGCAACTCATAAAAATGATACATTTTCTAATGTTATTGGGTTGAAAAGAACCGCAGAATCTGCCAAGAAATGAATCTGTTAATGTGACACTGTTGTCTTCTAATTAACATATTTTCAATACTGCAGATTATGTGACTACTTTAAGTCCAGATTGATAAAGTATCTGTTTAGCTGAGCAATGAGAACTAAACTGAAAGGAAACTCATGAACATGAACAAAGATACAATGAAACATAACATGTGACAGCATTGCTAGCATTAAAAAACAAAATTACTGGTCAGCTGGTGAGTAGCCCTGTTTCATACACTGAGCAATGCTGTTTTTACTCACATTTGCGTTAATATTAGGCGCATTTTTCTTAAATTGTATTTTATTTTATTAATCCTTCTCTGAATGTCACTTCAGTTTTTAGGATGGTCATACAGGGTAAATCTAGAGCAAAACTGAAAAATATCTTGCTGAAAATAAAAATGCACTTTTATATACAGGATAATGTTAATATTCTGGTTATTCTCACCAATCCCAAATCTCAAACACAGACTCCTGGTGAAAGTGATACACAGCTGGATCTTGAACTGACTGAAGACATCGTCTGACATCTGCGTACATCACTTCATCCTCTTTAACACTCTATACAAAACACAAGATATTTATAATACAACATTTGAAACCATTAAATGACATTAAGTTTGAGTTCAGTTTTTTTCTAATAAATGATCAGGTCCAGCTCCTTGCTCTTAATGTGAAGCATCTTCAGGAAATGCCATCAAACATTGTGACATCTCATCGATATACTTCATTTAGACATGCAAATATTTAAAAATATATTACAGTGGATATTAATGACATACTTGAAGTGTTTAGAGGCTGTCAGAAATCAAATACTAATAATGACATATGACAGTAAAACCAATTTTCAAATAATACCAATTTCAAATGTCATGAAAAATATTTTCTGATTTGTGTAAATAGCCTTATTAAAGCTAGTTTGATGTTTAAAGCTAGTTTAAAAGCTAATTTGAATTTGTATTTAAAAAATAAAATTAAAATAATTCATTTTTGGCAAAAAAAAAAAACTTTCAGTTTACAAAACTCCATGAAACAGAATTAAAGGCATGCAAATTGTGAAAATGACGTGATCTAGGACCTTTATACAGTGCGTGCTGTAAAGACTTTACTTCTATCCTTCACAGCCTTGTTTCAATCTGCATGGTATCTAACCTGACTAAGGTCTATTAGGGCTATACATATACGTTTTTAGTATTACTTGTAATAATACTTGTTTAAAACTCTTGTCTTGATCAGTTTTTCTACATTTCCTGCAGATGCAGAAGATCACGACTACAGTAACAATCATCAGAGATCCAGCAGAGATCAACACTATCAGAGACACTGAGACTGGAGGATGAGGAGGAGGAGGAGGAGGAAGAGAAGAGTAAAAGAGAGATAGTCATTAATGTAAGTGAATGTGTCTGATCTACAACAGAAGACAGAGATCAGGTCAGTAAACACACACATATATCATCAGCGCTGCTGTACCTGCACATGTGTGACAGAGTGTGTTGATGTCCAGATGTGTGGTCTGGTTGCTGATGGGATTGTTCAGCACACAGCTGTAGGTGTTTTTATCCTGATATTCCACCTCCAGAGGTAGAAAAGATGAGAGATATAAAGACAGCCTCAGGACAGCAACGCCAACTCAAGACCAAACCAAATTATCAACAAGCAGAAAGAAAAATATATTGAATACTGGAAAGAAACGACCAAAACACAAAGTAAATTACAATTTTATCTGAGCCTAAAAAGAGAATTCACACTGGCAAATTACCTGAGTACAATAAAATGTCCTAAACTAAGAAAAATGTTGACAACATACAGACGGAGTGAACACAGCCTGGCCATAGAAGAGCACAGACAGAGCTGGCTCCCACAAGATGAGAGACTCTGCTCCCAGTGTGACCGGGGACAGGTCGAGACAGAGCTGCACTTTCTAACCTCATGCCCCAAATATAATACACTAAGACAAAAACACTTCCCAAACATTTCCCAAATATACCCTGAATTCGAATCCATATCAGACACACAGAAAATCCCATATTTACTAGGTGAAATGCCCAAATGTGAAATAATTGCTGTAAAATATGTCTCCTCATGCCATGAAATGAGGACAACCAGTGGAACCTCAGATGGATAAATAATTGTACAAATGTTCAAATAACTATTATTTTGATTGTTTGATATTTTAGTAATTGTTTTTTATTTTTTTATTTTTTTATTGTTCACTTTTTATTTATCTATATGTTTGTATATGTCTATTGCTTTGGCAATATTGTGGTATTTTACACATTCATGCCAATAAAGCTAATTTGAATTTAAAGAGAAACATGAACATTCAGTCTAGTTTAGGTGTTGTGACTTGTGTGCTAGTCTAGTGTATTGAGGGTTTTTACAGTCTGTTACCTCAAACTTTAAAATTATTCAACAATTCAATATGTTAATATAAAACAAGCATAAAAGACAAATGATCTCTACTCACCATAGACAGAAACACTGAATGTTTTTGATGTTATTTTTGCTCCACTGATCTCCAGTATGTTCAGTTGTGGTGTTTGTGATGGTCAGAGATCCAGTTTGATCGTCCAGCTTCAGTCTGTCTCTGAATCTCCCATCAGGAACATCATCAAATGGGCCTACAGTGATGCTGTCGGTTATTGATTTCAACTGGGCGGCAGTGGTTCAGTGGTTCATGTAGGTTGTCTACAAACCGGAAGGTTGGTGGTTCAATACCCGGTTCCACCTGACCAAGTGTCGAGGTGTCCATGAGCAAGACACCTAACCCCAGCTGCTCCCGACGAGCTGGATGGTGCCTTGCAAAAATGAATGGGTGAGTGAATGGGTGAATGTGAGGCAAAATGTAAAGCGCTTTGGTGGCCATTGGGTCTGTGAAAGCGCTATAAAAATGCAGTCCATTTACCGTAACTATTACAGTGTTTTCAGTTCCAAACCTCCAATGAATCACATTATCATCCCTCATTTCAGTAAGACCAGAGTTTAGAGAGACTGAATCTCCCTCCATCACTGAAACGATCTGCATCTCTACCTACAAACACCCCTGAAGAAAAATGCAAATGTCCCATGCAGACAAAATTACATGAAAATGTGTCCAACAGACAAATAAATGGGAAAGCTTAAAGTTGAGCTCCACAAAAATAACAGTCTCCAGCTCAGCTCCGGAGATAAAATACTTGTACTAAAAACTAAAGCATGAACAGTAAAAGCACTAATATAAAAAATATATAAAACAGTATGGGCCCTATTTTAACGATCTGAAACGCAAGTGTCAAAGCGTAAAGCGCAAGTAACTTTGTGGGCGGATCCCGGCGCTGTTGCTATTTTCCCGGCGGGATAAATGCCTCTTGCGCCTGGCGCAAATCTATAAGGGGTTGGTCTGAAGTAGCTTCATTATTCATAGGTGTGGTTTGGCCGTAACGTGAAATAAACCAATCAGAGCGTCATCTCACATTCCCTTTAAGAGCAGGCGCGCTTGTTCTAAAGCGGATTCCTATTATAACGGCGGATTTGCCAGGCGCGCGCCAGGAGCGGTTCACAGGCGAGGAGAGCAACGTTCTCGTCAGGGCCGTAAAACACAGAGAAGTGACATTGGGGATGGAGAAACCCACCCAAATTAACTTCTGTTAAACAGGCGTATGATAATTTGGGTAAATGTGTAAGCTACATGTATGCTTTTATAATAAATTATCTATCTATCTATCTATCTATCTATCTATCTATCTATCTATCTATCTATCTATCTATCTATCTATCTATCTATCTATCTATCTATCTATCTATCGTAATAATGTATGATTTGCAAAAATGAAAACTGCTGCTTAGATGAGAGAATCGTATGCGCGTTGTGCACACGCTATATTGATTATGGCCAAGCATGCGCCCTTAAAATAGCATAATGAACAACGCGCAACGCGCCACTGACTTTAGACTATTTTTTTTTCTGGTCAGTGGCGCAATTGTTTTATAGAACAGCAAAATAGCATGGGGGAAAGTTTGCGCCGGAACACGCCTCCTCTTTGCGCTGAACCGCCCCGGGGAGCGCAAGTGTATTTCTTAGTTAACCGACGTGCGTCTGTGGAGGGAAAAGTCCGCTTTGCGCGGGTGCAAAATAGGAATGATACATGCGTCAGTGTACAAAGTCATTTGCGCCGAGTGCAAGATAGGGCCCTATAACTTACCAACCACTTGCCACAAACAGAGGAGTTCAAAACAACACGAACCATTTTCTTTGAGCGCTGTAGATTATACAACACAGGAAATCTCTGGAAACAGACTGTATTGTCCCAGGACTTTTGTTTTTGTGGATCCACCCTAACAGGAACTAACCACTTTCAGTTCACCCACACTAGCTGTGATCATATTTTACCGAGGTGTAGTTTATTATATAATAAAGGTATTGAAATAATTGCCTAATACTAACTCTACTTTTATTCTGCACTGATATTATTGTGCAATGCCAGGATAACAGACTGACAGCCTGTCAGTGATCTAACGCAATAATCATATAATCATTTTCATTGCATGATTTATATACACCCACCAGTGTGAAAACACCCACAAATTTAGAAACACCCACTTTTGTTCCGCAGAGACCTCCTACTCGCAGGATGGGTTCCCACTTGTTTAAGGTTTGGCCTATGGCCTGGCATCTGTTGCGAATAAGAGCACAGGCTACCAGTTCATTGATGTGCGTCACTTTCCGGGGCCGTGACGTCATCCGCGCGCCCTGCTGCTTTCTTTGCTGGTGTGGTGAATAATGCGGTCACTCGTTGTGAATAGTCCGGGTGTAGGACCCAAGCAATCCGATTGGTTCAAAGCAAGTTTTATAGGTAATCGCTTTGGTGCCTGGTTACAAATCATACAATCTGTTTTTAAAAGATTGTTTAGAAAGTCATGGTCTCTTTTGAGCCTTTGTCAGTGAGGCTTGATTTCTTTCAAGACAACATACAGCCAAAACGATTTACCAGGGAACAAATTATAGATTAATGAGATCAAAGATCGTCCGTTAAAGATAGCCTACACAAAACGAATTGTATGTCATGTTTAACCACTAGACTAGAGACATAAGCCAGCGGCAAACGTCAGTAGCACTAGCCGAGGTGGGCTGGTCCAGGCGGGGTACATGAGCGCTGAGCCCCCGGTGATCCCTTGTATCTCACATCTCCGAAAACGTCAGATCAAATTTTTAAATAGGCGCTATCTGTATAAACAAACAACATATTTGAGATTGAAACAACTACATTGTCGACTGAAAAACTCTTAAAACTACATTTCATACACAATAACAGTAGTATTTTTTAAATTCCGCGGTCTTTCTCCTCTGCATGCTATTGACGCAACTTGAGATTTGAAATATTAGCTATAGAATATACACAATTTACATGTACAATATGCAATTTAATTTAATTTTACCTTCCATATAGCAATGGAGTTCTACATAAAGCTACCACATAATAGCACTAAAACAGCTCACGTTAGCTACAAGTTATCGCGAGAACAGATTCAGATCAGGCAAACTACTGCATACTAATGGGGTCCTACGCCCGGACTTTTCACAATGAGTGACCGTATTATTCACCACACCGGAGTGCAGTGTTGAATGTTTTGCTCATAAAGACCGCTGAAGTTGCTTATCCACTGGCTGTGCTGTCTACTGAATGTGTGCTTCCTGGAGAGTTGAATGTGGACAATTGAAACCGGTAAGGGAAGCGGTTGTGTGCTTTTGGGTTGCTTTGAGTGGGTATCTGACTAATCGGTATGCTTCATGTAGTGTAAGATCGACATTTGGCTCCATCCACCACATATTTTGGGATAGTGATCCTGGGACAGCATGTTTTGCTGTGAGTATATTGCTCGAGCGTGAAGCCAAGGGTGAACGAATCGCAGTGTAACACCTTCTGTTTTGTTTTTAGGCACGCGCTAAGGGCAATAGCGGCGTTCCGAATGAGTATTATATGCTCTGTGCTTCATCATGTGCTGTTTGCTTTGTGCTCCATCACAGACTGCTGTTCTGTTTCCGTTGATTATCCCACGTCTAGCACGGGACTGATACGCTTCCCATGAGCTTTCATGTTGTTTTAAAGTAAACTTTATGTGCTTATGCTCAGTGATTTAGTTATATGCTGGAGTTTTTTTGTTTCTTTTTTTGTTTCTTTCTTTAATTGATTTCAATAGTTAAGTAAGTTTTGAATTTGTATTTTTGGTTTTAATTTAATTGTGATTAGTGAATTCATGTATTGCTTTCATCAAAACATTATTTGGTTGAGCTACACTGCCGAATTGATTTGACCATTTGTTTAGTGACTCTTTATTTAATTTGAGTTTATATGGTGTCTTATTTTCTTTCGGGTTTTGTGACGACTGGGTTGGGAGCAAGTGGTTGGTTCCTTCTTGGAATTGTATTAATTCATTCATTATCTAGTTGTATTTTGTTTTATTTGCATATCAATGCTCTCTTAATGTATTTTTATTTCGTTTGTTGGCAGGACCTGGGCACCCGGGGGGGCAGATGAGTGACCTTTTGGTGGTGGCATCCTCACTGTGTGTCGTGGTCTTCTCTGACATGAGTTTCTGTGTGTGCACTGTGAATAGAGGGATTTTCAAAAGGGTGATATCTTGAGGCTGCCCCTGTTGGTAAGCCCAGGTTCTTCTGCTGCTCACTGTAGAATCTAACAAATAGATGAGTGTTTGCTGGTCAACGCCTTTTATAACTATTGTGTCTTCTAACAATTAATAAACTTTTTCGTACGATTACCATTGTCTCTGATTCCCTCTATGATTAGAATCTGCGTGTGCCTTTCAGTTAGAGGTTGCTAAATTCTTGGGGTGAAATTCCTCAGGTGGTGTAGTCGGAAATAATATCAACCGGAGTTTTGAGCGTGGGTATAATTTATTGCTCCGCCCAACTCCATATATAATAGAGCTGCCCTCACACACTTTGCCACACTTCGATTCCTTCGTCCTCCTTTTCTTCCCTCGCATCCTACAGGAGATGGAGCTGAGACACGAGGAAAGGAAGCGAGGGTGCAAAAATAAAAAATGAGAAGCACCCATAGTGAGCGCGGATCCACACTTTGAAAATCGACTGGAAATAGTAGACCATCCGGGGACTTCTGGCACACTCTTTTCAACATACTATGCTTTGGGACAGACTTATTCTAATCTCACATGCTGTTTAGGATGGATAGTATGGACACTGAGACGCAGGAACAGTTTTCTCTTCTCGTAGTGGATCTGACACCTGTGAGATCAAAGATTGATAGCACGGGATTCACGCTCATGCGCCATGTTGCTAATAAACTGGATGTAATTTAAGTTCTGTTGCTTTTATATGAAAAATAAATATAATGAACAAGACACCCAAATTACTGTTATTTAATTCCATTCGAAAGATGTGTTTATCAATCATTTTTACTTTAATTACAGACATGTTTATATATATATATATATATATATATATATATTTAATATAAATATGACAATTATTAAATAACCCATATAGAGGTTGCACTGTCAGAGAGTTTGGGAATATTCCCACATACTTTATACTACATATAAATAAAAATAACCCATAATATCAGAGTTTTAAAATCAAATGATGTTTTATAAACAAAGTTCGGGAGGAGCACGTTCAAATAATCATTCCAATCAACTTGTCATCAAACAATTACCATGTCTACCCCATCAGCACGAGAGGAAGCATATACAGGTCCTTCTCAAAAAATTAGCATATTGTGATAAAGTTCATTATTTTCCATAATGTAATGATAAAAATTTAACTTTCATATATTTTAGATTCATTGCACACCAACTAAAATATTTCAGGTCTTTTATTGTTTTAATACTGATGATTTTGGCATACAGCTCATGAAAACCCAAAATTCCTGTCTCAAAAAATTAGCATATCATGAAAAGGGTCTCTAAACCATTGTCAGATAACAGCTCTATATATGAACACTTCAGAGACAGAGAGATAGAGAACTAACAGGACAGTGTGAAACTGTGAGAGAGTGTTTCTGCGTCTGATTCCTCCACCAATAATATTTCAACACCTCATTCTCTCTCTCACTTCACACACACTGCTACTCTTGCTCTGGTTATTAATATTCCTCTGTATTAGTATTTCACTGTTGTAGATGGCGGACCGGACACAGTAACTTTCAAGCTTTTGTTTGCTTGTTTTGCGAGCAGCCATAATATTCTATTGTAGGCCTATAATTGATATTTTGATATTAAAAATATGTGATGGTCTTAGGATGGTCACTTATGGTTACTTACTAACACTAACTTTGTTTTCCTCAGTCGATCACACTCACACACACGCACACACAAACCACATCTGTGAATATAGACACACTGATGATTCAGAAGCTGTTTATTTTCATCAACACATCTCTGTACAGAAGTCAGTAGAGGTTTACTTTGAGCCGCTCGAGTCTGAGCAGTGAATCACACTCATGTACGGCCTGTGCTTCTTGTTTTTGCTGTATTATAATATGTTTTTTTTTAAATAGATATGTTTTTTAAAGATTTATTAAAATACTCATTAGATCACATTCATTGATTAACAACTTAAATCCACAGGCAGATTAATCCAAAAAACACACTGTTCTGTCATTTCTTCGCCATAATAAAAAAAATAAAATCATGTTTATTGAAATCACAGTGCAGAATATTTACTGTTATATTCTTTACAGAACAGATCAATCAAAATAAAAAGATTATATATATTACAAACACTTGTAAAATTCTGTGATTATTTATTTATTTACTTTGTAACATTTTGATTCTGACATGTCTGTAAAAACACAAGTCCTTCCAGAAGAACTGAACTTCATGCTGACTGCACTAGTCCTGTAGGAGGCGCTAAACTCCTTCTGTCAGAGAACACACAAACAGAAGAAGAAGAAGTGTTGCTGATACTCACGCATGCTGTATCGCTTACTTGCTAGGCTAGTAAGTGAAAGTAGTAAAAGGAAAGCAACACACATTTTTCCTTTTCTTCTTCTTTTTTTTTTTTAGCAACACACACACACACACACACACACCTTTGCTTCCTTTCCTGTTTTAGCTCCTCCTGTCAAGAATGAGAGGAAAACCACAAAGAGTGTTTTTATCTGAATCGATTTCAATTGCTCTTTTTGTAAATGTGAAATAAAGTCTATTGTGCATTTTTTTAATGTCCCTGTGGTTGACACCAGACCCTTCTCAGTCGTAACAGAGAGTGGGTCTGGGGAAGGTTCATTCACAGCCCATTTTCAAAGGGACGCGTCACCAACTGATGTCGCTCAAGTCCCTCTGGGCGCAATTATAGACATTAAACCAATCAATCAGATCGATCGTCAGCGTGTAAATCCCGTCTCAACGTTTGTGATTGGTGCCTCGATTTGAAAAAAAATTGGAAATGGGCTTGAATGGGCTCTTGGCCAGACTGACTTGCAGAGCAAAATTAGATTTTTACAAAGCATTTGATGCCGTTGAGCATCCTTTTATTTTGAAAAACTTGCATCATTTTGGTTTTGGAGTAACATTTATAAATTGAATTGAAATGTTATATAATGGAATCAATAGCTCTGTAGCTCTAGGGCATTGAACCGGCTCAAGATTTCCAATTAAAAGAGGGATTCGTCAGGGATGTGGTAGCTCTCCATTATTATCTATAATGGTTGCAGAGGTATTATCTATATTGATTAAAAATAATGGAACTGAAGGTCTTACAGTGTTGGATAGACACATCATTATAAGTCAGTTTGCTGATGATACAACATTGTTTCTAAAAAAAGGAATATCAAATTCCACTAGCTTTACAGTCTATTAACCAGTTTTCTAAAGCTTCGGGGCTACATTTAAAACTAAACAAATGTGTAATGTTAACATTGCATGAGTTTCCTTTGCAGTCATTATCCAATATACAAATGAAAAGGGAAGTTAAATATTTGGGGATTACTAATTCTAAAGATAAAGATGTTATGGAGAATAAAAATGTGTTGAATAACATAGATAAATCTAAGTCCATACTAGTGTTGTCACGATACTAGAATTTCTAACTTCGATACGATACCTTGAAAAATATCGATATTCGATACCATTTTCGATACCACGGAGAAAAAACTGCCACAATATTAAGGGGGTATTTTTTTAATTTAAAGCTAAATATAACAAGTCTAGAACATGACAATGAGGTATATTTTACATGAACAAAAATGTCCTGAGTTCTATTTGTTTATATTTTTAATTGGACCAGAGCTAACATGATGTATTTTTATTACCTACTGTTATCAAAGATTAAAATATACTGTAACAAAAAAGCACTTAGTATCAAATTGGAGGATAGAGACTCAGTAATGTATAATAATAAGATTAAACATTCAATTTTCAGTTAAAGGCATGTCATTATTGATTACAGAGATGCCATTGTCTAGCTGTTTAGTTTAATAATATCTGTGTAATCAAATTGATGATAATCGCTAATAAAGGAAAATTGCAGAATTAAATAATAATTTTTGAATAAAGTTAAATTACCAGTTAATTTACATTTGACCACAGTTACAATATTTACTTGTCTAAGATTCCTCAGTCAGATTGTTAACTTTAAGAATTAAAACGAGACAACACAGACTCTTATCAACAACAATATTAGGCCATCTTGGTTAATGTTTCAGAAAAGTTCAAATGAGAAGTTACAGTGTTTCCTTGAGGATTTTTTTTAGCAGTGGGGGCAGGTCTGTCCAAACAACAAACACCCCTGATGCTGAGCATATGCTGCTAAATAGTAGCCTACCCCTGGAGCCTGTTCCTTAAGTCTGCTTTCACCTATACAATAATTTAAAAAAATGAGTGATGTGAGGGATTATTGATAGTCAAACAATCTGTTGGGTGCCCGCAGCCCGCTCGCGTGTCCGCGCTATTCTCCGACATGCCCGCTCGCGTGTCCGCGCTATTCTCCGACATGCCCGTTTCTCGTGTGTAGCTCGTGTCCGCGCTATTCTCCGACATGCCCGCTCGCGGTGTGTAGCGCGTGTACACGCTATTCTCCGACTCCGACATGCCCGCGCTCGCGGTGTGTTTTTTGCGCGTGTCCGCGCTATTCTCCGACATGCCCGCTCGCGGTGTGTTTTTTTGCGCGTGTCCGCGCTATTCTCCGACATGCCCGCTCGCGGTGTTCTTTATCAATCAACCAAAGCCGGTCGCGGGGGCGCCGCCCTCGCCATCTTTCCATTCACATCATTTTGCTATTTAACCAGAGCGAATGAGACGAGTGCGTCACGTGTGGTGTTTGTCAACGCGCCCTTTGAGAGAAGTGAAAGTGACTGCTCGGCTAGTATCGATACTTCGGGAAATTAGTATTGGTACCGTTCAGATATTTTAGTATCGATATTTATCGAAATATCGATATTTTTGACAACACTAGTCCATACTAAATAGATGGTAGAGGAAACTTATCATATTTCGAAGGGTTCTTTTATCTAAAATGGATAGTTTGTCCAGACTCATCTATCCAGCTTTCTCCTTGCCCATATTGACACGAATTATTAAATTAATGAATAAGGTGAATTTTAAAGGTGCCCTAGAATGTTTTTTTTTTATTATTATTTTATAATGTTTCCTGGGTTACCCTTAAAATGTTAGTATGTTTTTTAGATAAAAAATAATCATAATTTAGAAATAAATGCCATTTTTCCTAGCCTGCTTTTAGCCTCTGATTTGAACACTCTGTTTGAAGGGGCGTGTCTGCTGTGGGATTCAGTGTAACCGCGGCCACTGCTGTGATTGGCTGACATGCTTGCATATGAAATAGCTACGCATTACATGTGAAACTCTCTCCCGAATACTTTTACTACTGCTATTATACGTTTTTACTATAACAGCTATCGAGATTAACGAATCGTGAGATGTTTTTAAAGTATTTAGATCTATTCCCATCACATAAAATGTAGCCGTGATGAGCATTGAGCAGATGACAGTGTGTTGATCGCGAGAATGAAGATCTTATCATTGCAAAGCAGTTTCTGCACTCTCTCTGCTTTCCCCAATGCAAACACGATGATGTAAATACAGTAAGAGCTTCGTTGTGCAGTAACGTGCGTCATTGATTTTTATAACGAGTTTGGCAAGTGTCCAGATAAACTCGCGCTGTGTGGAAAGATTGTTCTTTGATCGCTTTCTGTATATAATTTGTTCACAATTTAAATACGATTATTTTCATCCTACTAAAAGAAACGATGTGAAGCTGATATTTTAGTCACTGGCTTGACTTACTGATGCATAAACAGTATTGAACGATTTTGAGAGAAAGATTACCTGTCTGAACTTGAACAATTACACATCAGAAAGTGTTGCTTGGTAGCTCGATCCGAGGCCAGCTCTGTATTGGCCCAAGTTGAGGAAACAGTCGGTGAAATGTTTGGAAATTTCCAGAGAAAATAAAATTAACCCATTGTTTCTTCAGAGGCTCAGATGAAGGAACTAAAAAATACTTTTGTGTTCATGTGTACATCCACACTGAGCAACTGCCATGCTTCGGCTGCGCAGTTCCGCCTGGCATTGAGGGCTGGCATTATGCAAATATTTGGAGGCGTACACAGGGCCGTCGCTAGTGGGGTGAAAGGTGGTGACAATTATAGGGGCCCCCGCTGCCCAGGGGGCCCCACAAATGCCAGCAGTTATACTATAGGCCACTGTTGCATAAATACTTTTAATATTTATGTTAGTTGTATGCCTGAGATTTGAAATAAAAACCACAAAAACATGCAATTTGGTAATTCATTTTTCCAAATATCTGCTTCTCTTACCTCCCTTAAAATGGTTTAGTCCGATGACTCCGATCTATTTATTAATTATTCAGTCAGTGACAAACATCAGATGGACCCAATAAAATTGTAAGTCCCACCCCAGCTCGTGAAGAGAACCAATCAGAGTTGAGGCGGCATTGCCTGAAGACGTTAATCTGGTGGAACTGACTGACTGAAATATGTCGGGAAAACGAAAATATAAGTCAGGTTATCAGAAACGCCACGAAAAAGACGGACAGGGAGGCCAGGAGAGTTGTTGGATCCCAGTCGATAAAGACGTTCTTTAAGACAGGTTAGTGTATTGTTATTTCGCTGGGAATAAGTAAACTACCGTCTACACTACAGCCTGCCGGGTTCTGTCACTTTTCATTATCGGTGCGCAACAATCGACTGAATGATTACGCGGTCAAAATCCCTGTATTTTTTACTGTAAATAGTTCAAAATTGTACACGAGTCATGAAGCATTGCATTATGCATATCTATGACCTGCCAGCTGATGATGTATTTCATCAAGAAACACGAAATACAACATACTGGACTTGAATGAAATGTATGAGCTTTATTTTAATATTATATTACCAGTTCCATATTATCTTTATTAAAATACATAATAAGAAATTTGACTACATTCTTGTCAATTTCTAAATGTTTACTTTTTGATTATTAATTATAACAGACTGATTGGGAAAAAAACATTATTTTTCTGTTCCTTTTTTTTTTTTTTTTTTTTTTAGCTTTTTGTTAATTTTTATTAGTTGTAATCTTATAGAATTTTAAGATACTCATTGGGTATATTAACTTGTCAGGAATCACTTTATTATTTATATTTAATATATTTACAAGTCACATCTATTTTAACTGAACTGAATTGGACTATCTAAGTTATGGTATTTGTTGTCTACAGAGACAGGTTCCTCAACCCAGCAAATGCATGACAGTAGGCCAACATCAGTTAGTGAAGGTCAAAGTGAAGAAGCTGAAAGTAGCACCAGTCAGGACACATCAAGCGCAGAGAGAAATGAAGGAGAGAGTGAAGGAGATTTTTTGAAAACTGATCCAGGATTATGGCCAGAGAGGTTAGCAGATCGTGAGCGTGAGGTGATCGTTAGAAAGCTAGCCACTACCAGTCAGACAGACCTGAAAACTATTATGCCCAAGGATTCAGAAGGCAAGACATTTCCAGAGTATCTCCAGTTTAGTAAGTCAGCAAATGGGCGAGAAAAACAGAAGAGAGACTGGTTGACGTACAGTCCAAGCATGGATTCATTGTATTGTGTGCCATGCATGCTCTTTTCACAGGATAACCTCAGAAAAACATCTAGTGCGCTAAACACTAAAGAAGGGTACAAAGCAGTAGATCTAAAATGGCGGAGAATGTACAACAAATTCCCTGACCATGAAGCAAGTAAGGCACACAAAGCATGCTACCTCAAATGGAAAAATTTGAAATATTCTATGATAGAGGCAAAAGGAATAGATAGCAGCTTGCAAAAACAAATACAACTGGAAGATGAAAAAAACAAAGCAATTCTTGAAAGAATATTAGATGTCACACTTTTTTTGGCATCAAGAAACTTGCCATTCAGAGGGACCACAGACAATTTAGGTGATGTTCACAATGGTAACTTCCTTGGCACATTAGAGCTGTTGGCTCGTTATGATCCTCTGCTCAGTGATCATTTGCAAAAAGTGTCAGATAGGAAGACAGGTGCAAGAATGACACATTACCTTAGTCCAGAATCACAAAATGAATTTATTGAGATCTGTGGAGAAAAGGTCTTGAAAGAAATATTGAAGGAAAGGGAGCATGCAATTTATTATTCTGTGATCTGTGATGCAACTCCTGACATTTCTCATATGGAGCAGAATGTGATTCTGTTAAGATATGTAGCAAAGAAAGAGAACGATCAGTGGGAGATAATTGAGCGTTTTTTACACTTCAAGGCGTTCAATGGAAAGACTGGACGCGAAATATCAGAAATGATATTGAAGACTTTGGAGGAGCATTGCATTGATATTTCAGATTGCAGGGGACAAGGATTTGACAATGGTGCATATATGTCTGGCAAAGTGAAAGGGGTTCAGGCTGAAATAAAGAAAATAAACCCTCTTGCTACATATTCCCCATGTGCCACACACTCTCTGAATCTTGTTGGTGTACAAGCAGCAGAGTCATGTCTTGAGGTGTCCACATTTTTTGGCTGTTTGAACCGCTTATACAATCTCTTCAGTGCAAGTCCAGAGCGGTGGGCAATCCTTAAAAGTCAGACTGGTTGCTCCCTTCAACGCTTGTCAGAGACCAGGTGGAGTGCACGCATAGCTGCAGTTAAACCTGTTGCAAATCACTTGCCATCAGTTATAGAAGCTCTGGACACCATCTGTGCTAAGTGCAGTTTAACAAATGAAGCTAGGTCAGAGGCCAGTGGTCTAAAACAGTACTTCATGTCCTTCAAAGCCATAGTTCTTCTCACTGTATGGAAGAAAATCCTGCAGTCTATTGAAGACCGAAACCTAATTCTGCAATCAGGGAAAATTTCTATGGAAGTTGAAATAGACAACATACAGGCACTGAAAGAAGAGATGGGAGTTTTTCGAAACTCGTGGGATAATCTTTTGGCAGAAGCCTCCCTCATTGCAGAAGCTATGGATGTGCCCAGGGGGTTTCCAGTCCGCCACAAGAGAAGGAGAAAGAAGTTTGCAGATGAGAGTCAGAGTTCAGAGGATGCAAACCAACCGGAGACAGAAGAAATTTGGTTTCGGAACAATGTGTTCCTTGTCGCATTGGATAATATAATCTCTGCCTTGGATACCCGCTTCCAAACCACTGCAAAGATATATGAAGAGTTTTCTGCAATCTTAAAGTTAAAAGACTTAGAAGAAGATCAGATTCACCCAGCTTGCCACTCATTAGTGAGCAAATATACAGAGGATCTTACCGCAGGCTTTGAGAATGAAGTGAGGCATCTTAAGTCTGTGTATAATGCCACGTTTGCAGACTGTCAGTCTCCTCTCGACCTGCTGAATTCAGTCTACAGAATGCAGCTCCAGAGCATTTTTGGAGAAGTGTGCGTTGCAGTGCGCATCTTCTGCACTCTACCTGTCTCTGTTTCTGGGGCAGAAAGGGCTTTCAGCAAGTTGAAACTTGTCAAAAACTATCTCAGGTCTACCCAAACTCAAGAGAGGTTAAATAGCCTTGCCAGACTTTCAATTGAAAGCCAGCTAAGCAGACAGCTGGACTTCAAGGACATAATCAGTGACTTTGCCAACAAAAAGGTCAGACAATGGGATTTTGGTTTATCCTAGGTGAAGTGACGTGTAAGGTCATCAAAGGTTAAAAATCAAGCAAACCGATATACATATAATAATGAGTCGTATAATTTTCGGAGTTTCTTTCAATGTTTATTACTGAAGGAAATTTTGTTTTAGTGTTTGCTATTTATTTGCTTTTATATTTAATGTTATATTCGTGTATTTTGCTTTTGCTGATGGTCATTAAAAACCTTTATTTACATTTATTTGTTATCTGCTATGTTACTATGTAAGAAAACCCTATAATTACATGTGGGCCTCCATGATCATATATTGTACAGTACGCAAACAATATATGAGTATGCATACAATATATTGGTGTAGGGTGGTGGGGGGGCCCACATCAATATTTTTTCAGGGGGCCCCGGATTCTCTAGCTACGGCCCTGTGGATGACTAATAACTGTGCACACTCTCGTCAGCGTTGCTTCTAATAATAAGCAATATCAAACAGAACGTAATCAGAGCTACAAACACTACACGTTATGTTACAAGAAAAAGGGGTTAGTAAACTTACATTGCTGCAAATACATGTAGAACAAACTCACTACTCGCGATTAGGCAAGCAAGAATTTCTGTAGACTCGTAACTGCGTGTACCATTTACTGGTCACCATACGCACAAACGTCAGGCCGAGCTACAAACAAAAGACTGTTAGGCGCTTCTCAATGGGAATAATAGCGTTAAAGACAGACAGGCGTAACCTTCCAACAAGACTCACGTTCTCCCGTTTGCACAGCTGATAGCCTACTCCGAAACTCACTCTTCAATGCACACCGCACTAACGTTCTTCTGTCTTCTTCTTCTTCTTCTTCTTCTTCTTCTTTTTATTTGGCGGTTAGCAACTATTTCTTGTGCATTACCGCCACCACAGGACTGGAGTAAGGAACAGGATTTACTGACTATTCTTTACTGTTATTAACAAACAAAATATACCCGCAATTAAACCAATATTGATAACTTGAAAAAAAAAAAAAAAAAAAAAAAAAAAAAAAAATATTCTTATATCCTTTTTAAAAGGCCTGTACTTTTCAGAAAAGAAAGTAATAAATCAAAATTCTCCCTTGAACTTCTGTTTAATAGTCTTTTAGTTTCTAAAGACATTTTCTTTGCTTTCAACTCATTAACAAGCCTTTGCCTTGCCTCGTTATATTTATGACAGTACATAATTACATGCTCTACTGTTTCAGGTATATTATACTGATAATACTCACAATTTCCATCTCCATGCTTTTTTATTAAAAACATTGTACTATTCAACTTTGTATGACCCAACACGTTCTTCTGTCCTTGTCGCACGACACATTTAAAGGGACGCATCACTTGTGACACCTGGCCCAAATAATTAGTACCAGTGGGCAGGGCTTCAAGCTACACTTCCCGTCTCAACCACCCTACCCGCTACACTTATTTAAGAAGTACAATGTAACTATGTCACCTTAAAATAAAGTGTAACCGAACTGGTTGCTCACCATCTAATCTCCCCTTAATATGTCCTTGTTAGGAGATGATCAACGATATTTGCTGGTTTGACTGGTCATGATGTTTTGGTTCATCAGTGAACATCATAATGGGAATGAAGCCTGTACCGGGAACAGCGCCATCTGCTGGCTCATGACAGCCATACATCCTGGAATGAAGGTTTGTCAAATGAGGCCCTATCCCAAATGGCAGACTCCGGACTTGTGGACTTCCTCAGAGTCCACACTTCGGTGATGTCATGTAGTGCAGACCTATAGGGCCCTTAGCGCGAGTCCACTAGGGCGCATTGAGAGGTATTTTTGGGACAGACTTGATCGTCACGCCGGAAACAGGAAGACGGTCTGATTGTTGTTATGGACAGGAGCTACAGGTTCGGGGAAATATGCGGCCTATTGTTGTTGTGTTTACATATGACTCAGTAAAGTCCTGACATTCTGTTCTATTTATTTAATGAATCATAATGCGATCGTATTATTCAGCTCGCTATTATTAGCCTATGTTTGAGACATCAACCACTGGTCGATGATCATAATGTTTGTATAAACTTGTCATAAAATTCGTAATGATAATTACACTTAAATATTTTCTTCTCAGCCATGTTAACAATAGTCCGTGAGCTAAATCTCCTCCCACCCGTTGTCTGATTGGCCTTCTGCAAGGATTCCTGGGTAGTTAAAGTGTGTGAGCCTGCATCTATGCGGGCTTCGCGGAAGACTGCTTCAAGGGTGCAAAGGGGGCGCTGCTGAGATGCATCAAATAGTAACAGTACAATATATGGTGCTCTACCTGAACATACTCAGCCCTTAGTTGTTTCACCCGGTCATTGTTTCTCTCAAAATGCACCAGGTAAATTTTTTCATTGATACCTGGTGCCTCTTTAAAAGGCGGCCTACTGTTGGCAGGCTGATGGATGCCACAATGGCAAAGGTGTCATTGTTCTCCTCAATTGCCTGTTTTATTTCTGACAGACGTATATCATTCCTGGCCCTCACCATTTCCACCACTGCCCACTCTTGCTGGTCGGTCAGCACACGGCCACGGCCACCACTATGGGGTTTTCTGTCAAATCTAAGCATAGAACAGAGTAAACTGTCAATAAATCATACTGTACCAATAATACTGTAACATGTCTGATGAATTTACATGCATTACAATTTACTATTAATGTAATAGTATACACCCTCCACACTTACCGGTTTTCTTGGCGAAAAGTTCGGATGATAGAATTAGATTTGATCAAGTAATCTGGCAGCCTCTGCCGTAGTAAGCCCTCAGTTCACCACATGATCAACGATGATGGCCCGTACTTCATTAGAGACGACAGTTCTGCCTCCCTCTCTCTGATGACCAACCCTTTGAAGGGTCCCATGCCCACCTTTCTGTTGGTGCCCATGCCCACCTCTTTGACCTCTCTGTTGGTGCCCATGCCCACCTCTCTGACCTCTCTGTTGGTGCCCATGCCCACCTCTCTGACCTCTCTGTTGGTGCCCATGCCCACCTCTTTGACCTCTCTGTTGGTGCCCATGCCCACCTCTCTGACCTCTCTGTTGGTGCCCATGCCCACCTCTCTGACCTCTCTGTTGGTGCCCATGCCCACCTCTCTGACCTCTCTGTTGGTGCCCATGCCCACCTCTCTGACCTCTCTGTTGGTGCCCATGCCCACCTCTCTGACCTCTCTGTTGGTGCCCATGCCCACCTCTCTGACCTCTCTGTTGGTGCCCATACACACCTCTCTGACCTCTCTGTTGGTGCCCATGCCCACCTCTCTGACCTCTCTGTTGGTGCCCATGCCCACCTCTCTGACCTCTCTGTTGGTGCCCATACACACCTCTCTGATCTCTCTGTTGGTGCCCATGCCCACCTCTTTGACCTCTCTGTTGGTGCCCATGCCCACCTCTCTGACCTCTCTGTTGGTGCCCATACACACCTCTCTGATCTCTCTGTTGGTGCCCATGCCCACCTCTTTGACCTCTCTGTTGGTGCCCATGCCCACCTCTCTGACCTCTCTGTTGGTGCCCATACACACCTCTCTGACCTCTCTGTTGGTGCCCATACACACCTCTCTGACCTCTCTGTTGGTGCCCATGCCCACCTCTCTGACCTCTCTGTTGGTGCCCATACACACCTCTCTGACCTCTCTGTTGGTGCCCATACACACCTCTCTGATCTCTCTGTTGGTGCCCATGCCCACCTCTTTGACCTCTCTGTTGGTGCCCATGCCCACCTCTCTGATCTCTCTGTTGGTGCCCATGCCCACCTCTCTGACCTCTCTGTTGGTGCCCATGCCCACCTCTCTGACCTCTCTGTTGGTGCCCATGCCCACCTCTCTGACCTCTCTGCTGGTGCCCATGCCCACCTCTCTGACCTCTCTGTTGGTGCCCATACACACCTCTCTGATCTCTCTGTTGGTGCCCATGCCCACCTGTTTGACCTCTCTGTTGGTGCACATGCCCACCTCTCTGACCTCTCTATTGGTTCCCATGCCCACCTCTCTGACCTCTCTGTTGGTGCCCATGCCCACCTCTCTGACGGATCCCTTGTCCATGAGCTCTTCCTATTCCTTGCTGTCTATCCTGCTCCATGTTGAAAGAAATTGCCAGTGTTTACACCCCCACTTTTATATATAGTTACCAATTGTGGTTACCACTATGTGAAATCAATTAGCAATAACGAGTATTCATCATGTGTGGTTACACGTAATTTATATGTTCGTACAAACACACATTTTATTTATGTAGTTCTCAAAATCCATATACTGAATATTGCTGCAATAAAAATCTATAGGTTTACCAAACAGTTCAGTGATTAACCATTAAGTGTTGGTCAAATGTATTCACGCAAATCAGATGAGAAGCATATCAAAAGTATTGTGAGCATTGCATTATGAAAGACAATTACTTCATATGAAGGGTATTTATTTGATGACGCACGGATTAGGTGTGGTGAAAAAGTTAATGTGTAATTTTGTGCGCTGTACTTACAGTTTTTTACAATCACTTTGTTACTATTTTCAGAACCTTGATTTCATTTTTCACAACTCTAGACAAAACTCACAACCAATTATCAAAATTGACATTTTTAAAAACTCTAACCATTTTCTCAATTGCTTGGATACAATACACAGAAAACTTAGATCATTTGTTCATTCAACAAAAATCACCTGTTCAACAACTTAACATTACATTTCAAATGAGTGTCTATTCATTTCCTTACAATGATCTAACTATCAATTGATACAACTGCTCAAAATGATAAGTAACTGTTGCATTACTCTTAATGCATATTTGTATGGAAACAGACACACAATCTTCCATGTTTACAGTAAATCATGAAAGATAACGAGATTCATTGTCACCAATTAGCGTGGAGCATGAACCAATTAGACTACAATATCCATGGATGTAGCATACAGTAATATTTTGGTAACACTTTACTTGAAGGGGTGTACATAAGACTGACATAACACCTTCATAACCATGACACATGTCATGAATATGAAGTAGGGTTTATTCATGTTCATGACAACTGTCATTAAGTGTCTTTCGCTCAACAATGACATTTTGAATGCAAATATGACATTGTTTAAGATGTCTTTGTCATGACATCTTGACATAAACCATAACATCATAACCTGTCAGTGTCTTTGTCATGACAACTTGACATTGAATTAAAGTAAACTGTCATGTGGTTGGTTTTGACATTGGCTGTCATCAGTTTATTATAACTGTGTCATGAATATTTTTCGTTACCTCAACTATAGTGCTACACATTGAATGTGTCATTAAACAGTTATAATGGCTTCATGACAGCCAATGTCAAAACCAACCACCTGACAGTTTAATGTAATGTTAACCAATAAAGCTAAGTGGTTTCTTAAGTTTGATAGTTAATCTGCTATGTCATGTTTATGACAGGTTGTGTTGTCTTAGTAATGTCAAGTTGTCACGACAAAGACACTGACAGGTTATGATATATTGGTTTATGTCAAGGTGTCATAACAAAGACTTCTCAAACAATGTCATATTTGCATTAAAAATGTCATAACTGAGCGAATGACACTTAATGACAGTTGTCACAAACATGCATAAAACTTCCTTCATATTCATAACATGTGTCATGTCATGGTTATGAAGGTGTCATGTTAGTCTTATGCACACCCCTTCAAGTAAAGTGTTACCAAACTTTGTTCAATGATTCCACTATGTATGTATTCTCTCTACTGCAGTGCTTTCACAGAGATCTATTTACATGTAGTACCATAATGAAACCTCTATCACCTATTTTGTTCTACAATATTTAATGTACGAACAATGACACAGTGAAACGTCTCGGTTACGGATGTAACCCTCGTTCCCTGAGTAGGGAACGGAGACGTTCCGTCGGATGACGACGAATGGGGGTTTCGCTTAGAAAGCCTAACGACTTCGAGTATACAAAACGAGCCAATGGCAAACAAATGCCATGGGTCTGCGGAATTTGCATGGCGCAACTCCGCCCCACCTCGTGGGGATAAAAGGAGAAAGCCGGCAAAATGCAGATATGTTTCTTCGCTGAGGAGCCAAGACTGAACTCGGCTGTTCCAGCGGTACAGCGGAAGTGGCAGGCAGACGGAACGTCTCCGTTCCCTACTCAGGGAACGAGGGTTACATCCGTAACCGAGACGTTCCCTTTCGTTGTCACTCCGAGTTCCGTCGGATGACGACGAATGGGGATACCAGTCTAATCACGCCACTTCTCAGCTGTCTTCCAGTGCCCTGCGTAAATCTGAGATCCCTGTCGTGAGACTAGCACGGACGAAGGACTCCTATTTAACACAGGAATACCAAGGTACACTGGGGAGCATATCCCAGATCTTTTAGGGAAGTATGCAATTACTGCCAACCCAGAGGGGGGGGACTTAAAAATACACATATGACCCAAGGGATGCATATGGGGAATCACTGGGGTGTCCAGCCGCAGGTGGAATATTTCAACCCCAGGGGTGGCAAGGTGGCTTGCCGAGGGAAAGACACATGCTCAGAGAGGCTTACAGTGGGAATACACATGTGGGGGTAGCTCCGGGAGGTACCATGCACACGGGAGGCACCTAGCCGACGCGCAGGCAAGAGACACTGGCGCCGACGTCAGGAGTCCTGGAGGAACTCAGGGCTTTCGGAGAAGCTCACCTGAGGAGAATATCGCACGTATCCAGTCCGTAGAGTGGAATGGCGAGCAAGCGAAGACACCTGAGCGGGTCCGGTACTAGCTGGTTGAAGCGAGTACATGAGAGGACACAGGCTCCACTCGGAGATTGTAGAATCTGGCGAATGTGTTAGGTGTCGCCCAGCCTGCAGCTCTGCAGATGTCTGTTAGCGAGGCGCCATGCGCTAGAGCCCAAGAGGATGCCACACTCCGGGTGGAGTGGGCAGTCACACCAAGGGGGCACGGTCGACCTTGCTGCTGGTATGCCAAAGCAATGGCGTCCACTAACCAGTGAGACAACCTTTGCTTGGAGAGAGCCTTTCCCTTCAGCTTCCCACCATAACAGACAAAGAGCTGGTCTGAGGTCCTGAAACACTGCGTTCTGTCTACATAGATGCGAAGAGCACGTACTGGACAGAGCAGTGCCAAGGCTGGGTCTGCCTCCTCCGGGGGCAGCGCTTGCAGGTTCACCACCTGGTCCCGGAAGGGAGTGGTAGGAACCTTGGGCACATATCCAGGCCGGGGTCTCAGGATCACGTGAGAGTACGCCGGCCCGAATTCCAGGCACGCTTCGTCAACGGAGAATGCGTGCAGGTCCCCTACCCTCTTGATGGAGGCCAATGCAGTCAGAAGCGCCGTCTTCATTGACAGGAAGTTAAGCTCGACTGACTGTAAAGGCTCAAGGGGAGCACTACGCAGGGCGGTTAAGACCACTGCGAGGTCCCAAGAGGGTACGAGAGGAGGGCGAGGAGGATTCAGTCTCCTCGCTCCTCTCAGGAACCTGACGATCAGGTCATGCTTCCCCACCGACTTACCTTCTATAAGATCATGCTGTGCGGCAATAGCGGCGACATAGACCTTGAGGGTGGAGGGAGACAGTATTCGCTCCAACCCCTCTTGAAGGAAGGAAAGCACGACGTTGATCGAACATCTCCGGGGGTCTTCTCGGTGAGAAGAGCACCAGTGGACGAAGAGGTTCCACTTCAACGCGTAGACGTGTCTCGTGGACGACGCTCTAGCGGAAGTGATGGTAGCCACCACCGCTGGTGGTAGGGTACTCAAACCTGCCTCGTCCCGTCCATCAAAGATCGGGACGAGGGTGCCATAGTGTGCCCCGTCCCTGAGAAAGTAGGTCCTTCCTCAGAGGAATCGGCCAAGGAGGTGCTGTCGCGAGGAGTATGAGTTCGGAGAACCAGGTCCGGGTGGGCCAGTACGGCGCGACCAGAGTGACCTGCTCCTCGTCCTCCCTGACTTTGCGCAGGAATTGCGCAAGAAGGCTCACTGGGGGAACGCATATTTGCGGCCCTGCGGCCAGCTGTGTGCCAGTGCATCCGTGCCGAGCGTGCCCTCGGTCAGGGAATAATACAGGGCGCAATGGGTCGAGTCGTGAGAGGCAAACAGATCTATCTGTGCGTCCCCGAACTGGTCCCAAATCAGCTGAACCGACTGGGGATGGAGTCGCCAATCTCCCGGGAGGGGCTGAAGCCGTGAGAGCTCGTGGGCTGCACAGTTCAGGGCTCCGGGGATATAATGGCACGAAGCGACCTCAGATGCTTCTGACTCCATAAGAGGAGGTGGCGGGCGAGTTGCGACATACGGCGGGAGCGCAGACCACCTTGACGGATGATGTACGCTACGGTCGCGGTATTGTCTGAACGGACTAGTACATGCTGGTCCCTGAGCACGGCTCGGAAGCGGCGCAGGGCGAGCGGTACAGCCAGCAACTCGAAGCAATTGACGTGCCATAGGCGGTGGGGTCCTGTCCAGGAGCCCGCGGCAGCACGTCCATTGCACATGGCACCCCAGCCCGTGGTAGAGGCATCTGTCGTTACAACAATATGCCGGGAAGCTCGTTCCAGGGGCACTCCGGCCCTTAGAAAACTGAGGTTCGACCACGGGGTGAAGGTCTGACGGCAGGTCGGAGTAACTGGTACTCGGAGGGTGCCGTGTTGCCATGCCCACCTCGGGACTCGGTCGCGAAGCCAGAGCTGAAGCGGTCTCATATGAAGCAATCCGAGCGGCGTTGCCGCGGCTACAGATGCCATATGCCCCAGGAGCCTCTGAAAAGTTTCAGTGGAACCGCACTCGTAAGCTGCGCGGACATGGCGACCGAGTCAATCTCCATACCGAGAAAAGAGATCCTCTGCAGGGGCAAAGTTTGCTCTTCTCCCAGTTGACCCGAAGGCCCAGACGGGCTACATGGCGGAGCACCAAGTCCCTGTGTTCGCAAAGCTGATCTCGAGAGTGAGCTAGAATTAGCCAGTCGTCGAGGTAATTCAGAATGCGAACCCCGTGTTCCCGGAGGGGAACAAGGGCTGCCTCGACGACCTTCGTAAAGACGCGAGGAGACAGGGCTAGCCCGAATGGGAGAACTGCGTACTGATATGCCTGCCCCTCGAAAGCAAACCGCAGGAACGGTCTGTGTCGAGGGAGGATGGAGACATGAAAGTAGGCGTCCTTCAGGTCGATCGCTGCAAACCAATCCTGGTGCCGCACACATTCGAAAACGCGTTAGGCGGTGAGCATCTTGAACGGCAGCCTGTGAAGGGAGCGGTTCAGAACGCGCAGGTCCAGGATTGGCCGTAACCCACCGGTTTTCTTCGGGACAATGAAGTACGGGCTGTAGAAGCCGGTCCTCATTTCGGCTGGAGGGACAGTCTCGATCGCACCCTTCGCCAGCAGGGTAGCACCCTCCGCTCTCATGATAGGGGCATTGCCACCGACCATAGTGGAGCGGACTCCCCTGAAGCGGGGAGGAGACCGCGCGAACTGAATCGCGTAGCCGAGCCTGAACGTTCGTGCGACCCAGCGGGACAGGTTGGGAAGCTCTAGCCAGGCTC
Organism: Rhinichthys osculus; assembly: GCA_029959095.1. NCBI lineage: Eukaryota > Metazoa > Chordata > Actinopteri > Cypriniformes > Leuciscidae > Rhinichthys > Rhinichthys osculus. Next base: position 7,513,010 of record JARWKJ010000020.1, on the reverse strand, counting down.
CCAAGGACTGTACCAGCGGGGTCACGCGAACCACAGACTTCCCGTCGGTGGAGCAGCGAGGCGGTATGGCTGACCCAGACGTGGACGGCATAGCGGCCCGGTGTGAGGGTACAGTCATAGACCGCAGAGTCCTGACAGAGGAGACCAGGGAAGGACGAACGTTCCACGGGGTCTGCTCTGCCAGGGGTCTGGCGACAGAGGAGGATGAGAGCGGCACGGTCCGGGGACGGCGCGCACTGTCATCCGGCTCTGGGACAGAGGAGGACGAGGGGTGTCGTCCGAGAACTCTGTGTGCTTAGAGATGGGAAGTCAGCTCTCTGGTAAAAGAGGTTCTCCCCCGGCCCTCCACCGGGGAAAGGAGTGGCCCTGCAACCACCTCCTGGAGAACTGCAACCCATCTCTGAGCTGCCCGTAGCGGGAGCGCCGCTTTGCCCGGCATTTGGCAGGCTGCGGGGCTGGTACGGGCTGGGGCGCTTTCCTGCGACCACCTCCATGGCGCGGCCCGGAGCTGCTGGGGCCGGGCGGGAGGGGGCGAAAGTCGCAGGAGGGCGCGTTCGGCGGCAAGCTGACTGAGGCGTCTGAGCCGGCGGCAGCAGCTGGCCGCGGGGTCAGAACGTGTTTGGTAGCCTCAGTCTGCTTCTGGGCGGCCGAGAACTGTTGGGCAGAGTCCTCAGCCGCGCCGCCGAAGGGCCAGCCTGGGATATGGGGGAGTTGAGGAAGCGGGTTCGCTCAGCCTCGCGCATATCAACCAGGTTAACCCAGAAATGTCTGACCACACAAGTGGACATCACCTGACCCAGGGAGCGTGCGGTCACCTTCGTCACTCGTAGAGCGAGGTCGGTGGCGGCAGGCAGTCTCTTAGATGAGCCCTGAATCAGCCCTACCCTCGTGCATGTCATTGAGCACCCCGAAGGATGGCAATAACATGCAGTGAGACGGCAGCCTGTCCGCTGCTCTATAGGTCTTTGCCACCGGAGTAGACAAAAAACCTACAGGCATTGGAGGGGTGCTTAGGGTCGCCACGCCAGGTGGAGGCGCTGTGGGGGCACAGACGTGCTGCCACAGAACACTCCACGGGGGGAACCCCAGTGTACCCATGGCCGCGGCCTCTCGAGGGCAGAGAAGGTGGAAGAGGCTGCTGAGCAGTCGCGAAGTCAAAGGAGACTCTCACGATCTCATAACCTCTTCATGCACATCCGAGTAGAAAGGATTTTGGGTTCGCCTCCCCAAAACCAATCATCAGCCTTGAGTGCTCGAGACATGGCAGAGTAATCCACACATGCCCGATACTCGCGGCTGCCCGGGAAGCATAGCTGTCAACTCTGGATCAGACTCGCTATGTTGCACACCCGAGAGTGGCAACATAGACGAGCCCTCACTTCCAAAGGACTCCAGCTCACCTTGTGACGCGGCGATAGACATGATTTCATCAGCCGGGGAACTGAATGAGATGCCGGCCCGCCGGCGTCCTTAGGACGCGGCTCTGACCAGCTAACTCATTCAGAACCGCGTGGGTTGCAATGTTAAAGAGAGGGGTGTGGACCACGGATATTAATCGGCGGTTTAGTTCCACACCAGCCATCTCAGGTCACCCTGGCCACCAGCCAAAGTATTCTCTCACGTGGAGAAAATAGATCGGGGTGTGGATGAGGGGACTCTCACTCAGTTGAGCTCATTGAGTCTTGACCGTTACATTGCGATGGTCCTGTTCCTTTAAGAGAACGTGACGCATCCGCGAGCGCTGCTCGAACGTGATCGAAGCCCAAACACGTCAAAACAGCGCTCGTGCCCATCAGCTGAATCTATCAGACTACCGCACTCAGAAATGCACGGGCAGATCATCTTTAAAAAGACGCGCCGCGTGCACGCTCTTTTTGTGTGAGAAAAGCTTGCAGCAGTGCTGAAGCGCCCAGGGAGAAGCACACAGCTGTTCAGATCAGCAGGCAGGAATGTGAAACTCGCTGGAACACGCCATCACACCAACACCGACTGGAAGCTGCTCGTCTTGAAGATTCTCGAAGATAGTCAGAGAATAGACTGCAGGAGTGAAGAGAACATCTTGGCTCCGAAGCAAAAACATATCTGCATTTTGCCGGCTTTCTCCTTTTATCCCCACGAGGTGGGGCGGAGTTGCGCCATGCAAATTCCGCAGACCCATGGCATTTGTTTGCCATTGGCTCGTTTTGTATACTCGAAGTCGATAGGCTTTCTAAGCGAAACCCCCATTCGTCGTCATCCGACGGAATTCGGAGTGACAACGAAAGGGAACTACAGTTTTCTTTTATTTCGCTTTGGTACTATTATCGCAAGTATGTGGTAAAACCTCACAACTGTTAGTACAAAACTCAAAGCAGATCATCAAAAAGTCTGTGTTTTTTTTTCAAACATGTAATCACATGTTCAATTGATTACAGTTTTTTTACAATCACTTTGCTACTATTTTCAGAACCGTGATGTCATTTTTCAAAACTCTAGACTCAAAACTCAAAATGGTTCTCACTTGTAACACAGGCTGTCTAATGTTCAAAACATTGCATTGTGCATTCACATCTTTAAAGAAATCTTGCACTTGCACAATCATTGGTTCAAAAAACAAATTTACTGTGAAATACCATTGAAACATAACTATAGATCACCCACACACAAGCAACCGATAGTTTGCCTTCCTCAGAAACGATGGCAGCCTGGATACGGAATTTCGTAAAAATACAACCACGCCTAGAGACTGAATATATAAAGGCACACTGTTTAATCGCTTCTCATTACACGACCTCTTGTGATCTAGGCTTCTCCGTGTCCTCTGGCACCACTGGGACTTGCACAGACCGCTCCGTGGAAACGACGATGCTGGAATATTCAAGATTTAATTAAATTGATTTAGCTTGTGAACAACAACAAAAATAAACAAAATCAAAAAATGGGAAGTTATTGTGTGCTCACTCTGTTTGTTTTTCTCGTCGATGGTAAGTCGCTTGCTTGACTTTGTATTTTTGATAGGAAATGCATTGCCATGCTTATAGCAAATACATTCATGTAGAAAACGCATGGATTGAAAGTGTGTAGGGTAACGTTATATGGCTACACCTTATGTGATGTTAGATACATGTCTCTGCGGAATGCATAGGTTATGCATCACGCATAGGATAGTCACTCCATGAATTGCATCCTAATTCAGTTTAACTGGTCAAACGGGTTAAGACAGAACAAAGCGAGTGCTGCCTGATTTTGTCACGGAAGTTCGCTAAAAAGTTTTTGGGCCAGTTTCCGTGACAAAATCAGTCAGCACTCCCTTTGTTCTGTCTTAACCCGGCATTGTAGATATCTTACTTGTTAATCATAATAAGTTGACTTGCAGGCTATGCCTGTTTGGCCTAACTTTAGAAATAGTAGCCTATTATAATAGTTATGAAGTATTTTAACGTTTACATACAAAACGAGGCCAATTCTCCACCAAAGTGATCTTTATGATTTAAGATCTTCTGTCATTGGCTTTCTAATAATTCAACACATTGCTGTTTTGCTCAATTTCTTATCAAAACACACACATACACAAGCAATATTGTTCATCTTTCTCTTCAGGTGTGTTTGGTGACGCCTCTGGATTGAACTCAGTATCAGTGATGGAGGGAAGACCAGTCACTCTAAACACTGGTGTTACCAAACAACAACGTGACAAGATGCTGTGGTATTTCAACGACACTCTCATAGCTCTGATCAATGGAGAGTCCAGTACTAGCTGTCTGTATGATGGAGAAGACGGGAGATTCAGAGACAGAGTAAAGGTGGACTATGAGACCGGATCTCTGACCATCAGAGACATCAGATCTGAACACGCTGGACGTTATGAAGCAAATTTCATCCAAAGCAAGAGCTCAGGAACCAGCCAAAGCTTGAACAGAAACAGCAAGTGTGACAGCACAAAAATCACCAGAAAAATGAGCAACATCGGCGACACCATAAAAACATTTATCGTTTCCGTCAGCTGTGAGTCACTCAGTCATTTTCCTGCAGCACTTTTGATATCTGTGATTGCTTGAAGGTCTAAACCGTCACGTTCAGACCAGTTTATCCTCTTTCCTTAAAACCTGTTTCAGAACAGACTTCCTGCATCATGTCTGTTTTGCCAAGATTACACTGACACTGTTCAGTCCTTTTCAGTAGACATACCTTGTGAATAATTCAACATTATGATGATATTAAAAATATTATAACTGGTCCTAAAAGGCTCTTTTTCCGACTGCCTAAATATCAAACTTTTTTATTTTATTCTCTTGTATTTTTCAGCTTCTCGCTCTGCTCCTCACAAAACCAATGACAAATCTGACAAGAAGAAGAAGGAGCTGAAGTCTGACATGAGTATGTTTCTTCTCCCTTTCTTTTTTACAGTCATGTGAATCAGTGTGTGTGTTTGTGCTAAAATGCTGTGTTCCGTCTTCTGTGCACTTTGTTCTCGTCTAAAAGGCATTGTTCCAGAAGTCTTGTGTTTTTTTTGTTTTTTTTTGCTAACCTAAGCCGTGCTGCTGTGTTCTTTCTCCTGGCAACTGTTCAAAACATGCCATACTTGTCCCGTCTTGTTGTAATTTTACTGCCATGAACTTCATCATCACACGCTAACTGAGGCCTGTAGAGGTGTAGTCGTTGGGTGTTTTGCAATTTCTCTGATCTTTGGGTGAATTTCCTGGGATGTCCACTCCTGGGAAGATAGGAACTGTCTTGAATGTTTTCTACTTCCTTACTTTATAGAATAATGGACTTCAGATGGTTCGGCAATGGCCTTGCAACACTTCATAGATTAATGGCAGCAAAAATTATTTCTCTGGTAAATGTGGCCCAAATCCTTCTTTTTTTTTTTTTGCTCATGTGATTCAGATTTTTTTTTTTAAGACAGTGTGAACGGCACAAACCACATATAATCTGATCTTCTCATTTCCTATTCGGGTCACTTCCATATGTGATCCTAAATCAGATGCAGGTCAGATGTTTTGCAACGCAACCTCAGTCTGAACAGTCATAATTTAATTAATGTTACGGTAACGCTTTAGATTACAGCCCGGAAAGTACTGTGTAATTAAGAGGAATTTACAGTGCAACTGTCTGTAATTATAGTGTACCTATAAAGTACTTGCATGTAAGTATAAGGGAACAATATGTAAAGTTTGGGGAATAAAGGGGTAACAACCAGGAGAATTACAAAATTATTTATACTGTAAGTATTATAGAACTAGGGGGTACTTATTCTACTATTATGATACAACAATCTTACATTTGGGAGCAATTTAGCAAGAACATACACTGCGTACCTTTTTGTAATAATTGTGTACAAATACATACTGTATAGGCTTTTTAAAAATGATATGCATATCTATTTTTTTTATAGTGCAGATGTTTATCAAGGCAAGAAAAGCTAAGACTATTGCAAATTTTTTTAAATATGGGAAATATATCTGGTTTCATGTGGTTACAGGGTAAGGGGTGTTTGTATAATAAATAAAGGTTTCCGAGTCAGTGACATAAGATTGTGTGTATGCATTTTTATTTTACTTACCCTGTAACTACATGGAACAAGAGGGTAACAAGCACCACTTTAATTTACAGCCCGCAATGTCACACTTACCCTGTAACTACATTGAACAAGGGGGTAACAAGCACCACTACATGAAACAAGAGTATCTTTCCCCAATATTTAAGCAAAAGTTGCAATAGTTTTTGTTTTCAGTGCACTTTTGTTAAAAATATTACTTCATAAATGCATAGATATGTACCCTGTGATTTTTAAAAAGCCCGTACAGTATGTACTGGTTCACCATTATTTCAAAAAGGTACCCCTTTGCAAGTATGTTCTTGCTAAATTGCTCCCAAATGTAAGATTGTTATATCATCATAGTAGAATAAGTACCCCTTAGTTCTATAATACTTACAGTATAAATAATTTTGTAATTCTCCTGGTTGTTACCCCTTTATTCCCCAAACTTAAAATATTGTTCCCTTATACTTATATTGTAAGTACGTTATAGGTACACTATAATTACCAAAGGTTACACTGTAAAATCGCTTTAATTACGCAGTACTTTCCGGGCTGTAATCTAAAGCGTTACCAATGTTACTTTTACGTCACTCTAGAGCAACAATCGTCACATTTCTACGCTCATGCGAGTCACATCAAATATTTTACACACCTGAAGTTATCAAGACAGTTTCGATAGGTAGTCAGTGAAGGACAGTGATGTGCCAGAACTTATAATTATTACAGTGATACAAGCAAAACATAAATGTTTAGAAACTATGCTCTCTTTTTTCACATCCTCCTCTTTGTTTTTTTATACAGCATATTGCCTGCGCATACATTATCTGGCATCTGCAGCAGATCACACTATACATGAACGCATAATCGCTTACTTTAAAGTCCTCTGTGTTTCTGTAAGACAGCGTGTTGCGTGATGTCTTATTATAGTCTTTTGTGCATGCGAGTCAGTTCAGGACACTGATCTGTTCACACTGGAATCTGATATTGGCCACATTTAAAACAATTTAAAGTTTATAATCTGAGTAATAAATCGGAATTGAGCACTAAGGCTCGCAGTGTGAAAGCAGCTTTTGATCATTGCTGATATCTTTCCTGCTTTGCATTGTTAACACACACCTGAAGGCTCCAGACCAGCAAACTGACAACACTTCTGCTATTATAGAGGTGATCACACATGCTAAAGATCAAGTCATCAAAGGCATCAAAGACATCAAAGACCTCAAAGGCAGTCTGTCTTCATCAGTTCCAGCTTCAGATCTGTCAGCTGGTGTTGCAGCAGGAGTAGTTGTTGCTGTTCTGATTCTAGTGTCGGTTGCTGCTGTTGTTGGTGTGATTTACTATCGCCGCAGGTCTAGAAATGGCAAGTATCACCTACAGACACTATAGTAAGAGGAAAACAACATCTTTATTATGTAAAATAAGTGTTTAATTGTGTGTGATTTTTTTTCTTCTTATAGCAGAGGTCTTATAGCAGAAGAGAGAAACAAGCTTGAAGTATGAGGTAAGATACTAAACTACTGCAGTAGAACATTTTCAGCAAAAAAAAAAATACAGTATGGTGCAAATGTCTTAGGCATGTTACAACCTTCACAAAAATGTATAAGACAGTTATTTTTATGTTTTGCTGTAATGTGCCAGTTTTGTGTTAAAAATTGTAATAATCAAGTGATATTTTTAATTCACAAAGAATGTGAACAACTGGCTGTATCTGTATATTAACTGTATATTTATAATTCCACTGCCTGAATAGAATTCATAGCAAAGTCATCTAACTGGGAAAAATTACTTTTAATCTGAATCTTATTAATGACAGATGTGTTGATTTCATCATCTCTCTCTCTTAACCCTGTGATTCATTGTTTTCTTACAGAAGGAGAAAGACCCATGTCATGGCCCAGGTCATAGTTAGAAAGAAGGGGTTACTATGTGAACATAATTGAAGTTGATCATAAGTCCAGTGAGTGGACCTCCATTATACAATTCCTGCACCCCTCCTGTTCAACCTGTATACGCTCCCACTGAGCCAAATAATGAGAAATAACCAAATTGCTCTAAAACTCTAAAAATTGAGTTGTTTCAACAACGTTGGTTTAAAATGTTAATGAAATAATAATAATAATACGTTTATTTTATATATGACTCAAAGCGTGTTACAATCAATAAACATAAATATATCAAAAACAGGCCAAATGTAAGAAACAATACAGTATACACATCAAACACCACATATGGTCATGGAATCTGAGTGAAGTGCATATTCTGGAGTGAAAAATATACAAATATCTGACTAATAAACCAAACAGACTGAGCAGTAGGGTTAAAATAGAGTAAAAATGAAATAACCAGAGTGTGTGTTTATGTCGAATTGCCGCAAAGCAGTTCGTGTTTCTCGCTCATTCTCGCTTCTCAAAAGACTCAACTTACTGGGACGTTAGCAATGGTTGCTAACTTACCCCATGTTGCAAGGTTGGTTTTCCACTGGGAACGCTAGGGGTTGGAGCGGGGAAACCATACAAATGATTTCTAAACGTTTTATTAAGTTGAAATAGTTGCCAAGTTCCCCTTTAAACAACAATACAAGACAAAACACAAAACAGACAAAAGCCCAGGAGTCACATGACAAAAATTAAACAAATAAAAATATATATAATGTAATAAATAAATAAAACATTTTAAAAAATGTAAACCAAGGGTTGGGTTTTGTCCATATTTGACCAAAACATGAGTTGAAATGCAGTTTTTTTTTTATGTGTTTAGATGACACCAGATCTACTTAGCTCTATCAGCTAACACTACAGCTCCATTGACTCCCTGTGCAAATGCCTTGATGAAGTGAACCATTGGATGTGCCAAAATTTTCTTCAGTTAAACAAAGACAAAACGAAACTCATTGCATTTGGAAAAAAAGAAAGCAAACCTTGAGGCTAGCGCTGTCTAAACCTATAGCGATCTAAAGAAACAAATATCAAGTCCGGAATATCAGTGTGATTTTTGGAATCGGACCTTAGTTTCAGTAGTTAGAGTTACAATTAATAAATAATAGGGGTGTAACGATACACAAAACTGACGGTTCGGTACGTCCCGCGGTTTTGACGTCACGGTTCGGTTCGGTGGGGTGGTTTAGAAAGCTAAAATTACTTTTTTTTTTATTAAACAGCCGTCAAAACCGATGCAAATCGGCAGGTGTAAAAGCGTAATTAAAAAGCGTCGCACCACCTTGTGTACCGGGGGTATTTCTGTCTTTCAATAAGTGCCATCTACTGTCAGGGAGTGAATTTGCATGGTTTCAGTGGCAGAAAAAAAGTGCTTTGGTATGAACACAAATGAACAAATTCTGTCTTTGTCTTTAAATCTCTTTCCATTACAATTAAAAGTTTCGCAAGGATTTAAAAAAAAAATCTGCTAATGTGGTAAACTTGCATATTACTATAACATTAAAGGTTAACAACAGGGCATAGACTTTTAGCCTAAATTCAGTTGCTATTTATTTTTAGATATAATAAATAACAACTCAAATAACGAACTGTATGCATACATGTAAACTGCACATAAGTTGTTTAAATTTAATACTTTAAACCATTCCTGTCATTTTCATGAAAGATATTTTAAACATAATAGTCAAGATATCATTAACTGGTTAAGTAAAATATAATATATAGGCTGATGTAGTTCATATATTTTGTGAAAAGAGTTAATCTCTCTAGCGAAGCAACAAGCTGTGGACACTGAATGGTATGCCTAAATGTAATGCTATGTGACAAACTAAGCTGTTTTATTGACGTCTTTCCGCTGTTGATACACTGATTGAGCAATTACACGAGTTATGATGCGTTTCAGTAAGTATACTGTATCTTTCAACATACCATCAGTTGTTCATGTTTATTCTGTAACTAACGAAGAGATGATCATGTTCACACGCGGTTGAAATGAGGAGCCTACACTGTAAAAAAAATCTGTAGAAATTACAGTATTACTGGCAGCTGCTTGCCAGTAACTTACTGTAGTTTTAAATTGATGTTATTTACTGGCAACAGTTTGTTCGAAGTTAAATGAACATTAAGCATTAACAAGTCTTTATCTTTACAGAATAAAACTAAAATAACAGCCTCATGCAAAGCATTCTGGGAACCAAAATCTGAAGGGAAAAAAAAACAGAAAAAGGTTGATGAACATTTCTAGTTCCCAGAATGCTTTGCATTAGATTGTTATTTTATAATTTTATTCTGTAAAGACAAAGACTTGTTAATGTTTAATGTTCATTTAACTTTGAACAAACTGTTGCCAGTAAATCTACAGTAAGTTACTGGCAAACAGCTGCATAACTACAGCAATTTTTTTACAGTGTAGGCAAGGCAAGGCAAGTCACGCCACGTCAAAGAGCGCCAAAACGGCATTTATTGTTTGAAATTCGTAAACAAATAGACAGAATTTGAAAGATTTCACCTTGTTTATTATCGAAAGTAACAATTGCGATTATTATAATCATTATATGTGGTTAATGGTGGTTAGGCCTCAACTCTGTATTCGTTGTGTACACACATAAGACACATAACACCCCCGTATTGTGGGTGGTGTATCTCGGTTTTTCGGATCGGTTTGAATTTCGTTACACCCCTAATAAATAATTTGAAAATAAAAACAATCAAATTAAACTAAATTTAAAACTAACAGAAACAAATTCTGACAGAGATTTAGCTATTTTTGGCTCAATTCATTATTCGTAAAAGGTCAAACAAGAAGAACGGAGGATCGCGTCGGACTCGACTGCAATCGACTGATGGACAGCTGGCCAACTTGAAGGTAATGTTGCACCAGCTGCAGTCAAAGGTAGACGATCGTGAAAACAGAGGTCGTTGCTTAAGATACTGGGACTTCCAAGCTCACTCTCTACAATCCTTCGAGACCTGATTCTGAAGTGGTTAGATCTGCCTGCAGTGAAGACTTTCCTGCTCTGGATTTTCCTGCTCTGGGCTCATCCCAGACTTTCGCATCTAACAATCCGAATCCAGCATTTTTGTTAGTTTTCTACAGTTCACTGACAAAGACGCAATCCTGAAAGCAGCCCTGAAGAAGAGGATTACTCATAACGCTTCATTTCTATTCGGATTTGTCAGCCGGCGCTTGTTGGAGAAATGTCAGGGTGTGAGCAAAGCTCTAGCATCTCGAGGTCTGTATCGTGGCTTTGCTTATCCGGCCAGGCTCAGTCCCAGACAATGAACCAATTCGTCTGTTCAACGACCCGGAGTCTAACAAGACTTTTTTGAACTCTTTGGACAACTTACTTTTCTCTTGGTTTGAAATCTTCACTTTGATTTTCTTAAAACAAAATAACTTAATTGTCATTCATTTTTACTTAAGTGGCATTACTTCACCTACAAATCAAATTTCAGTAATTAATTACTGATGTATGAGACGCATTATATTAATGCTTGACTAAAGAGATGCGTCTTTAATCTAGATTTAAACTGGGAGGGCAAGTCTTTGTTCTAGTTGTCTCATTTAACACAGCTAGTTCTTTCTGTTTTAGTTAAAGAGTGGTTTGTGATGGGGCTGCTTAATTTTAACATGTTACCAGCTGTTTCAAGACATTTTGAGTTATTATTTTGTGACTTTTTGCTATCATCTGTGCCTCATTGTTTGGGGATGGTGTCTTGGGGGGAACAACTTTTAGGTTTGTTTTGTTTATTATTTGTGGTCCTTCTATGTTAGTATTTACCAGTATATACTGGTGAAGGTATGATGTCACTTTATAGGCCAACCGGCAGTTCGCATCACGCTTATTCCCCCGACAAAAACCCAATAGAATTTTGGATTATCGCAAAAAACAAGCTCTGTGATCAACAAAAGTTTGATACTTACATGTTTTGTCCATCAAGATGAGAACAACTTTTGTGAATTTTGAAGCCCAAATTCTGTCGCCAGAAGTAAAAAGCTAAAGGTAGTCTATAAATGAACTACACCAAGGTCACACGATTTAATCTCACCATCACTAAGCTTCCGACAACTCTTTCAGTTTGTTTCAAATATATCTAAACAATTTAGAAACGTTAGAATAGTTTATAACGATGCTGTAAAAGCGGACTGAGTTTATCTGTTCGCCGTGATGATGTTTAATCTCCTTGACAGACTCTTTTGTCCCATTTAGACACTTGTAGCAAACGCCTTTTTCAAGACACGTATCAGCTTAACCCTCAGACGGTCTTCGTTTCGGAGTCACATCCTGGGCCTTCCCGGTCAGAAGTGACCGGACACCTAAAAATGAAACTTCCTCCATCCCAGTAAAACCAATGCAATTGATTTTTGTTCTATAATATTTATTCTTTTTAATTTAGTATTTTGAGACAATTTGATTGAACGTATTAATATTTATGCAATATTTATGGTACATTTTTTGCCATTGAAAATAATGAATTTTTTATTTTATTTTTATTTTTTATTTATTTTTCTTCTATGCAGTATTTTCGGTTAAAATAGAGACTAGGCTTTCAGAAAAATTTCCCATTCATTTCCTATGGGGGTCATTTTTGACCGAAGACCAAAATCGTCACTATTTTTTTTTACGACCACTTAGCATGCTCGGATCATGAACCCATTTTTTTTTGTGTGTTCACATACCTAATGCCAGAAAAGTCACCAAGTTTCGTAACATTCCGATGAAGCTGTGATTTTTAAAAATTCAAACAGATATTTTGTAATCTGAATTTATTGGTGTGTATGTGTATAAAAGTGTGTTTGTATGTGTGTGTGTGTGGGTGGGTGTGAATTTTTTGCACTCTTGATGTTATAGAGTATCGCCCCTTTACTGCGGTGTACTTTTTTTTAGAATCGTGGGCGATTTGTAGATTGTACAGACAAAAATTCAGAGAATTTTTGTGTTTTTGTAAATTTCCCATTCATTTCCTATGGGTCGGTCATTTTTGACTATTTTTTTTACGACCACTTAGCATGCTCGGATCATGACCTCAATTTTTTTTTGTATTCACATACCTAATGCCATAAAAGTCACCAAGTTTCATAACATTCCGATGAAGCTGTGATTTTTAGAAATTCAAAACAGAAAATTTTCCGGTCATAAATGACCGAAGACCGTCTGAGGGTTACGAGTGGGGTAATACTGATGTATTTTATGAATACAACTTGAAAGTGTCTTGAGCTTGTGTTCACCACAGACCTTATTTCAGCCATTTAACCAAAACCCCATTCAAAAAACCCATTAAGTTCAGGAGGGTGAAACCGGTCAGGTGCTTTACAACTTGTCATTTTTGTGAAATCTCCTTATGGAGAAAATGAATGGGAAAAATACTTCCAAAACTAAATTTGTTGTGTTGATTTGAAACAAACTGTTTAAATGCTGTCACATTTAAGGAAAAAGATTACATGGAATGTATATGAAAAAACACATGAAAAAGACTGTAAAAAAAATCACTTTTTTTGGGCTTCAAATTTTCTCCAGCCATTCACTGCCATTATAAAGCTTGGAAGAGCTAGGACATTTTTTAATATGATTGTATTCGTCTGAAAGAAGAATGTCATAAACAGCTAGGATGACTTGAGGGTGAGTAAATCATGGGGTCATTTTCATTTTTGGGTGAACTATCCCTTTAAATAAATACCTCATTCTTATGAAAATACCTGAGAGATCTTGATGAACACAAGATCTATCTATATTATCACTATCATGTGTTTGTCTTCATGTTTCATCAGTCAAAACATCGCTATTTTCATGTTATTATATCCATATAAGGCATTTCCTGAAAGGTCATAAGTTTAATACTTCTATGAATCTCACTTGTGGACTTTCTGCGCGAGGTATGCATCAGTACTGCGCGTCCAGTATGAATGAAACAGATATAACATGAAGTGTTTAGCGCTCCATATCGCTATCATCTCCCCATTGTGGGTAAAAATAGAACAATAATACTAAAGTACTTTGTAACATATTTACTTGACTAGTTTTCAGGCAAACTACTAATTTACTCTTGAGTCATATACTTTTTCAGTACTTCAACTTGTACTCAAGTAAATTATTACTTAAGAAGCAATTCTTTTACTTAAGTACAATTTTTTAGTACTATTTCCACCACTGACGTAGCCTGGCTCCGCCCTCCTACGTACTTCCGCTCAATTTTCCTTTTCCTTCAGTACTACGTCTGGGATTGTGATGTATTCTTTGGTTTTCTCCAGTCAATTTTATACCGGTCCAATCAGCGAACAGAGGGAGTGGCTGAGAACGATGACGTTGATGTCGTGCGCTAGTTTGAGTGGTTTGAGTCGTCATACGTCACAACCAAACATCAGTGATTGGTAATGGCAGATCTAGAGTTACTCTGGGCAGATCCAATAGTTTTTAACTTCAACAGAGGACCTGCTTTCAAGGAAGTTAACGCTTGTCAATGGAGCGAGGCCAGACTCTCTGTACAAATGAAATGTACGAGAGTCTGGTGGGACCAGGCTACCACTGACGTACACCATGCTGAGAAATGTACCACACCTTGCCGCTCTCACCTTTAAACTGATATGTGGGCACTTGGTCTGCATATATTTTTTTGATCATTTCATTTACAAATTATACATACTCCTGATAAAACTGATCATCTCATTGGAATCTCCTCTTCAATCCAAGTACCCGCTGTTTTTCCACAAAGAAATTGTTAGGAAGATACACATTTTATTTTGTAAATGGCAACTTCAAGGTATAATGATTGTCCTGAAGCTTGGCAGAACTCTCTGCAATCTCCAAAAAACCTAATATCCTCCCTTGAAAATTCTGCAGCTCTTTCATTGAAGACATTTTTGTATTGTTTAAACAACATCTCCTCCAATCTACACACAGAAATCCTGTTAATCACTGCAGAATTCTGGCATAACAACACTTATGATGTTCCAGAAAACCCCTCTTATTTACAAAGGCATCCAGATTTGCTGTGACTGAATAAAAGGCAGAAAAATTTGACTGATGAAATGTTAAGACAAACACTGCTTCCGAGAGTAGGTACTTCATTTGAATGTACTACGGACAGTTAAAAAACTATGCTTTTTATACTATGAATATGGGTAGTATGAATGAATTTTGACCATACTACATCCGCCCTGTTGTTATTGTCACATGACCAACGTCGCTTTACTTCCATTCATAAATTTACGTCCCGTGGCCTCATGGGATAGTAAAGTGTCCATCGAATGCGCACAGCTGAATCTCGGCAGAAGTAGTGGCTTATCCGGGGACTTTTGCTGCATTCACACCAGTGAATCTGATTGTTTGAAGCTGATGCGCCTTGCCTCGCCTGAAATGTATTCAAGAGTAGGCGGCTGCAGTGAGGGGAGGAGTGAAAAAAGCGCAGGCAAGCTGGACAGAACTCTCTTCTCGCACTGGATCTGAACTGACACCTGCGAGATCAAAGATGGATATTGCGGGATTCACGCTCGTGCACGATGTTGCTAATAAACTGGATGTAATTTGAGTTATTTTGCTTTTATATGATAAATCGGAGTTCACACAATTAAACAGAGTGAAGATTATGCATATTTGGTGCTGTCCAGGGGGAGGGCTCCGAGCTCGGAATTTTTGCCCGAACCCAGAGTACTCCTCCCTGTTGTTGTAAGAGTATTTAGGACTAGAAGTGAGGAAATGGGGTCGTGGAGGGATGCTGTTAAACTGTCAACGAACCCGTGTTGCCTCTGTCGGGAGCAGCTCACTGCCCTGAGCGGACAGGCCCTACTGGCTGACGAATAAGGGATGGCAAGATTTGGGAATGGGAGGGCCCATGTTGCTTCCGACGGGAGCAGCTCACGGCGTCGGGCTGGTGGGGCCTACCGGGCCGACGGCGGAGTGACACATTTTTGGAAGCCCGGACGGGAGATTTCTTGCTGTGTCCGCTGGGAGACCAATACTCGCTGGATGGAGAAAGAGAAAACAGATGCATGCTACGTCTGCTGGGAGACCAATGCTCACTTAAAGAGAAGACCTAGATTAATGCTACATCTGCTGGGAGACCAATGCTCGCTGGACAGAGAAAGAGAAAACAGATGTATGCTTTGTCTGCTGGGAGACCAATGCTTGCTGGACAGGGAAAGAGGACACCTAGATGCATGCTACATCCGCTGGGAGACCAATGCTTACTGGACGGAGAAAAAGGAAAAATAAGTGCTCTACAGGGAGAATTCTTACTGCATCTTTTAGTAATGTGCCATTTGACCCGAGGCGTCGGAGCTTGTGTCAAAAAAAATGGGCGTGCCAGATGAAGCTGCGATTCAAGGCTTGTGTTGTTAACGTGAAAATGACGTGACTAATGACAAACGAGGCCTCGGTTTGTGTGAAAACGTCATCGGTTCAGTCTGAGTGTTGCTTCCGGATAAAGGGGGTTTACAACTCACGCCACCTTCTGGGTGTTGCAGGAGTAGTAGAAGCAGGTGTAGTAGCGTCAGAGAGTCAGAGAGTTAGAGAAATCTCATTGGCATTGTTGTTATTGTGTCATATATGTGTTAGGGCTGTATATTATTACATTATATCAGGTTAGAATACTTATAGTATATTGCTATTAATAAATATAGTACCTATATACTGTCTGGTTATATTAATTAGATTACATTATTTGGATTGCTTTGGATTTTTGGATCTGGACTGCTTTTTGTTTTGGATTGCCCTTTTGGACTTGTTTGCTTTTTGCGACTCTTCCTTTTCCCTGGTAATGGAGCCAGCAAGAAAGAGGAGATCCTCCCCCGTCTGGGCTCAACAGAAGCATCAGTATCCTCATTTATAAAAACTGGCACTGGCATTGTTATGTTCCCCTGCATCCTCTGTTCCTTGTGAAAGGATATTTTCCAAGACTGGAGAGGTTTTGTCCAAAAACAGGAATCGTCTAAACCCCAACACACTTGAAACATTTTTTGTTTCTCAATAAAAATCTATTGTAATCCTTCCTTCACCCACCCCAAACTGCAGTGTATACGGACATCATAAGTCTGCTCAGGTCATTGGTTCAGAATTAATTAATTTGTCTGTTACTTCTTTGCACAGTAGCTAGGTGTCACTAGTGAGCAATGCTGAATGAAGCTTCGAGTAATGCACCTTTGGGTGAAGCAATGGACTGTGAGGTCTCAGTGGTTCAGGATGCCTAATTTTGCCATCACTAGTGTCTGCTGGGAGACCAGATCACTGGACGAAGGAAGAAGACCCAGGTGGACAACCCAGAGTGTTTTAATCGATGAGAGTTTGGTGTGCTTTTTTACTGTGGAACCGGTTGATCCTGATGTAGCTTTGGAAAGCATCTGAGGGCCATCTTCCGAGAGCTTGGATCTGCTGCTGGGAGAGGCCTTTATGGGCTGCTGAGGTTGGTGCCCCGATGCGGAAAGAGTGACTGGAGAATTTTTTTGTTGTTAAACTGTCAACGAACGGAGGTAAGTTTGCTGTATATATACACCTCTTAACTCTCTTGATTGGGTTGATTAACAGAGTGTGCTCTACTCCTGTCTAATTAGGTTTAATTATCTGAACATGCTCCTCCCGGACTTTGTTAATAAAACATCAATAAATATAATGAACAAGACACCCAAAGTACTTATTTAATTCCATTCCAAATATGTGTTTATGTAAAAGCCCTGAAAAGGGAAATAGTTTAAAGAAAGAATGAAAGATGTACGCAGACAACCTTTCCTCAGTTCAAGTGAATGACTGAATATCAACAAATGCAACGTCAGTACAGGTTACATACACAAAATAATATTACATTTCTTATACAATCCTAACCATTATCTCTAATCAGTAATAGTATCTGAAGCATTTACCACTTTTCACTACCGATTAAATACGGCAATACACATGGAATACAAAACACACAACTCTTTAATACACTCATAATACTCAGTATCTTTTATAACCATGTGCAACACAAGCTACGATAAGTATAATATCACGGCATAACTAACATTACTAAGTGCCGCGCGTTCACCCACGAGGTCGCAATTAGCATTAGCTAGCTTACTTGTCGTCATGTAATTAACGTCGTAACTTCACAATATTCGACTAACGGCGCTTAAAACACTCTACTCGACACATGCACGCATTCACATAACACGCAGGTAAACAATATCACATATTATATACGATTCATACCTGAAAAGGGAAATAGTTAAAAGAAAGAATGAAAGATGTATGCAGACAACCTTTCCTCAGTTCAAGTGTATAATGACTGAAGAGAGGAAGCGAGCCGCACCGTAACATAATTCAACTGTTCCCCCTCTACTGGCGCTTCCCGTCATTACAGTGTTTTTTTCACTTACTGCTTCTGCTGTTAGGATGACATGTTTATGCAAGATAAGAAATAATAAAAGTACTTGTACTGTAACTCCTTCCACGAACAATAACAATTTTAACCATAACATATCCTATCCATTACCCTATAAAAATGACAACATTACCTGGCTATGAACTCGTTAACTATTACTATTACTATACTCAACTGCTTATTATGGCTTACTGGTAAAACGCCTTATTTCCATCTGTCACATACTTCCCCTCAAAATTAGATGTTGTCCTCAACATCATTACCTCTAACCATACAGTCAAACATGTTCGAATTTTTTTTTTTACAGTCTGGAACTCTTTTGATACATTCTGTCTGTTTCAACATAACGCACACGTCCACTTTTGTTGTTTGGTTACAGTCTGGAACTCTTTTGATACATTCTGTCTGTTTCACCATAACATACACAGTCTATGTTTGTTGTTTGGTTACAGTCTGGAACTCTTCTGATACATTCTGTCTGTTTCAACATAACACACACTGTCTACGTCCCATATCTTTGAAATGTTTAATGCTTTACAGTTCATCACCTGAATACCCCACAGTCGACTTATGTAACAAAGTCCTCAACTGTGCAATGTTTGTGACATCAGCAGCAGTCTGCTTTCTTATGAGTCAATGAGTGCAAGGCAGTTTAAACTGTTCAAAGCAAAAGTTTTTTTTTTTTTTTTTACATTCCACACACATAAAGGTGCTGGTTGTGGTATGACTGTATTGGTGGTGTCCACAATGCTGCCGTACAAAGGCAAAAGACCGTAACTTCGTGTTTGGTCGAAAATGAGTTTGTTATATTTTTGGCACATTCAAGACCTCCTTTATCATGTGGATAAGTATCTTGAGTCAATTCCGTTGTTTTTTCGAGAAAATAATGGGTTGTCTTAACAGTAACTTCCAAAAGCCCATGAGAAACCAAGACAGAACACTGTAACACCAGTTACCGCTCTTTGGCTTTGTTTTTGAACGCTCATTTTGAGTTACGGTACTCTGCCTTTGTTTAGCCGCGCGTCAATATGAAGTTACGGTGCTGGCTTTCTATCAAAAAATGCTACCTTTCAGATTGTACGGTGTTCTGCCTTTGTTTTGCTCTCCATTAAAATTGAAATTACGATGTAGCCGGTGTACTTTGTACAGCTGCCATCAGTCCCTGTAACTTCTGATGTCCTCAGAGCTTTGTCCAGCACAAATGCGGTCAGAACATTTAGTATGGTCTGAACCCGCTCCATCGACAAACGTGCGATAGGCTATCCATCGCGAATGATATATGCAGAGTTGACAGAAAAAATGTTACAGACGCCGTAGCAGGTGAATACAACAAAGAACTAAAGCCCCACCTCACCCAGATCGGGTACCGGACCTGGGTGAAACAATCATGCATCTAGCTGGCAGAGTGCCAAAATTTCGCCGGCGCCTTCAGCACCGCCCTGAACACAGTCGGGCCGACGCGGGACTAATATGTCACAGGGAGTGATAATAATGAAGCAACAACGGTATATTGGTGCATACAACATAATGAAGCAAGAATTGCTGGTGCATACAACATCAGACAAGCTGTTACAAGCGGGTTGTACCTACAATCACACTGTCCGGAATAAATCCGCGGGACGAGCGAAGTGCACTGCACAATAATAGGACAGACAGCTGAAACCACCGCTACTGAAAAGACGCAGAACACAGAAGGTTGTGCTATAAATGCATTAGTCGTCTAGGTAGTCCAGAGCGCGCTCCCCACCGAGTCTCAAGATGGAAAGCACTGCGTTCATACTTTTCGTGAACGTACGAGGAGCATGACACCTTCGAACACGAATATACTATAAACGAGTCCCCGGGTCGAATGTGCGCGAGGACCTGTTTTATCGTGATCATTTTGAACGCGCGTTTATCAAGTCTTATGCCACTCGGTACCAATTGAAGATCTTACCGCTATGGAGGTATTTTGCCATGTCTCATGTATTAATAATGCCACCAGAATGCAACCAAAGCACAGGATAGCAATAAGTAGATGTCTATAAGTGTAAATCATACAAAATAAATGCCATGATCACTAGATTTTATACAGGTGTTACTATAATGATTTTGTTAATGGTGATCAGCAACCAAATATTGATAATGTGGAAGTTACTGCCTTTTGCCTTGGCATGACTTCTCACTTTTTGCTGACAATGCAAAGGCAGAGTGTACAGTAACTTTAAAATAGTGGTCAAAAGTCAATTTTGAGCTCAAGATTTTTTTATGTAGATAATTTTCATTACTAAAACATCTAATTGCCAGATTTACAGTGTCCTACCTATAATTAATTTGGAGGGACAACTGAAAATCTTTAAAGTCATTTTTCTCAGTTCCACACTCTGAGTTAAGGTCTTTCTCATTATTTTTTTATTTTGTAATATTTTGTATTGATGTAATATTAACCCTTACTAGACAGAACTTACTAAATGTTATTTTAAGGCTATCGTTGTTATCATAGAAATGTTTGTATAGAGTGATAAAAGCCAAAATGGTCAATAAATTAGAAGTTAAGGTATTTTGCCTTTGTATGACCCATTATTGTTTTGCAGATAATGCAAAGGCAGAATACAGTAACTTCCGAATAAGGGTCAAAGGTCAAGTTTGAGCTAAAAAAAATTTAATGTAGATAAATATATTCATTATGACAACTACTTGGCAAATTTTCATTGTCCTACCTATCATACAATTGGCTGGACAACAAAAAAACTTTAAAGTCATTTTTCTCAGTTTCACACTCTGGTGAGTTAAGGTCTTTTGCCTTTGTAGGGCAGAATGGAGTCCTGGCATAAGAAGGCCATGCAACAAGACTGTAGCAGGATGGGGTTCCGATTTTGTCATAGCTGAAGGTCTTTGGTGGCCTACGTTGTCTCTGCGGCCGCTGCGACCTGGTCTCCACTTCTGCATCGTATGTGTTTTTCACTGATGGCAGTCGAAATCCACCCCCCCCCCCCCCTGTCTCAAATGCGATGTTGTCCTGGACATCCTGGTTATCCGTGGGGTTATCATGATATCTTCTCAGAGGTTGTTCTGCTGCGTGTTCATTTAGATCTGGCTGACTCACATCAGTTTCCATGACAGGAATCTCTCTCACTGAATCTGGTGGTTGAGCAAAGGTCTGAGGTGGCACAAAATAGTAATCCTCATCATCCTCCTCTTCCTCTGACTCCTCTCTGCCTTTATCACCACTATCAGGTTCCGTTGCTTTCATTTTGTTTATCAATGGATGTTGCTATGATTTATATAAAAATGTTTATCAAGTCATTCTCGAGTCACACAGTTCAAGTCAAGTCAAGTCTCAAGTCATTCCTGTGAAGCAAACAATATTTTCTGTCTTAAATCCATAGCTCTGATTAAAAAAATTTGTGGAATCTCTCTATTGCTCTGAACTTCTGTTGTCAGCTGTTTATATAGTTCGGTTGCGCTCATTTCTTGGTAGTGTGAGCGGAGGATTCTTCTAAGTGTTGGCAGAGACAGATGACTTTTACCTTCAAGATAGCTTCGGAGCTGCAGGCCGGGGACAATGGCTCTAATGATTGCATCTACTATTTCTGATTCGTGGTAACCTTTACTGAGACCATTCTCGATCTGACGCGCCAAGCTGGAGAAGGTAAGCCTGTCCTTCTGTCCAGGTTCGCCAATCTGACCTGAGATTTTATAATCTTTCCGCCATGGTGGGCTGTTTACATGGGCATGCGCTGCGTGAACTGGGGTAGTTTCATTATTTAATGTACTCTGTGAGTTTCTATTAGCCCGTTCCTGCATTTCGATTTCCTTCTGTTGTACCATTAGTTTTAGTTGTTCTAGCTCTTTCTTTAATTTCTCCTGCTCTTCATTATCTTTTGAATTTGAACATGGCACATCGTTCCAGCAACGGTCAGCTGTAAGGTGGAATAATGAAATAAGTTATTCTGATCATTATAGTGTTGTTAAAATCAAAATAAAATTGAATATTTAACTTAAAGCACTTTATGAAATCCAAATTGAGTTATTTCATGTTACCGTATGATGTAAAATTGTAGGATTGTAAATTATAACTGAAAGTATTAAAAAATCAGGCTGCATTCTTACAGGAGAAGTTGATCTCCAAACAGTCCTCGGCACCCTGGAAATTGTCAGGTTGTCCAGAGCACCAGTGGGAATACAGAAACACAGTTCCATCACTCCACAACCACTGTCCTTCCTAAAGAGTGAAGAGAGTGAATAAAAGAGTGCACTACTGTTGTCAGACTTCAGGAAGAAGCAAATTAAGTTCAGATTTGAAGTCAAAATAGCTTCATTAGAAACTTTGCCTTTACTGTTTAAAGCAGAAATGTTAGTTTAGACAAACGAATATGTCTCTTTGGGACACACAATTGAACTTACTTCTACAGCATCATGACCACCAACCCAAGCACGTGTGGAAGAAGAAGGCAACAGACTCAGCAGGAAATTATTTTCCAGGTTATTACGCACAGATGCGAGATTCGCACCAAGACTTTGACAGTTTCTCTAAAGAGACAGATTTTTTTATTGTCAATACAAAATCAATTTTTTTTATCATAAAGCAAAAGTGACAGCAAAAACAAAAGCAAGAACATTTTAAACATTTGCAAACAAAGTCTCCTCTGATTATTTGCTCAGTACCAGTTCCCTGTACTATTTAATTGCAGAAAAGAAAGTTTTACTATAAAAAATAGCATTCCCACTTTATAGGTGTCTTTAAATAATATCACGGAAAACAATGACTTGTAGGATTTACTTGATATAAACACATTTTAAGTAAATTTTACTGATACTGCTCTGTACAACTTACCTGTTATTATCAAGTAAAATCTACTCAATATTGGACTTAAAATTAGTTTGACATTTGACATTGAAGTAATTAACCCTCTGGGGTTCTTCATTTTAGACTCACACTCAGGACCTTCGGGTCAAAAATGACCCGGAGGGCGGCATTAAGATACATTTTATTTGAGTAAAATCAATGAAATATATTTTTGTTCAATAATATTTTTTCTTTTCTTTTTTGGTGTTTTGAGATAATTTTATGATTTATAATTAATATTTATGCAATAATTAAGACCCATTTTTTCCCATTGAATATAATAGAAAATTTATATATATATATAATAAAAAAAAATTTTTTATTAAAGCTGTATTTCATTTTAGAGTCAAGTCTAGGCCTCATGAAAGCAATTTTTGAAATGAGATCGGAGCCATCTGGTGGACACACTGAGCATTTTTATCACGCAATAGCACATTTTTACCACTAGTGGATTTACAGCTCTCTGTAGAAACCTATGGTAGAAACACTCTAGTGATTTTTTCACATATTGTTTATTTTTTTTCAGGTTGTTGATTTTAATATATAATAACCCAGCCAGCAATGACATGTGGGGCCCATATGAGGGCTTGATGGACGGCAAATGTGGGCCCCATTATGGGCTTGCACCCGGTATCCACATTGGGGCAAGCTGTGGAAGCCCAGACGTACTAAAAGTGGGACCTGTAAGGGTACTGCATGGGTCTTAATTGGGCAATTCATGTCAGACCCATTTGGGCCCCACCTGCCCAAATGGGTCTTAAGTGGGCTTGCACCCGGGATCCAACCATGGTTACCCAGATGGGCTTTAAATGGGCTCTGTCAGAGTCTTATGTGGGTCCTAAGTGGGAAATTCATGCCAGACCCATTGGGGCCCCACCTGCCCAAAGGGGTTTAAAGTGGGTTTGCACCCAGGATCCAGCCGTGGATGCCCAGATGGGTTTTAAGTGGGACCTGTAAGGGTCTTATGTGGTTCTTAACTGGGTAATTAATGTCAGACCCATTTGGGCCCCACCTACCTAAAGGGGTTTAAAGTGGGCTTGCACCAGGATTCAACCGTGAATGCCCCTATGGGCTTAAAGTGGGCTCTGTAAGGATCTTATGTGGGTCCTAACTGGGCATTTCATGCAAAGCCTATCTAAGCCCAACCATGCCAAATATTTTAAGGAAACAATCTAAGAAAAACTAAAATCGAAGAATGAATATAAGTCCAAGATAAATACAAGACACTTGACGCTTTGAAATGCAAGAAATATATTGTTTAATTGAACAACAAAAACAATTTAAATGTCACAACAGTAGATCTCTGAAAAAAAATAAATAAAAATAAATCTCTCCAAAAAATACATTAAAGGAGTAGTTCACTTTTTAAAAAACGTTTGCTGATCATTTACACACCCCCATGTCATCCAAGATGTCCATGTCATTCTTTCTTCAGTCGAAAAGAAATTAAGGTTTTTGATGAAAACATTCCAGGATTTTTCTCCATATAATGCACTTTTACTGGGTACCAAACGGTTCAAGGTCCAAAAGACAGTTTCAGTGCAAACTGTTCAAAGGGCTCGTTCATCAAAATGCAAAATGAAAAAATCTTTTTTCAAGTAATTTGGTTCATTCAACGAACGAAATGACTCGGAAAAAGATTCGTTCCTTTTTGATAAACGAGTTTGAACAGGAGAGTCACGAACGCGCATCACAGAACAGAGCAAGGCGAGCATTTGAGCTTATAAAACTTAAACTTTGTTATTTATTTTTTTTAAATGAGCGATCGTTTCGCTTGATAAGACCCTTATTCATCGTCTGGAATCGTTTAAAGCCCTTTGAACAGTTTGCACTGAAACTGTGTTTTGGACCTTGAACCGTTTGGTACCCAGTAAAAGTGCATTATATGGAGAAAAATCCTGGAAAGTTTTCATCAAAAACCTTAATTTCTTTTCGACTGAAGAAAGAAAGACATGGACATCTTGGATGACATGGGGGTGTGTAAATGATCAGCAAAAGTTTTTTTTTAAAATGAACTACTCCTTTAATACGAAATACACTCATGGCGTGGTGGATGCTCCCTTTTGTCTTTGGGCTCTTGCAGCCCTCTCCCCTCCACGGTCACGTGCACCGGTGAACCACTTCCCCAGCGCCATTTCCACTTGCTTGCGGTTCACACTTTGAGTAATTGCATTACTCTTCAGTGCACCTAAAAACAAAGGAGCATAAGTCAATTTAGCAAGGTTCTTTTTTGCTCCAACTTGCATTTAAAAGAGAAGCAGAGTAACATTAGGTCTCGAAATCACAATTGTTCTGTCTTTGGCGCAACAAGTCACTGAAAGTGTTAACTGCCCATTTAGTTTCGTATTGACCTCATCTTTGTCGTCATCGATCTTATCTAGCTCTGTCTTTTCCCTCAAAAAAAAAAAGCCTAAAACGTATCTAAGTAATAGGCTATTTCGTTGTCACCCTGCCTCTCCAAATGCAAAACTGACATTATAAAATGCTATAATGCAGTAACAGCTGAAAAAGTACTTGGGTGTGTGTTTTATTTTATATTTACCGGTCAATAATGCAATCGCGCTGTCTGTCCCATAGAAGAACATGACAGCCCGCGTATGTTTTGGAACTATTGGGGCTTACATGAACCACGTGACAGCCGTCGCGGCGACATCAAAGAGCATCGCAACTCTTTCTCTCTATGGCTCTGAGCCTACCTAACGTTTTCATATGTTATGTGTCTCTCTCTCACTCTTTTACAAGTGTAACTCTGTTACTATGGTTACCAATGTTTATAGTAGCGGATTAATTTCGAACTGTAATCAAACTGACTGGAACTACCTGTGCATTAAACGGTTTTACTGCACACCTTCCAGCATTAAACGGTTTTACTGCACACCTTCCAGCCAATCAGAATCGAGTATTTAAACAGCCCGTGGTATAAATATATATATATATATATATTAGTGCTGTAGCGGCGCGTCGATGATGTTGACGCTTCGACGGCAAAATTACGTCAACGTCATATTTTTTGCGTCGACACTTCTTTATTTATTTATTTTTTGCACATTCCCGGCGGTACAGCTTGCCACACACACACGGGAGACCGAAACATTGCAGAATAGAGCACAACTAGAAGTGAATGTGCTTTCCATTAAATTAATCACACACATTAAGCAAACCTAAGCAAACCTTTGCCACATAAAGCAAATGGTTTTGGAATACCACAGCAAGTGATTGGGAGCACTTCGACTCGGCGCATATATATCTATGGACTCGGCAAAGTAATATCATCACTCTGGAGAGGGAGAGGACTTTTCACGAGTGATATACTACGCCGAGTCGAAGTGCTCCCAAGCACTTGCTGTGGTATTCCGCCATACATTATAGTTATCCACTTTACACGCTTAGAAAAGCGCAACGTTTTATTTTGTGTCACCATTATTGGTCAAGTTACTCTACTGGTGTAACTGTATTTAAATAGGGAAAACGTGGAGGTGTTTGGTCGCTTCTCTGCTTGGCCCCTATTGAATGAACTGGGCTAGTTAAGTGCGATCAAAGTGTCTCGCGCGATTGAGTGCATGCACTGAGACGAGAGAGGTATGTATCAACTCGTCTTAGTAAAGGGAATAACATAGTTTAATATGAAAAAACGGTGGAGTATCCCTTTAAAGTAAAAATAAATTAAATCCTGACCATATGCTACTATATCTACATTCTCATTGAAGGAGGGACATTTTCATTTCTCCTTTTTGTAGGTCTCGTTTCACTTAATCATTTCAAACACTTAATCACTAACCCTGTTTATTGTCCGGTCTTCACCTGCACTCCACACTTTCTTAGACACAAACGCCTCGGGAGGGGTAGGTGGCAAGACATCTCCCTCGATGTCCGTTTCCTCCTCACTGGAAGCCAGCAGGGGTTTTGGTGCTCTATATTCAGTTAAAAACATACATTTAAACTTTTACAACAGAATACACTGGGAAAAAAAGCAGTTTTTGTTAGAGACATACTGATCTAGTTTTGGACTCTAAAATATTGGCATCAATATTGCTTTTTATGATTTATTCCCACCAAAATGAGTTTTTTTATTGTATGTGGCTCAAGGCATTTTTCTAACAACTGCCATATTTGAGGTAAATGAAAAATGTAAATTAAAGGAAAAGGAAAAGTTTTTTTTGAACCTGGACCTTATTTCTAGGGTTTTTGTTACTAAGCCTGCCCTGGGTACACTAATTTTCTTGTTAAGCTTATGTACATTTATATTCCAATGAAGGTTATTGATAACATGCTTACAATACATATAGGCCCCTGTGGCACGGCCTAAGCTTTTGTCCTTTATGCAACCCCTATCTAGATTTAGTCGACTAAAATCTTATTGTATGTCGTCGACTAAAGCTAGAATAAAACTAAAACAGTTCAGATGACTAAAATATAATGGGTTTAGTTCAATAATGCATTAATTTAGAATTTCTCAAAAATGTACAAACCCATAATTATACTGTAATAGAGAAAACATCTATTAACCAGTTAATATGAATGATTTTAAAGTTTGAACATGCAATATACAGATTTAAGTACTGTGACTTAAAAAACATCTTAAAATTAAATAAAACCACTTTTCCTAAAGTAGAATAGTCTTCTTTTCAATGAATGATGTACATGCATTCTTTATAACTACTTGCATACATCATTCTTTATTCTTTCAAGCAGCAGACATATTTATTTGTATTAATTAATTATAATGAATCCTTATTAAAGCTATTAACGAGCAGTGAATTTTAATCTCTTTTTCTTTTTTTGCTTGATGACACAGACCGCATTGTGCTTTATTACACAACGTTCACTTTAAGACATCGGATCATGTACAATGACATGCGGATCCACTTGCACTGATGCACATCCAATACACTCAAAACTGTTTAAGACATAAAGTTCTGGATGCGTATGCAACCCGAGGACGTAGTCACTAACGCTGGACCACCAAAAAAAAGAAATCTTTATTACTACAACAGAGAGAGCAGGTCAGGGAGGAGACTTCAGTTAGCTGTGCTCAGCATTACGGCATTTCACAGACTGGCGTTCATGGCGCAGCCGACTCAAGCCGGAGTGCAACCTGTTCTCAATATACATGTCTATGCTGAGCACAGCCAACTGCTGCTGGGCTCCTGTCTGTGGTGTATGTCATCACTCACGTAGCCATGGCCGTGCACGACCGGGTTATTGCTAATATTCCGGTTTTGAACGGTTATTGGCTGCATGTAAACGTAGTCAATGTGTTGCAGCTCTTTCTGCTCGGCTGAATGAACGGCAGTCTGTGAAACGCTGTAATCATATATCGAAATATCGGAAATGTGTTTAAAGCTCATATCACCGTTATTAAAAGTATATCGTGATTCGTGATATATGAATTATTGTCCAACCTCTCCCGCTGTTTTCCCTTTGGTTAGATTCTACATCAGATTAAACAGCACAAACCAAAAATTACAGACCACTGTACAATCTGCAGTGTTATTTTTCTGGCAACATAATATTTAAACTTACCTCAATTCGTGAATGTCTGATATGAAGTTCTTCTCCTCGAAGTGACAGCTAGCAGCGGTGCTTTCCGAATGGACCGTTAACGTTTTGAGCGCGAAACAATGCCTTTGCATATAGGCCCCTTATAGATGTCCTAAGAATTGCCTGACTGAATAACAATTAAATACAGTAAAATTCGTAAATATGTGAGAGAATTAACAAACGTTAACTGCTTCGCTGGCTTCATATGAATCAGCCTAATTAGGTGTTGTGTGCATAACAGGCAGTGGTGGAAAGAGTACTGAAAATCTGTACTCAAGTGCAAGTACTGCTGTATTGCTATTATTCTATTACAAGTAAAAGTACTGGTGTTAGAGAAATACTCAAGTAGAAGTACAATTTGTAAAAAAAAAAAAAAAAAAAAAAAAAAAAACTAATCAGCTAGAGTTACTTTTAACCACTGATGTCACCGCCACTTCTCGGCCTAGATGTGTGTTTTCCTTTACCAAAATTTAAAACCACAACAATCTATTAATCATTAATAATTAATAAGATACAAAAGTGTTTTTCCCTAATTTTTCTCAAACAGATCTACTGTACCTTTTACAGCCAATCAGTCATTGTTGGTGTATGCTACACCTTGATAGAAACACATGCTACTCCTTGGTCCAAGGACAAAACAGAAGTGTAAGACAGATAATGAGGCCTCCTGCTAGTCCTTTTCTAACAAATATTGAATTACAATTTCCTAAGAGGTAATAAATGCATCATATTCATGTCCATAAAGGGACTAGCTGTCTGTGAGCTATTTGGCCTCGATCATCTTAAAAAATGAAATACCGTAAAACTTCAAATTGGATCCCGGAGTTTTATTTGACCAAATTGGGACAGGTAAATGGGATGTGGATAACCGTTTGGGGTTATTTGTAGGGATGGTTGACATTGATTTTGTACCGATATCCGATATACCAATATTGTCCAATGCTTAATTTCCGGTACCGATATTAGCTGATACACCGAAACATATGATCCTTTATAGGCTTACTGCCCACTGTTCCATGACTCACTTGATACTGGGGATTTGAATGTTTTGAAGGACTAGCCAGCAACCGGTTGGCTAACTGGGGTGCGGTGCTTACTACCCCTTCGAGAGAAGATGCCAAACTGAACATTTCTTTGACTGAGGTAAACTACAGCAACACTCAAATTTTGTCTGCATTCGCTTTGAGAGGAAACATGCTTTCCAAAAAGATATAAAATGACATACTTTAGTCATTTTAAACCATTTCAAAAACCTATACCGGTTACCGATATTGAATTTTAAAGCCAATATCGGCCGATTATATTGAGCATCCCTAGTTATGTCTAAATATGCGTTTCTGCCCCAAGGGACAGGCGTCTGGGACTGGACTATTATTTGAAGTCTTACGGTAGGCCTGCAACCTTTCTGAGAGTCCACTAATCAGCATAATTCAACACAGCGTAAACTTTGACCTATTTTGATGTTTTTTACATTTTTGGGAAGTTCCATTTTTCATTTTCTGCACGACTAACAAAAATGACTGATGGATTGTTTTGGCAAAAGATCTACATATGCAATGTTTGTTCTTTGGTGACTAGCATGACTTGAAATGTATTGAGTTACAATTACTCAGTCTCAACATGCTTGATTAGCCTACATGTAGAGTTACTAAAAATTGTACAGTAAGTTATCAATAGGCCTAAATAGTTACTTTGCGCCTCTGCCATGCAGGATCCATGTGTTCCCAGTTCAAACCCAACTTAGCACATAAACATGCCATGCAGGACCCATATATGCGTTCCCAGATCAAACACATGCCCACTTGGCCCATAAATGCATCAGGAGGACCCATATATGTGTTCCCAGTTCAAACCCATGGCCACTTGGTCCATAAATATGCCACGCAGGACCCATTTATGTGTTCACAGATCAAACCCATGCCCACTTGGCCCATTAACATGCCAAGCAGGACCCATATATGTGTTCCCAGTTCAAACCCATGGCCACTTGGCCCATAAAAAATATATGCAGGACCCATATATGTGTTCCCAGATCAAAACCATGCCCACTTGGCCCATAAATGTACCATGCAGGACCCATATATGTGTTCCCAGTTCAAACCCATGCTCATTTGGCCCATAAAAATTATATGCAGGACCCATATATGTGTTCCCAGATCAAACCCATTGGCACTTGGCCCATAAATAAACCATGCAGGACCCATATATGTGTTCCCAGTTCAAACCCATGGCCACTTAGCCCATAAAAATTATATGCTGGACCCATATATATGTTCCCAGTTCAAACCCATGGCCACTTGGCCCATAAAAATTATATGCTGGACCCATATATGTGTTCCCAGTTCAAACCCATGGCCACTTGGCCCATAAAAATTATATGCAGGACCCATATATATGTTCCCAGTTCAAACCCATGCCCACTTGGCCCATAAAAATTATATGCTGGACCCATATATGTGTTCCCAGTTCAAACCCATGGCCACTTGGCCCATAAAAATTATATGCAGGACCCATATATATGTTCCCAGTTCAAACCCATGCCCACTTGGCCCATAAAAATTATATGCAGGACCCATATATGTGTTCCCAGTTCAAACCCATGGCCACTTGGCCCATAAATATACCATGCAGGACCCAAATATGTGTTCCCAGTTCAAACCCATGGCGACTTAGCCCATAAAAATTATATGCAGGACCCATATATATGTTCCCAGTTCAAACCCATGCCCACTTGGCCCATACAAATTATATGCTGGACCCATGGGTTCCAAATAAATATGCTATGCAGGACCCATATATGTGTTCCCAGTTCAAACCCATGCCCACTTGGCCCATAAATAAACCATAAATAAACCATGCAGGACCCATATATGTGTTCCTAGTTCAAACCCATGGCCACTCAGCCCATAAAAATTATATGCTGGACCCATATATGTGTTCCCAGATCAAACCCATGCCCACTTGGCCCATAAATATGCTATGCAGGACCCATATATGTGTTCCCAGTTCAAACCCATGCCCACTTGGCCCATAAATATGCTTTGCAGGACCCATATATGTGTTCTCAGTTCAAACCCATGCCCAATTGACCCATGCCTGTCCCTTATGGGGCCCATGTAATCAGCTCATATGGGCTTCCTATGTGGGACTCATACTACAAAACCTACATGGGACCCGCTGATTTCACCCAGCCAAAGCCCATGCCCACACAGTAACCATGGAACCCCTACTTAACCCATCTGGGCCCCATATGTCATTGCTGGCTGGGAACAGATTCTCAAAGACTATTTTTGTCATTTTTTTAAATGTAAAAATTTTTTTTTTTTTTTTTGGTTGGTTTAAATGGTAATTTGAAGTGGCAGTTTTACTTTATAATACATTCAAACCTGAACATTGCATTATAAAGAGAACAAATGGAAAGCATTTTGTCACCAATTGTTTTAAGAGATTCACCCCTTCACTGTTGTGTGCTTTTTTTCTGCATCCTGGCTGTTTTGTAGATTGTATGCACAAAAAAACTCTGTATTTTCATATTTTTGCCAATTTCCCATTCATTTCCTATGGGGGTCATTTTTGACCCGAAGGTCCTGAGTGTGACTATTTTTTTTACGACCACTTAGACTTTTCAAATCCTGTCCCCAATTTTTTTGGGTGTTCATATACCAAGTACCAAAAAAGTCACCAAGTTTTGGACCATTCCGATGAAGCTACGATTTTTAACATTTTTTTATTTAAACGCTTCGGGTCATTTTTGACCCGAAGAACCCCAGAGGGTTAAGTAAATATTACTTCATAATATTTAACTTATTTCATTTCACATATAGAATTAAGTAACATCTGCTTAAAAAGTTCAAGTTAGTTAAAGTTAAGTTAGTTAAGACAATATAACAATGAATTAAACCACACCTTTTAAGTGTATGCTTTACTTAGAAACATCTAAATAAATAATACAATAGATATTAAATAGATTACATACTGTATCTATATAATAAAAGTAACATGGCACCTGAACACCTCAATACTACACAATACACAATGACTTTAACATTCGATAGATCGTTTTTGAGTGATTGTGTTATTTTGAAAACGAATCCAGATGTCACAAAATGGCAAGTTACTAAATCTAACAAAAGCAATGATAAAACGATGTAAATACAGCTGGAAAACAGTGAAAAAGCAACCTTATTTATTATTCATGCCCCAGTGCATGATGGGAACAAGTATTATAAAAGTTGAGTAGGTTTTACTTAAAGCTGCAGTCCGGCGTTTTTCCTCTTTGTCACCATCTCTGTTCGAAATCTGCAATTGCAGTCATTCGCGGAATTATCAACTTTGCGTGAGTTGTACTTCAACACCTTCGACCATATATCTATATAAAGGCTAGATGTCTTGTCCGCGCTGTTGGCCAATGGTGGTGGACGTCAGCACCTGGCGGCCATCTTGTCACAGGCAGCTCGCTCACTCGTAACATTGTGTTTATGGTGCATGTACTTTTTAAATAACCATAACTTGCTCAATTTTCTACCGATTTTCAAACGGGTTGGTTCGTTATAAACGTCAGAGATGTAGTTATGACACTGCACACTTATGGATAATTATGTATTAATTATGTTAACATCCATTATAGGCTAGTATTATAGCCACGTTAATAACGTTAGTAAGAAACCAAACCGTTTGTAAATCCGTCCAGATTTCAGCGAGATAAGAGTATTTGTGTTTGTGCAGATAACTCACCTTACATTAACCCTGCCTGTGACAAGATGGCCGCCGGTGATGACGATAGAGTAAATCGCGCTGATTAAATCTAACAATCGCTTCTCATATCACGCAAAACCGTGCAGATTATACTTTGTTCTCAAATTGTTAATGTTAACAACGTCAGCATTGCGTGACTGTAATGTCCTTCCGATATTATCCTTGTTTTCGCATGGGCCCGGTTGCGGTCTCTTGTTTTTCTGTAGCCACTCCGAAGTCCGAACGAAGTCTTTTGCATTTTACATCCGCCATCAAATTGAAGTTTAATTATATCAAGTGCTGTGAGAAAAGGCTATAAATCTCCACCTCCAACATCCTCACACACAATATACTAGCCGAGACTCCTTCTTTATGTGTACAGATGTGACGTAATGACTCAATATAGCCTACTAGCCGAGACTCTTCTTTACAGATGTGACGTAATGACTCAATATAGTCTACTAGCCGAGACTCTTCTTTATGTGTACAGATGTGACGTAATGACTCAATATAGTCTACTAGCCGAGACTCTTCTTTATGTGTACAGATGTGACGTAATGACTCAATATAGCCTACTAGCCGAGACTCTTCTTTATGTGTACAGATGTGACGTAATGACTCAATATAGTCTAGCCGAGACTCTTCTTTATGTGTACAGATGTGACGTAATGACTCAATATAGCCTACTAGCCGAGACTCTTCTTTATGTGTACAGATGTGACGTAATGACTCAATATAGTCTACTAGCCGAGACTCTTCTTTATGTGTACAGATGTGACGTAATGACTCAATATAGCCTACTAGCCGAGACTCTTCTTTATGTGTACAGATGTGACGTAATGACTCAATATAGTCTAGCCGAGACTCTTCTTTATGTGTACAGATGTGACGTAATGACTCAATATAGCCTACTAGCCGAGACTCTTCTTTATGTGTACAGATGTGACGTAATGACTCAATATAGCCTACTAGCCGAGACTCTTCTTTATGTGTACAGATGTGACGTAATGACTCAATATAGCCTACTAGCCGAGACTCTTCTTTATGTGCACAGATGTGACGTAATGACTCAATATAGGTTATACTAGCCGAGACTCTTCTTTATGTGCACAGATGTGACGTAATGACTCAATATAGCCTACTAGCCGAGACTCTTCTTTATGTGCACAGATGTGACGTAATGACTCAATATAGTCTACTAGCCGAGACTCTTCTTTATGTGCACAGATGTGACGTAATGACTCAATATAGTCTACTAGCTGAGACTCTTCTTTATGTGCACAGATGTGACGTAATGACTCAATATAGCCTACTAGCCGAGACTCTTCTTTATGTGCACAGATGTGACGTAATGACTCAATATAGTCTACTAGCTGAGACTCTTCTTTATGTGCACAGATGTGACGTAATGACTCAATATAGCCTACTAGCCGAGACTCTTCTTTATGTGCACAGATGTGACGTAATGACTCAATATAGCCTACTAGCCGAGACTCTTCTTTATGTGCACAGATGTGACGTAATGACTCAATGCAGCTGTCAGTCACCGCACTGGTGGGGATATCCAGATGTGGGCATTCAGATTCACAGATTATTCTTTTTGGAAGTATGACCAACATAAGAATTTTCACCGGAAAATGTCATTTGACCTAGTAAGTAACATCCACTTTTGTTCTGGTTCTGACATTGCAGTAAATCGCGCTGATTAAATCTAACAATCGCTTCTCATATCACGCAAAACCGTGCAGATTATACTTTGTTCTCAAATTGTTAATGTTAACAACGTCAGCATTGCGTGACTGTAATGTCCTTCCGATATTATCCTTGTTTTCGCATGGGCCCGGTTGCGGTCTCTTGTTTTTCTGTAGCCACTCCGAAGTCCGAACGAAGTCTTTTGCATTTTACATCCGCCATCAAATTGAAGTTTAATTATATCAAGTGCTGTGAGAAAAGGCTATAAATCTCCACCTCCAACATCCTCACACACAATATACTAGCCGAGACTCCTTCTTTATGTGTACAGATGTGACGTAATGACTCAATATAGCCTACTAGCCGAGACTCTTCTTTACAGATGTGACGTAATGACTCAATATAGTCTACTAGCCGAGACTCTTCTTTATGTGTACAGATGTGACGTAATGACTCAATATAGTCTAGCCGAGACTCTTCTTTATGTGTACAGATGTGACGTAATGACTCAATATAGTCTAGCCGAGACTCTTCTTTATGTGTACAGATGTGACGTAATGACTCAATATAGTCTAGCCGAGACTCTTCTTTATGTGTACAGATGTGACGTAATGACTCAATATAGCCTACTAGCCGAGACTCTTCTTTATGTGTACAGATGTGACGTAATGACTCAATATAGCCTACTAGCCGAGACTCTTCTTTATGTGCACAGATGTGACGTAATGACTCAATATAGCCTACTAGCCGAGACTCTTCTTTATGTGCACAGAT
This sequence comes from Rhinichthys osculus, assembly GCA_029959095.1. NCBI lineage: Eukaryota > Metazoa > Chordata > Actinopteri > Cypriniformes > Leuciscidae > Rhinichthys > Rhinichthys osculus. Next base: position 7,477,633 of record JARWKJ010000020.1, on the reverse strand, counting down.
GTGACGTAATGACTCAATATAGGTTATACTAGCGGAGACTCTTCTTTATGTATACAGATGTGACGTAATGACTCAATATAGCCTACTAGCCGAGACTCTTCTTTATGTGCACAGATGTGACGTAATGACTCAATATAGGTTATACTAGCCGAGACTCTTCTTTATGTGTACAGATGTGACGTAATGACTCAATATAGCCTACTAGCCGAGACTCTTCTTTATGTGCACAGATGTGACGTAATGACTCAATATAGTCTACTAGCCGAGACTCTTCTTTATGTGCACAGATGTGACGTAATGACTCAATATAGCCTACTAGCCGAGACTCTTCTTTATGTGCACAGATGTGACGTAATGACTCAATATAGTCTACTAGCCGACTCTTCTTTATGTGTACAGATGTGAAGTAATGACTCAATATAGGTTATACTAGCCGAGACTCTTCTTTATGTGCACAGATGTGACGTAATGACTCAATATAGTCTACTAGCCGACTCTTCTTTATGTGTACAGATGTGACGTAATGACTTAATATAGCCTACTAGCCGAGACTCTTCTTTATGTGTACAGATGTGACGTAATGACTCAATATAGCCTACTAGCCGAGACTCTTCTTTATGTGCACAGATGTGACGTAATGACTCAATATAGTCTACTAGCCGAGACTCTTCTTTATGTGCACAGATGTGACGTAATAACTCAATATAGCCTACTAGCCGAGACTCTTCTTTATGTGCACAGATGTGACGTAATGACTCAATATAGTCTACTAGCCGAGACTCTTCTTTATGTGTACAGATGTGACGTAATGACTCAATATAGTCTACTAGCTGAGACTCTTCTTTATGTGCACAGATGTGACGTAATGACTCAATATAGCCTACTAGCCGAGACTCTTCTTTATGTGTACAGATGTGACGTAATGACTCAATATAGTCTAGCCGAGACTCTTCTTTATGTGCACAGATGTGACGTAATGACTCAATATAGCCTACTAGCCGAGACTCTTCTTTATGTGCATAGAGATGTGATGTAATGATGCAAAGAGATGCTCGATTCTCCCGCGGAAATCCACCAGTACCACTGGAATAAAAAAAAAGAGCGACACACTTGTGTAAGAAACAAACGCGTGGCAGCTTTAAATCTCATGAGAGTCGATCTCCACTCAGTGTTTTTCAAAAAGTTCCCCTTTTACTACGATTAAACTTCATTCAGGTAAGTATATTAACTTGCTACTCTTCTGTTCCCTTCAAGACGTGAAGTTCAAATGTGGTGATGTGGTAGCTTTAAAATAACTGCCGATACTGCAGTCTGCAACGCAACATACTGCAACGCTTTAAACAGTAAACAGTGGGCCGAATAGCTCATTGAAATGGTAAGTGTATGCAAAGATTCACGTAACGTTAACTACATCGTCACGCACTCACGGCCAGTTGCAAAATACTATCAACTGGGTTGCTGAATAGAATTTAATCAAGCTTAAGAGTAACTTTGTTATTAAATCGCATATGTATATGCCATATATTACAGCTCGCGCTCCTCATCTGCTCACTCACCATTGTGAGAGACGAGACGAATTGCCTTCCATCTTAAAGGAGCAGTACCTATTAAGGCTATTCAACTTGTTTTACGCCCTTCTCTTACGCCCTTGTTCCGGTAATGCATTTATGGAGATGTTTTTTCAATCACTTCCCGAGCGCCGGAAAGATCTCGACTTATACCTTGATGATTGCAGACTTCAACTAATAAAAGGGGGCACACTATTTAATCTCAGCTCGTTTTCTGTAAATAAACTATTATTCGATCATAAATCAACAGCAATTAATAGTTCAAATATATATATATATATATATATATATATATATAAAAAATATATATATATTACAAAAATAATAATACATATAGCCATGTTTTAACAGCGTGCATGGCTCATGCATCCAAAAAAAAAGCGTTTCTAACCATGTTTTACAGGTTATGTGATCGGGAGAATTCGCATCTGTTTCAAAACATTTTAATTTGGCTCGTGGCTTGTCTATTTCCGATTTACGTCTTTCTCCCACCTTTTAAATGTATTTAAGTTTTCGAAAAACAGATTCTTCTGGAGTCTCTGGCGTTGTTATATCTAAAGTCTATAATTCCTATTGCCCCTATACCTCTTTGGTCATATCTCAAAGCATGACCACACTTCAATACTCCCTTTTTTTTTCATATAAGCGAACGGTCTTCCAATGACAAAGCACTGGTTTTGAACTCATGTAGCTTCCTCCTTAATTCTCCGGTCTTTCTCCACATATATACACTGGGTATTCCTTTCGTATCGGAGCCACAACAAGAGTAGGCGAATGCAGCGTTCCCGACTCCCCTATCCAAATGCTTGGTAGATGGTTGTCCACAGCATACAAGACCTACATCAGATCCGACACGTATGTTCTACTAAATGCTCAACAAGCCCTCTCAACCGACATTCGAGGTAAATTTATTCGCTAGCTACTGGTGGTGGTTAACAATCCATACATCTATCATACGTCCGCTTTTCACTGCTAATCTGTTTAGTTACACGCAGTCAATCGTGGCCTTCTTTATTTCGTTCTTTACCATCAACTCATCCCATACTTGATTAATGAAGAATAGCTTTGAAAATACCATAATAACAACGCTCCAAGGCTATTCGTATCCTTGCTTGCTTATGTCTATCGTAGCTTTCGGTTCTGATTGCTGCAATATTTTTAAGCCTATCACAGCTTCTGAAATTCTACGATTACTGCCATTTTATGACCAATCTTGGGCTATTTCATTATGTTATCGAAGCTTTCGACTTGATTTCGTTCTCGACGCACGAATTCAGGAATAACTTGTGTGAGCTTTCACGATTGTAATCCAAAGCCAAATATTTCATGGCTGATCGCGGGCTTCGTTCATAAATGCATATCGTAGCTTTCCTGGTTGAATCATCTTTACGTTATATCTCTGCCTATTGTGGCTCCTCGGAAAAGTCTTCCTGGCTTCAGCCTTTATCATAATAAATATAAGGTCAATCATGGAACTATTTTACGAATACTGGTATCGTTTCATGGCTAAACGTAGCCTATTACATTATTGCTATCGAAGCTTTTGACTAATCTCAGTTCTGATGCATGAACTCAGCCAATCGAGGCATCAGCCTATCTAGGCTTCACTATTAAACAAGCTTTCATGATTGTACTCTAAGCCAAATATTTCATGGTCGATCGCGGCCTTCGTTCATAAACGCATATCTTAGCTTTCCTGATTGTAATTATCTTAATGTCATATCTATGCCTATCATGGCTCTTCTGAAAAGTCGCCTTGGCTTCAGCTTTCTATCATCATATATGTAAGGTCAATCATGGACCTATTTTACGATCACTGGTAATGTTTCATTGCTAAACGAAGCCTATTACATTAATGCTATCGAAGCCTTCGACTAATCTCAGTTCTGATGCATGAACTCGGCCTATCGAGGCATCGGCCTATCGAGGCATCGGCCTATCGAGGCATCGGCCTATCGTGGCATCGGCCTATCGAGGCATCGGCCTATCGAGGCATCGGCCCTTTTGAGGCATCGGCCTATCGTGGCATCGGCCTATCGAGGCATCGGCCTATCGAGGCATCGGCCTATCGAGTCATCGGCCTATCGAGGCATCGGCCTATCGAGGCATCGGCCTATCGAGGCATCGGCCTATCGTGGCATCGGCCTATCGAGGCATCGGCCTATCGAGGCATCGGCCTATCGTGGCATCGGCCTATCGAGGCATCGGCCTATCGAGGCATCGGCCTATCGTGGCATCGGCCTATCGAGGCATCGGCCTATCGAGGCATCGGCCTATCGAGGCATCGGCCTATCGAGGCATCGGCCTATCGAGGCATCGGCCTATCGTGGCATCGGCCTATCGTGGCATCGGCCTATCGAGGCATCGGCCTATCGAGGCATCGGCCTATCGAGGCATCGGCCTATCGTGGCATCGGCCTATCGAGGCATCGGCCTATCGAGGCATCGGCCTATCGTGGCATCGGCTTATCGAGGCATCGGCCTATCGAGGCATCGGCCTATCGAGGCATCGGCCTATCGAGGCATCGGCCTATCGTGGCATCGTTTTATCGAGGCATCGGCCTATCGAGGCATCGGCCTATCGTGGCATCGGCCTATCGAGGCATCGCTATCGAACAAGCTTTCAGGATTGGAACCCTAAAGACAATTATTTCATGGCTGATCGCGGCCTTTGTTCATAAATGCATATCGTAGCTTCCTGGTTGTAATCATCTTAATGTCATATCTATGCCTATCATGGCTCCTTGGTAAAGTCTCCCTGGCTTCAGCCTTTATCATTATAAATATAAAGTCAATCATGGACCTATTTTTCGATTACTGGTAGGGGTGTAACGGTACACAAATTCGTCTATAGGCTGCAGCAGTTGCCGCAGATCAACCAATGACTTCGCTAGCTAGCCCGCTCAAGGTCTGCAGCTGCTGCACTGCGTTGACAATGGATACAAAAATTAAGGATAATTTTTTGGCTTCAATATTTCAGAAAAGATTAATCTTTCCCGTAGCGTAAGCTAACTTACGCAATAATCGTTCCCTCATCTAGAGAGAACCGAGGTTACGTTAGGTAACCGATTCGTTTTCAGCTCCATATTTCCATCATATGTCTTCATCTTCATGTATTTCAGTAAGATCAGTGTTTAGAGTAACATAATCTCCCTCCATAACTGACACTGAATCACCAAACACACCTAGGCTGGAGAACCGAATAACAACTTTGCTGATTTTCTTAAATGTATCAGTTTTGTCAGGGCCGTTTGAAGGAATTTGGGGGCCCAAAGCAAAACGGACATAGAGGCCCCATTAGAAGGGAAGGGATGCTGCTTTCACTACCAATGCTTAAAAACATCCCAAGCTAATCTTTGATGCACGAAATTTATTGTGTGGTTTTCCTAACCCCCATTGGTAAATAGATTATCACGGTGGAATAGTTATGCTATGCTACTTTCATCAAAACCTATTAGCTATAGCAATGTCATGTCATTAAATACGATAAACAGTGATTCTGGAACTCCTTAAACCGTTAAAAAACATATTACAGTATGTAACGTTAACCATATTCCGTCCGTTCGAAAAAAAATGTGAACTAACTGTTCGTTACAAGCAGCATTTGCCGTCAGGCAGGTAGCTAACATAAACATATTTTTGCTAGCCTAATGTTACCTGCTGCAAAATTACACCATTTGTACAAGACAAGTAGAGCTATTTTTATGCAGTTTAATTTATTACTTTACCACTATCTGGTCATTTTCTTAAACTTCTCTTCCTTTCTCATCTTTCTTTTCTGGCTTCCTGAAGCATAATTCCGCTTCATGATAACTCCCGAGGAGGTTTGTAGATCGCATGGAAGGGGGCCACCTTGAGGGGGAATCCGATAACAGTGTCATTGCACTTTACTGTATTGACTATCAAAGGGGCGCTCACAGTTTGTCGTTGCATTTTATTCTTAAACAGTCGTTGTCTTGGGGCCCCAGTCCAGCTCGGGGCCCCAAGCAATTGCTTGGTTTGCCTGTCCTGTTCCGACGGGCCTGAGTTTTGTAACTGTAATGAAGAACAGCACCACAGACACAGAAGTAGCTGAGATTAATAATTTTTTGTGATGTTATTTTTAGTTATCAATACACTGTTATCACAATACATGTGATCTGTGGGAGGAGCCACAGGGGTGATTGTGTCTCATCTTAAATCTGATTGGCTCCTGCAGTGACTCTGGAGAATGAAGGGTTATGAAGCCAAATATGCAAATCAGGTAAAGCGGTTAAAAACACTCCAATAATGTTTCATAGAGAAACTACATGAACTAAAAGACCCAAATGAACAGCCATTAAAGCCCTTGAATTTACTTTTGTACTTATATGAACATATATAGTTTTCTCTTAGTATCCAGTGTATTTTTATTAAGAAACCAGTAAATGCCACAAACATAGGCGATATGAACTTCAGAGCAGCGAGATTCATCAATAATCATCTCATGTCATTGTTTAGGGTGGTAAAGCATGAATTCTTGACAATCCTGTCATATTTTTCTCTTGTGGTTTAAAATAGATCTCACAAAACAATAATAATTTATTTTGAGCATCTTTTATCTGGGAAATCCTCTGGCTGATTAAAAAAAATGTTTTCTGGCTCTATATTAAATCTCTATAAATAGTATATATTTAAATTAAAGCAAGAACTGAAGTGTTAAAATGAATATGTTTAAAACACACCGGCCAGACGACACACACAGAACAACATAAACATGTGAACCATTCTCAGATAACAGCTCTATATATGAACACTTCAGAGACAGAGAGATAGTGAACTAACAGGACAGTGTTAAAGGAACACTCCGACTTTTTGGGACTTTAGCCTATTCACCTTATCCCCCAGAGTTAGATAAGTCCATACATACCTTTTTCATCTCCGTGTGTGCTATAAGTCTGTTTGACGCACCGACCGCTAGCCTAGCTTAGCACAAAGACTGGATGTAAATGGTTGCAGCTAGCATACTAATCCAAATAAGCTGGCGGAGTGATAACCGCAGCACCTGAGACGCTCCCTGCTCCTCACCACGGCGCGTCTCAGGTGCTGCGGTTATCACTCCGGCCAAGTAGCAGTGCTTCGCCTTCAGAGAATATAGTTCCCAGTATTTATACAGTTAAAATATGTCTGTGTCTCATATGACCTTGTTATTTTTACACTCCGTGACTATACAAATCACAACATGTAAATTGGAAAATGTTTGCGTTATTTTGTCACTTATTTGGATTAGTATGCTAGCTGCAACCATTTACATCCAGTCTTTGTGCTAAGCTAGGCTAGCGGTGGGTGCGTCAAACAGACTTATAGCACGCACGGAGATGAAAAAGGTATGTGTGGACTAATCTAACTCTGGGGGATAAGGTGAATAGGCTAAAGTCCCAAAAAGTCGGAGTGTTCCTCTAAACTGCGAGAGAGTGTTTCTGCGTCTGATTCCTCCACCAATAATATTTCAACACCTCATTCTCACACACACTGCTACTCTTGGTTATATTCCTCTGTATTGCACTGTTGTAGATGGCGGACCGGACACAGTAACTTTCAAGCTTTTGTTTGCTTGTTTTGCGAGCAGCCATAATATTTTATTGTAGGCCTATAATTGATATTTTGATATTAAAAATATGTGATGGTCTTAGGATGGTCACTAATGGTTACTAGCTAACACTAACTTTGTTTTCCTCAGTCGATCACACTCACACACACACACACACACACACACAAACCACATGTGTGAATAGACACACTGATGATGCAGAAGCTGTTTATTTTCATCAACACATCTCTGTACAGAAGTCAGTAGAGGTTTACTTTGAGCTGCTCGAGTCTGAGCAGTGAATCACACTCATGTACGGCCTGTGCTTCTTGTTTTTGCTGTGTTATAATATGATTTTTTTTTTTAAATAGGCTATATGTTATTATATTCGGGTTTTTTTTAAAGATTTATTAAAATACTTATTAGATCACAGTCATTGATTAACAACTTAAATCCACAGGCAGATTAATCTAAAAACACACTGTTCTGTCATTTCTTCGGCATGATAAAAAAAAATCACGTTTATTGAAATCACGTTACAGATCAATAAAAATAAAAAGATTATATATATATTACAAACACTCATTTATACATTTACTTAGTAACAGTTTGATTCTGACATGTCTGTAAAAACACAAGTCCTTCCAGAAGAACTGGACTTCATGCTGACTGCACTAGTCCTGTAGGAGGCGCTAAACTCCTTCTGTCAGAGAACACACAAACAGAAGAAGAAGTGTTGCTGATACTCACGCGTGTCGCATCGCTTACTTGGGCCCTGTCCCAAATGGCGCACTTCATGCAGACTTTCGGTCTCGTGGACTTAAATTGCACGTGCTCGCCGAGTCTACGAGTCCGTAGGCCGTCCCATTTAGCATTTTAACATTCTGAAGTGTGCTCAGCAGCGCCCCCCTGTGCACCCTTGAAGCGGTCTTCCGCGAAGCCCGCATAGATGCAGGCTCACACTCTTTAACTACCCAGGAATCCTTGCAGAAGGCCAATCAGACCACGGATGGGAGGAGATTTCACTCACGGACAATTGTTAACATGGCTGAGAAGAAAATATTCAAGTGTAATTATCATTACGGTTTTTATGACAAGTTTATACAAACATTATGATCATCGACCAGTGGTTGATGTCTCAAACATAGGCTAATAATAGCGAGCTGAATAATACGATCGCATTATGATTCGTTAAAATTTAAATAGAACAGAATGTCAGGGCTTTACTGAGTCATGTAAACACAACAACAATAGGCAGCATATTTCCCCGAACCTGTAGCTCCTGTCCATAACAACAATCAGACCGTCTTCCTGTTTCCGGCTTGATGATCGAGTCTGTCCCAAAAATACCTCTCAATGCGCCCTAGTGGACTCGCGCTAAGGGCCCTATAGGTCTGATGTCACCGAAGTGTGGACTCTGAGGAAGTCCACAAGTTCGGAGTGTGCTATTTGGGACATGGCCTTGCTAGGCTAGTAAGTGAAAGTAGTAAAAGGAAAGCAACACACACATTTTTCTTTTTCTTCTTTTTTTTTTAGCAACACACACACACACACCTTTGCTTCCTTTCTTTTTTTAGCTCCTACTGTCAAGAATGAGAGGAAAACACACAAAGTGTTTTAATCTGGATCGATTTCTATTGCTCTTTTTGTAAATGTGAAAGAAAGTCTATTGTGGATTTATTTTTTGAATGAGGCCTGTTCATCTTTCTTTTGTTATTATGAGATGTCTCAATATACTCGTACGCCCTTCAGACGGAAGTGACGATGGCGCCTGTGTTTGGCTCAGCCGCGTCTCTCTCTGTATTTTATGTCTCCTGGTCTCAGATATTTATTTTAATATGCCTTTTAATGCCACTATTTTTGTCCACAAATGTATCAGCCGCCCTGGTCTATGATCGGCAATTGCTGTTGCTTATTAGAGCTGAAATGTCCGGTTTTATGGGTATCGGTGATCCACCTCCAATACCACCCTGTATTCGCCTGTGCTTACCAGGTCACGATCTCTCGCTGTACCGCGACTGGAGAAGAAAGCCTGCGCACCTGCCCAAGAAGTGTGGTAAACGGAGGAGGCAAGGGACCAGGGCGGGTTTCCAGGCCAAGAATCGCAGCCTATGGAAATACTCCCTTGTTGGCAACCGGACGGACTGTCTGCTTGTGGATCGTAATCCTCCATTTTTCTACCAACCAGGCATTGACTGGCCCTGGATCCCCGTCAGAGCATCTTACCTGCGGGCAGTGTTTCCGGATGCGTCCGGTGGATTGCTGAATAGGGATCCACCTCCTTTCCACCTTGGCCGGGTTCGTCGTGGCCTGCCTACGCTTAGGATTATTGAGTGTACATCTTCTTCCTCAACCTCTGAAGACTCAGTTATTTCTTCTGTGAATATGTGCTTGTTAAATGCCCGTTCTGTGGCGAACAAGACGCACATTCTGAACGATCTGTTCGTAAGGCAAAACTTGGACTTTCTATTACTGACAGAAACTTGGCAACGTTACTCGGAATTTATTCACTTAAATGAGCTGTGTCCTGTTGGCTGCTCGTTTATTGGATCCCTGCGTCTGTCTGGCCGCGGTGGAGGACTTGCCATAGTATGGAGAAATAGCTACTCCTGTCAGCTGGTGAGCGTGGAAACTTTTACCTCTTTTGAACTGCAAATCACTAGAGTTGGTCGGATAAAGCCGTTCTTTTGCATCCTCATTTATCGTCCTCCTGGTCCTGCTGGGCAGTTTTTAACAGAGTTTACGGACTTTATGTCATCTGTTATTAATTTTGAAAAGCTATTAATGGTTGGGGATTTTAACCTGCACACTGATGTTGCCGATAATCATGTCGCAAAAGATTTTCTTAGTATTACGGATTCACATAATCTAAAGCAGCATGTTCATGGACCCACACATACTGGTGGTCATACATTAGACCTTGTTTTCACACTAGGTTTGGATGTTAATGCAATATGTTGTGAGGATATGTCGATTAGTGACCATAAGTGTATCTTTTTTAATCTTTCTGCCACCGCTGACCCCCCCTGTCAGAAACGTCTGACACAATCGCGCATTATTACTCAAACAACTGTTGAGCAATTTATCTCTCGGATTGATTGTGATCTTAATTTTATTGGTTGTAGCAATGATGTTGAGCTCTTAATGCTATCTTTTAACAATTTCTGCTCTTCTGTGTTGGACGAAGTGGCTCCTTTAAAAATAAAAACTAAGCCCATCTGTAACACCTCGCCTTGGATGACGGACGATGTGCGTTGTCTAAGGAGGAGGTGCCGTACGACTGAACGTCTGTGGAAATCCACCGGGCTTGAAGTGCACCGTCTGTATCTTAAGGAACTTATGCAGGATTTTAATAATTTAGTTGCGAAATCTAGGACTGCTTATTTTTCTAATTTAATATCTTCCTCTAAGCGAAACCCTAAGGTTTTATTTGATACCATACATAATATTGTATCTCCTCCAGCCATTGTGACAACAATACGTTCTCAAAATGATTGTGATAGGCTGCTGTCTTTTTTTATTGAGAAGGTGCAGTCTATTAGATCAAATATTCTGCGTGGACCACACTTTCTTGTAGACTGTATTCGTTCACCTAGGCCTATTACCATTGAGTCTTTTAAACCAATCAGCCTCCTTGATTTGATAAACTTGACTAATAAAATGAATATGTCCTCTTGTCCACAGGATATAATACCATCTTCATTATTCTTAAAAGCACTCCCTGTCATTGGGCCTAGTATAGTAGCTATTGTCAATTCCTCACTGGCCACAGGCTGTGTCCCATCCTATTTTAAACATGCCACCATTCAACCTATATTAAAAAAGCCTAATTTGGACCCTACAGTTTTAAAGAACTATCGGCCCATATCAAAGTTGCCATTATTGTCCAAAATTCTCGAAAAAGTTGTGGCTAATCAACTTACAGATGTTTTAGAGAATTTGGAGTTGTATGATAAATTTCAATCAGGTTTTAGGAAGAGACACTCTACTGAGACCGCCTTGCTGAGAGTCTGTAATGACCTTCATATGGCCTCGGACGCAGGTCTATGTTCAGTGTTGGTACTTCTAGACCTTAGTTCTGCCTTCGATACTGTGGACCACCATATCATGATTAGGAGATTACGTGAATGTGTGGGCATATCGGGAGTGGCCTTAGATTGGTTTACCTCATATCTTTCTGATAGAAGTTTTAATGTCTATATTGATGATTCCCACTCTGTATCATCACCCCTGTTTTGTGGTGTTCCACAGGGTTCAGTGTTGGGCCCAATATTGTTTATTTTATACTTGTTGCCTCTGGGTCAGATCATTAGTGATTTTAACATTTCTTATCACTTCTACGCAGATGACATTCAGCTACATTTTACTTTCCAGCAAAATGAGTCATCCAAACTTACAATGCTCTTAAACTGTATAGACGCCATAAACAGCTGGATGGCTGAAAGTTTTCTGCAGCTGAATCCAGATAAGACGGAGGTTTTAATTGTAGCGCCAGACAGCGCTATCCCTCTGATTATGCAGAACATTGGACCTTTGTCATCTGCGGTCCGGACTAGTTTAAGGAACCTTGGGGTAACATTTGATAAATCCCTATCCTTTGAAACCCACATCAAATCGCTGACCAAATCCTGTTTTTTCCACTTACGTAATTTAAGTAAATTGAGGTCTGTGGTCTCTCACTCAGAACTGGAGATGCTCATTCATGCCTTCATTTCCTCCCGTATTGATTATTGTAACTCACTTTTCTCTTCACTTAACAAATCTGTTCTTCATCGACTGCAATCCATTCAAAATTCAGCTGCTAGGTTACTTACTCGTTCAAATAGGCTTTGTGGAAACTGAAATGGAAGCACATCTTACCTAATAAAGACTAAAACACATCTATTTAGCCTCACATTCTTGTTGTTCATAATGTTTTATTAATACCCTGTATTTTCTTTCTCATTTTTAGGAAAAGCACTTTACATGCATTGTTTATTTCTATACCAAATGACACACACTTGCAATGAAGCTAAAAATATAAACAACTACATCATTATGTTGATATCCTATATTTTTACAATAATACTTATGACAAACATGTCTTCTGATATCCTTAGTTGTTGCGTATCGAACACATTTGTAAATTACTTCCATTGTGCGAGTTCTCTTTAATACCGTGTGCTTTATATACATGTTGCTGCTGATTGGACTGCAGTTCTGACACGCCCAGCAAACAAGAGAAAACGCATCTCAAACCCCGTTGCACACCGGTGCACGCCGTTTCCAGGAAACATGACGTTCAACCTGGAAACCGTAGCAAAATGTTGCGCACCGTTGTGATCTTGAACATGCCCCATATGTATTAACAATAGTTGCCCTCAATAGTGCCTGTTTCTATGGTCCGCCATACAGAGTGGTGCAGATATGATGTCACTTAGTAGGCCAATCAGCAGATTTTATGATTCTTACACGTTTTGTCCATCAAGATCATTTCCACTGATGAACACAAATCTTTTGAATACTAAAGCCCAAATGCAGTTGCCAGAAGTAAAAAAGCTAAAGGCTAAAAATGAACTTCGGTCACATGACTTCAACACCATAACGAAGCTTCTGGCAACTCTTTCTGTTTTTATCTAAAAACATTTTCCCAGAAAGTTTGAGTTAGAATAGTATATAAGAGCACATTTATAATCAAAACAATGCTGTAAAAGTGGACTCCCAAACACCTTTTCAAGAAACGTTACTGCAGCTCAAAAAAAAAAAAAAAAAAGTATTGTTATTAAAATATTTTATCAATTCTATGAAAATACATATGAAAATAGATCATATTTAATCAAACAAAAATGACATGTAGGCCTAGGTAGCGCAACACTATAAGCTCCACCCCTCACTTCTATCCTGTGTCTGCTGGTCTGAATCTGCTGGTCTGAAACTGCTGGTCTGAATCTGCTGGTCTGAATCTGCTGGTTTGAAACTGCTGGTTTGAATCTGCTGGTCTGAAACTGCTGGTGCTGTGGTTCTGCAGCTGAGATCTCTCTCTCTGACTGCTGATATAGACCAATTTCCAGCCGACGTCACAGTTACGTCACGGCGCTAGCTGGTGGCAGAACAAAGTGAAAACTGGAGGCGGCAAATACAAACCAGCACAGATTCGGCTACAAAATAAGGATCTTAAATTATTCTTCTTATTATTAAATGTCATCTTGTTGTGTTGTTGGGTGCAAGAATCAATGAAAAATGAATATGCTTTATCTGCAATTTTTTATTTCTAGAAAATATTCACCTCAATAAAATTGCACCGTAATGTCACTCTTTACATTGTCGTCTTCATGGTGCTGGCTCGGCAGAACTGCGGATCGTACCACACAAGTCTTGTACTTGACCATTCAGCACATAGTTATAGGCATCTAAAGATTTATATGCCCTCTGTTTCTCTATCAGGTAGGTGTAGAAGTCACTCAACCGGAGATAGCGTTAACGTTAATCCTGTCAGATCCTCAATCAATGAGTGTAAGGGTCGGCCGGTTCCGTCCGTTAAAATTAACTTTTGCAAATAACAATCGCGGTCCTGGACAGTGAGCGACCTTGCACATTAAGATAAAATCGGATTTTCTCCAGTCATTGTTAAAAACAAGCTATCAAAACTTGCAGACTTTACGTTAGTGAAGCGGCCAGAGGGATCGTTCTGCCACCACCTAAGCTCCGCCCACAGAAAAACGTCACCATGTTTACCAACTGAAAATTGGCCTATATGAGCTCCAAATGATGATTGACAGGACTGAATGATTAGGCTCCTCCCCCAACCTACGTTTGGAACTCCATAAAATGAGCCCTGCACAAACTTAAACTATTGTAATGAATTAGGAAGAAATTAATTGAGTAACTTTATCCAGTGTGATGATGAATTTACACCCATTCACCCCAAAAATGCACATTTTCAGTTCATGCATTCCTTACATGAGTGCATTTGCTATAGAAAGCATGTAAATCCAGCTTCAGTGAGAAAGACAAAGCATGGTCACAACTGATGTGCAAACAAGCTTGAATGTGTCGGACTAGAACTAATTACAAGGTAAACAAATCACCCCAAACATTTTCTAAAACATTTTTTTAATTTTTATTTAACAACTACATTCTATTTAAACAGAAAAACCACAGCGCATGTTTTGTTTTTGTTTTCTCCGAGAATGAACACGATTCAGTGAAAGTGACACCAGCGGCTCAGTGTGTGTGTCAAAGTGAAACCTCTGCGGTCTCATTTAGCTAAGAAAGGTAGATTGACCAGATAAGTGGAAAACCTGTGTGTATTATTGTTAGGCACACTGATGTGTGTGTGTGTGTGTGTGTGTGTGTGTCAGTTGTTTGTGGGCAAAGAGTGTCTTTATTTCCTTTATATTCTAAGAAAGACTGCATAAGAAATAAAAGATACAATTCTGCAAACAATCATTTTAATAACTGCCTGTGTTACAGAATGTTATATTAAGTGAGTCTTATAAAATGCTGTATATTAAGAAAGTAATATCTAGTGTGGTCTCTGATAGGTGGTCCTGATGGGGGAGGGTCCACACACACACACACACTTATAAAATCACACTTCAGAGATTTTCATTATAATGTTACAATGCTCAATGAAAATGGTTCATGTTGGTGTTTTGTTCAGCTTGTGTTTGTGGCAACGGTTTGGTAAGTGTTTTTATATCATTGTTTTTACTGATTTAGTTTATGCTTTGCTTTTCATACAGGTAATATGATGGGTTTGCATTTGTTATTTCCAGATAAAAAACTGTGAAGAAGAGCAGGTAAATTACTATAAGATCTCGTTTAAATGCAGGTCTTTCTTCACAGATCATCACATTATACACAGATTCAATCAGAAACACACACTCTTCAGATCTGAATATCCCTGTAAAATATTCAAAGCAAAGATACAACTAGTTAACTGTCTTGAGGCAGAAGTTCTTCTAAAATGTTATTTGTGTGGAGTAAACAAATGATTCAGAATCTCTAAATACAAAGGCAATGAGTTTTTTACTGTTTAAATCTCTCTGTTCTTCAGGAGTGTTTGCTGGTCCAGATGCAGTGAAGTCAGTGTCAGTGATGGAGGGAGATTCAGTCTCTCTAAACTCTGATCTCACTGAAATGATGGATGATGATGTGATTCTGTGGAGGTTTGGAGATGAAAACACTGTAATAGCTGAAATCGATGTAATGGACGACAGAATGACTGTATATGATGATGATCCTGATGGGAGATTCAGAGACAGACTGCAGCTGGACGATCAAACTGGATCTCTGACCATCACACACACCACAACTGAACATACTGGAGTTTATCAACTAGAGATTATCAGAAATCTGAGCAAGAGTTTCAGTCTCACTGTCTATTGTGAGTTTAATATTAGTTTCTTTAATTTGTTACATTGAAAAAAATATAAAATCTAATTTTACAGAAAATACAAAAAAAATCAGAAATTTTCATTTTAAATTGTTCTCAAACTCTGTAAAATTAACAATTCAGCTGTCATTTTGAATGATTATGTATTACACTAATTCTCTTTTTTTTAAATGACTAATTTATCTACAGTATTTTTTTTCTGTTTTCTTAAATTACATACAAATGTAAAATTAGAAAAATAATTGTGATAATAATTTGTGAAATCACCACTAGATGGTACGGAGCCCCTAAAGGGACATGGTAGAAGAAAACACATAAGAGATGGAAGGAAAAATAATAAGTAAATAATACAATTTTAGTTTTAAGGAAAGTAAAAAAATAATAGTAGATGTATTTTAGTAGGGATAGTGATTTATTCTAATCTTTCTCAGCTCGTCTGCCTGTTCCTGTCATCATCAGTGACTCTTCACACTGTTCTTCATCTTCATCATCATCAAATTGTTCATTGGTGTGTTCATCAGTGTTGAATGTGTGTGATGCGACTCTCTCCTGGTACGCAGGAATGAGTGTATTGTCCAGCATCAGTGTGTGTGATCTCAGCATCAGTCTCTCTCTACCTCTGGAGGTGGAATATCAGGATAAAAACACCTACAGCTGTGTGCTGAACAATCCCATCAGCAACCAGACCACACATCTGGACATCAACACACTCTGCCACACATGTGCAGGTACAGCAGCGCTGATCATATGTTTATTTTATTATTATTATTATTTCATAAATTGAAAGTTGCTGTTGAATCACACTTTGTAAGCCCCAAATAAATTCCCCATAGTTTTATTTTTGCTTTCAATATTGCTGTTTTTACCATATTTACATTACCGGTGATTGTGCAGTTTGGAGTTCCTGAAACAGACTAATGTCGGTTCACTAAAATCATTATTTATCATTGGTTATTTAGAAGTCCACTGCTGTGGATCTACTGAAGCTGTGATCCGATTGGTCCTCTCTGCTGTGGTGGGCGTGGCTGCTGTCATTCTTCTGGTTTATGACATCAGATCCACAAGAGGAGGAGACTAATGGAAGATCAGTTGAAGAATCAACAGCTGTGACCCTTCTGATATTTTCATATGAATTACTATTTTCAACAACTAAATAATTTCAATTGAGATGTGTACTGTGTATTATGCGGACTCCCAGAGTACACATTGACATGAACACATTATTAAAGGAGCTGTACGTAAGATTGTGGCCAAAACTAGTACTGCAATCACTGTCAAATTACTGTAGAGTGGTGTATCCCCTCCCCCTCTCCCCTGACTCGAGGTTGCCAGATAGGCTGCAGGATCCAGCAGGAACGTGACGAGCTGCAGCTGTGGCAACTAGAGCAGAGCTGGCAACCCGGATGCCGCAACACTACTGACTTCGTGATTGGTAGATAGGTGGAGGGTGGAGCATCAGACCAAAACACAACATGACAACATCAACATCAGTTGAGGGCTGCAACTGCACTTTTTAAATGACAATATCCTGGCCGGACTACTGTTGTCAGTGATATAAGTATTTGAAATGTACATGATTTCTTAATGTCTAGTGACATTTCAGGGCCATTTTATGATTAATTGAAATAAATTTATTACATACAGCTCCTTTAAGCAATTGCTTTGTTTTACTAATTTAGGGCTTTATTTTATTTTTTTGCTTTTTTTTTTACAATTGTATTTGTTGTCTTGTGTCAGTAGCCTAGTAACACAAGACAGAATTGTGTATTATTGAAATTAATTTAGTCTTATTAAAATGAATTTAATTGTTACTCAAATAATCCAACGTTTTTTAGTGTATACCATTTGTTGTGTTTTGCATACCAACATCAACATTCAGGTTTGAAACAAATAATTTGCAAAGGTTTTGTAACTTCACGTCTGTCAGTTGTCAGTTGCCTTATATCCAACAATGTCAATAAAGAATAATTTCAGAATAATCAACCAATTTATTTTTTGAACCAAATTATGTTTTCATATTTTTCATAATGTAAATTGGAGCAAATCTTAAAAAAAAAAAAAAAGTCCTGGTTAGGACACTAGGTAGCGCTTAGTAGTAGGCCTATACAATTACATTATGCGTAGGCTACTCATCCCTCTAGTGGTCAAATGCTGCTGTTACAGTTTCATTTGTTTATAGTTTTTCATCATCTGCTTTCTTTCGGTTCCACTTCCAGTACACGAAGAAGAGGAAGGTAATGAGGTCGCCTATGAACCTATGTTTAAGATGCAGATGCATAAGTTGGAAAATAAAGTTGTATGTTGAATATTTCCACTTGATAAGACCGTCATCCTTCCGTTCCGAACAACGGACCGTTGCTCGATGACGTGTAAGGAAAAACATTAAAGTCCCCATGAATTCAAAATTGACCATACTTACTTTGTTTGCCTAAATTGATCGTTTTGTGGTGAACAATTCATCCATGCAAGTCAATCCACACAAAAACATTTTTTGGCTACGTAATCTTTAATCAAAATCTGAAATTTCCCCTCCCCTCTGCGTTGGAGGACCTTGCCTGATGACGTAGGTTTCACGGTTTGGGCGTCTTCTTAACATCCATAATCCAGGGCTCGAGACTAACGGCGTCCTATCGTCCTGGGGACGATAGAAAATGTGTTTAGGACGAACAGAAATATTTTCCAGGACGCCTACAGGACGAAAAACATTTTTGTATGTGTGTTCATTTATTACTAGCCTATTAGGCTAACTTACTTATGCCAAATGCCAAAATTAACCGACCAAGCGCTGACTACAACGGAGCGCGTCTTCTCATGCGGTTACTACCCAGCAAGCAATAGCCGTCATTTCAACGTCTCGGTTAAATATAGACCCGATATAGTCCGGCTATGTGTAACCCACTTTTAGCCCAAATAACATTTAATCTGGATAAATTTATTTTTTTCCAAAATAACTTGTGAGATGTATGATATTCCATCATGTAAGCAAAGTCAACTGTGATTACAAGGTGTTTGGTTTGCTTTATTTTACATGTTATATATGTAGGCTGTGCGTAGACACGATTTAGCTCGTATTCAGACCCGGCTATTGTAGCCCACTTTTAGTCAAAACTGAGTAATTGTAGTTTTTTGCCAGTCAGTGCATGAAATGGTTGATATTCCATCATGTTCGCATTGGTAATGATATCTGCAAGGTTCAATGTGTCATTTCACGACATGGTCGATCTGTAGTCACGATTTAGCTCCGAATTGGACGGGCTATATGCGGTCTACTTTAGCCCACCTGGCGAAATCAAAGCAATCTGGTCTACGTACGGCTTGGCTATAGCCATGATTCATACCAGCGAAATAGTATAAGAATATTAGTCTTAAAAATGTTTTTGCTCACACAGCTTAATGTTTGCTGCCTGTCACACATAAACATAACATTTATACACAATCTATCTACGATATGACTGTCTATCATTTCAAATTAAATCAAATGGAATTGCATTTCTCAACCGCTAGATGGCACAATCGAAACACTACCGAGACATGACTACTGGGACTACTGGCGGCATTGCGCGACTAGATCACTTTAACCAGATCTCGCGATAAACATTTCTGCCATTTTCAATTTTATTTTACACGAGGCAGCTGTCGGAGAGCAACGGGTGAGAGCGACACTCTGAAAACCTTCAAATGTATACTTCGATCTTGTAAGTATGCGTGTTATTTTTGTTATGTTCATTGTTTAAATAAGTTAGTTGTTATAATGTGTAGAAACCGTGACATTTTAACATTACCATTGCGGAGTAGGCTAGGCCTACCATTTTTCTGCAACAAGTTAACGTTACCTGCAGTTATTGCAACTGTGTGCCCTTAATCTAAAATGAATCTAAATTCAAGGTGGTAAGCATGAAACTATGAAACTTATCATTACTATTTTATTTGTATTATTATTAAAGATACCAATATATTTTTGTTTTTAGATTAGAGTAAGAAATAATAGGTTTTGATTTAATGCAAATTTTCAAAGTATACTTTACATAAAACTTAACAGCAATATGAAAAGAAATTATAAAAAATATTTTTTCCTTTCCAATTAATAAAAGGTAGTGGCAAACAGTAAAGTCTTTAAACTTGATTTAAAAGAATTAAAATATGCAGCATACATTCAGTTTTCAGTGAATTTGTTTCAGATATGGTGCATAAAAACTGAATGCTGCTTCTCCATGTTTTGTTTTGACTTTGGGGATCTAAAAGTTGCTGGCTACTGTCCCAGGTGACCTGAGAGGTCAGCTCTGGATGGTTCATAATGCATCAGAAGATTAGAAATTTACTTTAGCCTTAATTTAATTATTGATATTAATGTATTAATAATATTGATATAAATGGTCTATATTGATATAAATTATATAGTCTCAATCTATATTCCATTAACTCTTTATTGGCCAGCTCTAGTGTGCATCCTAGCAAAAGTGAATGACTGTAATTAGTTAAAAATGATTGTCAACAATGCTTTTCTTGAGCAATCTTTTTTTTTCTTTTTCTCATTTGGCAGACGCAGTGATGACCAACTTTCCTTCGGCGACTGAATGGGAAATAAAAAATGCAATTTCTGGTCATTTTAAACAAGCACCAGGGAGAGCAGGGGGTGGTGGTTATGGATATAAAACTAACAATTAATTCTTAATTTTAGTATCTTAAGTTGTTTTACATATTTTACTATTTTTTTATTTGTTCATTTTTATGTTTGAATGTTGTCTAAGTTGTTAATATAATTGTTCTAAATAAATCCTTTATATTCAATTAGTTTGGATGGATTTTCATTTATGAGAACCTGTTGTATTTGAGTGAAAAGAATCCTTATGCCTCATTTTGTTGTCTATTACATGTATAGTGTAATTGATGACTAGTCTATTCTTGGGCTATGGTTAGACGTCTATTAGATTTTCACTGACAGCCCAAAATTAGCCTTGTTTTAGCCTAGACCCATATGCACCGTCTATTAGACGTATATATGTAGTCATTCAATAGCTGTCTAATTGATGACTAGTCTATTCTTGGGCTATGGTTAGACGTCTATTAGACGTATATATGTAGTCATTCAATAGCTGTCTATTCTTGGGCTATGGTTAGACGTCTATTAGATTTTCACTGACAGCCCCAAATTAGCCTCGTTTTAGCCTAGACGTCTGGGCTGTGTTTTGACGGCTATTAGACGTCTATTAGACGCAAAATTGCTTGCTGGGTATAGTTACTGGCCGGCTACTCACCCGGAGACTTGTTCCGCGGTACATCTATCAAATGGCTTAATGACATCGCAAATATGTTGCGCTGGTTAAACAACGGATATTCAATGAATAAAAAATAGACAAAAATGTTAGATAGTGACGATTTAGGAAAAGATCCAGTCAGAGATGTCCTGCGTTTGTGGTAGATGCGCACATTTGTACTGAAACGTGCTGATCTACCCAGCGGCACACGAGTTGGCATGCACTGCATGTCTCATAAAACGTTAAAACATGTAAACGTCAGGGAGAATGAGTAGAGCGTACATGAGTGCACATCTGAATAAGAGTGACGACGCAAAAAAAAAGCTCTATTCGGTGCGGTTTTCTGTGCGCGCACACGCGACCGAAGCGTCCAGACACAGCGCGCGAGGACTGAACTGAGCTCTCTTTCGTGTCTGAATGGACAAAAAACACACAACATTATGTCTAAATGTCCATTTTGGAGAGTAGCCTTAACTTAAACTATGTCGGTTATGTCTTAAAAAGTTGAGAGTGTATCGGATGTGCATCAGTGGATTTGGATCAGCAGCATTTCATTGGATATGATCCGATGTCTTAAAGTGACAGTGGGCAATAAACCTAATGCGGTCTGTGTCCTTAATATTGATCAAGCAACAAAAGAAAAAGAGAAAAGCATTCACTGCTCGTTAATAGCTTTAATAAGGATTCATTATATTTAATTCATACAAATAAATATGTCTGCTGCTTGAAAAAATAAAGAATGATGTATGCAAGTTAAAAAGAATGCATATATCATTAATTGGAAAGAAGACTGTTCTATTCTAGGAAAAGTGGTTTTATTAAATTAAGATATTTTTTAAGTCACAGTAGTTAAATCTGCATCTGTATTGCATGTTCAAACTTTAAAATCATTCATATTAAAAGGTTAATGTTTTCTCCGGCACAAAGACCTCAGTCAGTACAAAGACTGAGACGGAGACATAGATTTTTCCCCAAATTCTGTTCTAGAGAAGTCATATTACACTTTTTTTAAAGCCCTTTCTCTTAATAACACATTTCCAGATGATCAGCTATGACACATTACCACTTTGAGATGTAGTCACCAGTATGTATTTGTTGTTTAATCCAACCATGTAAAAAAAAAATAAAGAAAAAAAAATAAAGATTTGTTCTGCATTTTTTACCTATTTACAGATAACTACTTTGAATGGAGCTAACTAAATATAATATATATCATAAACACTTTAATGGTGTTTTTATGTGACTAACAACTAACAACTATAGGTGATATTAATAAAGTACAGAAACAACATTTTCATTTTGGGACGGTTGACATTCACTTTAGGACGGTTCAAATTGTTTATCAGGACGGTTTCAGGACGGAGGTGAAAAAAGTTAGTCTGGAGCCCTGCCGTAATCACGCCCCTCCAACTGACAGTAGACAGGCTGAATGAAAACACCTACTTTTCTAGATCCAATCAGGTGCTAGTTGAGAAAAAAGCCACGCCCACCGTTTTGCCTCATTTAGTATTCCGTTTCTCTCGGAAATACGTCACAACACTGGAGAAAAGTCGTTTGCAACTTCCGGTTCACGGGGACTTTAACTTACCGCTTTACAGTTGTTCAACGCAAAAGTCTCATAGCAGCCGAGTCCATAGGTTTGGTCTCAGCTTTGGTGGGCCCGGACCCTCCATAAGTCATTAGGGACCCCCCATAAGAATTTATTTTTGGATTTTGGGGGGTCCCCGGCAAATATATTTTAACATTAAAAATGATTGTGACAATTATAGGTCTTTAGTGACGTTTTATATTTATAACAGTAATTTATTTATTTCCTAGCGCGAGGCAGCAATCAGGGCAGCTATTAGCCGATTGAGTTGTTGTTGTGGCTCCCGCTAATGTACGGACTGTAACAAAGTTGCGCTGTTGAGGCTCGCGCAGTTATTTATAACATATTTATTTATAGTTAAGAAACAATATTGAACTGAAGAGGTTCGATTATAGACTACTTTTTTAATGGATGTGAAACGCAGCAGGCAGTCGGTCAGAACTGTATAGGTTGACGCTTAATTGAACAGATACTCCAAGCAGGGTTTAAGGGCTTATAGATTTACATATGGGTATGTGAGTGTGGTTCTATAACAAAACAAACAAAGAGATAAACATTAGGATACATAAACATTATACATAAGATAAACATTATCAGCATTCAGGCCATATACAATCCCATAAAGAAGTATTATTAGACAGAATAATTATACTAAACATCGCCACAAGAAGGCGCTGATAGCACGTAAATGCGTTCCACTAGACATGCCATATAACCATGATAGAACGCTGATCACCGCGTGATAATAATCATCTCCAAAGTAACCGTACAACCAATAATAACATAATATCTAATACATTACATTAGTAACATATAAACTCTGAAATGATACTGAATAGAAAATAATACAGCATATTCATACTAATCGGCTGGTGCTCGCGCTGATGAACATAGACTACCAGTTACTGAATATCAACGGAACAAACATAGAAATATAAACTTACTTGGTATGAACTCACACAGCGACTCAATGTACATGTACACCAGCTGAATGACCGTCGAACACTACAAATTTACTATATTAAAACTGTCGAGCACTATCGATTAACATTTGCGATGCATCTTTTATCTCCCTCACAGTTCGCCTCAGCACGAATGTCACTCACTATACACTGTAAAAAAAAATCCTAATTTTACAGAAAATAACTGTGATTTTTTGACGATCATTTTCTTTCCTTTTAAATTGTACTCAAAACACTGTAAAATTACAAATAATATCTGTCAAATAAAAATTCAGCTGTTATTTTAGGTATTGTGACATTTATGACAAATTGCAGTAATTCACATTTTTTATACAGGAAATTGATTGTATTTTTCATACAGTATTTTTTTCTGTTTTCTTAAATTACATAAAAATGTATGTACAATTACAAATATAATCTGTAATTAAACAGTAACAAAACAGTTAAATGATAAAACGGTCAAATGACTGGCAGGCCCCAAAAAACTGTAACATTAAAGTAAAAAATCCTAAATTAAATAAACTGAAAAACACTGTGATAATTCAGGATATACCTGTAAAATAACAATCATATACCTTCAGTGGAAAAAAAAATCGTAAAAAAAGGGTCAAATGACTGGCAGCTACGGCTGCCAAACAAAAACCATAAAATTAAAGTAAAATCTTCTAATTCAAAAAAAAAAAAAAAAAAAAAAACACTGTTATTTCACAGGTATTTCTTGCATTATTATGATCATATCCCTTTATTGTAAAAAAATCGTAAAAAAAGGGTCAAATGACTGGCAGCTACGGCTGCCAAACAAAAACCATATAATTAAAGTAAAATCTTCTAATTCAAATAAAACAAAAAAACACTGTTATTTCACAGGTATTTCCTGCATTATTATGATCATATACCTTCATTGTAAAAAAATCGTAAAATAAGGGTCAAATGACTGGCAGCTACGGCTGCCAAACAAAAACCATATAATTAAAGTAAAATATCCTAATTTAAATAAAGTGTAAAAAACTTTAATAGAAATGTGATGTCACCATGATTGAGATCAGTGTTTGCTTTAGTTGGGCTCATGACTCTTGAGTTTCAACATTCCTTTTTCTCTGGTTGCTTTAACTGTGTTTTGATGCACATTTATTATGGCAATAATTGCAAGAGAAAATATAAGATGATCTTGGTCATTTATTTATGATTTTATAGTCATCATATGATGATCTGATTAATTGATATGACAGTCAAATCTCTATTGGCTGTGAATACATTATATATAGATGGACTTTAGTGTTATGCAAAGTTATACTTTTTTTCACATGATTTGTTGAAATATTGTGGGATCAGTATTAATGCAATCTCAAATTAAAAAACAACAAAGCCTTTTTGTGACTTTATAATAGGTCAGGGGCCGTATTCACAAAGAATTTTATCTTACCACTAGGAGTACTCCTAAATCGCACTAAAATATTTTAGCTAGGAGTTTTCTCTTAAAAGTTATTCACAGCGCCTTTCAGACCTACTCTTAGTAAGGAAAAATGACAACTCCTAAACTAAGAGTGAGTCTTCGTTGCTATGGATGACGTCACTTCTCATGCACGAGCTTCCTCGCAATGATCACGGTGATTGGTTGTTAGATGACAGGGCCATCATGCGAATCATAACACAGACGCAACAAATCATGGAATTACGACATCTAAATATGTCTGTGTCCTACACAAAATAATAATAGTAATGTCATCGAAATGCATATATAATGACATGTTTGTGCAGGCCCCAGTGAAGTGTAATCCTAAAAAGGCAGAGAGAGAGAAAAGTCGTGAATTAAAATAAATTAAATCAAGGTAGCCTAATACCCTAATGAAAACCGCCACTTGCCTAATAATGAAAAACAACACTTGCATTAACAGTTGCTTGGTTAATGGACATCCTATTAGCCTAAATAGACTACTTAAAGCAAGGAAATGTTGCTCTTATTGAAGTAATGTAATAGTTGAATGACAGTGGATTATGAAGTCGCCAAAACGTAAAAGAAAGCCCAACTGGACGCAGGAGCAGTTACTGCTGCTGGCCGAGTTGGTGCTGAAAAAAAAAAAAAAAAACATAATAAAAGTGAAATTCGGCACTGGGATATCAAGCAAAACTAAGCGTGAGAATGGGAGATGATTTGTTTGCAGATCAATGCCGCATTCCCGCTTGTGTCGCGGACCCCGGACGACTGCGAGAGGCGGTGGTGTGCGCTACGATCCTTTGTGAATAGGTCTTAGTGAGTTAGGAGTCCTCTCGACTTCTTTTAAGCTGTCCCAGACTTAGGTGCTACTTTTAGGGCTAAAATGCTTCGTGAATTACTCTTAGTGAAAAAAATTAGGAGTCCTAAATTTAGGAGTGACACGACCATTATTTTTAGGAGTTGCTCCTAAATTCGCCAGTTAGGAGCTACTTTTAGCCTTAAAATTCTTTGTGAATACGGCCCCAGACTTTTTTTTCATTGTCACCATTGTTGAGATTTATATGCTAATTCTTGATGCCTGAGTGAGTCTGTATGATCCTGTCAAAACATTTTTTGCATAATGACTTCATAAAATCTTATATCACAGCATTGTAGGATCTTCTATAGCAATACTGGCATTCTAAATTAAAATTTTACAACTTATTCAGTCATCAAAAAGTCATACCAATCAGGTGGTATCAATACAGCAGACAACTGCTTGATGAATCGTATCACTATTAAGTGACCAATATCATCTGATCTGAGTTTCTCTCGATTTCCTACAATAAGAAATATGCATCAAAGACATGCACAGTTAAGAGAAAAACTAATGTTAATATATGAAGGGTCAAGAGCCCAACTAAAGCAAACACTGACCTATATCATGGTGACATCAAACTTTATTATTTTCAATAAAAATATCAACTTCAAAACCTCTGTTATTTCTCAATAGGAATGTTAGTATGAAAGAAGGATTGTAATAAGTGAAGATGCTGAGATCTTGACAGATCTGTTAGTGTTTAATGTTCTGCTGGGATGTAAAGTGTTTCTGTATGGTGTTTTGTGTCTGTCACCATTGTGTTGAAGAGTAGAGCCTGAGCTTCAGTCCAGGATGAGCAGAGTAACACGGATGAAATGCTGTGTGTTGCTTTATTTAACAGACAGTAACTGTGTAGTTGCTGATGACATATAATCACAGTAAATCATGCGTGTAGTTTAAAGCAAGATATTTACTTTTTACAGTGAATATGTTTTTTAGTAAAAATTCAGTAAATGTATATAAATGTGAAAGAACAGTGTTTCTACTAAAAAGCTTAATGAAGATTTCTGCAATATTATTTATTTAAATTAGGATATTTTACATTCATTTTATGGTTTTTATATGGCAGCCATTGCTGACAGTCATTTGACCTTTTTTTTCACAGTGAAGGTATTTGATCATAATAATTCAGGAAATAACTGTAAAATAACAGTGTTTTTCTGTAAAACATTTAAGGACAAAGTTTGGAAAAGTTTTTTGCACTCAATTTAAATTAGGATATTTTACTTTATTTTTACGGTTTTTGTTTGGCAGCCGTAGCTGCCAGTCATTGACTGTTTTTTTACGATTTTATTTTTTACAGTGTAGCAACCTCGCACGCTGTGATTGGTCTAAAACGTCCAGGACATTTAAGGACGTCCGGGCCTTTTGTACAATATAATATATATATATTATATAATATATATATATATATTGTGACAAGTATAGCCTAGCCTAGAGTCAAACACCACACCGAACTCCTTATCCGCACTAAAGTCACTAAAACAGCTCAATATACATTGACAGGTGAAGATCTACACCTATCTGTCTCTCACAAGTCTGTGTCCAGAGATTGGCGAGAACCGGGGTCACAAAGGTAAGACCTGTTTCCATACATTGTTTATTTAGTGAACACTTACACATTCATGGTGTTCGGAAATTATGAATCTGTAATAAATCTGTCATAAATACTAAATGTATAAATACAAATTATAAAGAAAAATTTGGGTTAAATTGTTTATTTTATTTGAGTTTTACTTTCACTTTCGCTATTGTGTTGTTTCCAAGCTGGTAATCTGAAAAATGTGCTTCATTCGAGATATGTTTTCCACTCAGGTCGTGAGAGCATACAGTTCATAACACAGCGTTCACCAATAATGTGTTTGTGGATTATGAGCATGTGCATTGAAAAGCAAATGCATGGCTAAGTAATAATTAAAAATAATATAAATGTTA
Source organism: Rhinichthys osculus (assembly GCA_029959095.1). Classification (NCBI taxonomy): domain Eukaryota; kingdom Metazoa; phylum Chordata; class Actinopteri; order Cypriniformes; family Leuciscidae; genus Rhinichthys; species Rhinichthys osculus. The sequence goes on along the minus strand of JARWKJ010000020.1, from coordinate 7,450,107 downwards.
CTATTACTGTTCTTATAATGCAGTATAGGTCTTAATGACTATTTATAAATATATTTATAGAATAGTAATACTTATTTATAAGTATAAATGGAGCTATAATTCATTATAAGCATGGACTTCACAGAAAGTGTTACCATTGTGTTTTTAACTGTAAAATACAACTTATAACATCTACCTAATACTCAGTCTATAATAGTGTCTGTGTCCTAAAGGCCCAGAATGCATTGTGTTGCTGACGTCACACCGAACGCAGTGAGATTGTTTAGAAATAAGGAATGGTGATAAAGTTTAAATCCAGACTGGCTGGTGCACTTCCCGTAAGTTTTACGCATTATGTCACATTCAACTATATGAGCGTTTACAGTCCAACAGCAATGTGTTTTCGTCTACCTCTTGAAGTGGTTGAAAGTGGACAAGCTCAAATGTTTTAGACCCCCTTTAAACTTGTATTTAGTGTCATCCACTTGTAATCCGAACGACCAAAACGCATCTTAATAGGTATAAACAGGGCCTGAGATGAAGTGAAGCTTCACCTGCAGTAATTTAAATCAAACCTAGAAATTATTGTATGTGAGCTATAAAACAAAACGTCTATATTAAGTTGATGTACTACTGAACTCTACAGCAACTGAAGATGAAACCATTTTTAGACCATTTGTTCAGATTTTTTTTCCTTTCGATCAACCCATTTTTTTAGATTTGATTTTAAGATTGAAGGCTGTTCAAATAGAGTATTGTTTTTTGGAGGCATCAGTGTATAAGGTCATATAGAGATGCAAATGCCCTCTAATATCAATGTCAATACTTCAATCACAAAATGATATATTTTTATGTAGTTGTTTTGTGTAGATTAGAAGACGGATTGTGAACTTCAACTTAGCAGGAATTGAAAAAAAAACACCTTTCAACCACATGCAATTCCCGCTAACTCACAAAAATACAACATTCACACCTCACACACTTTCTAGTGCGTCTCTAACATAAACGTCCAGTAACAAGCACACACACACTCTTGCAAAAGCTGTTTGTGACCATCACATCAAACCACATTTCTTTCCGATCTGAAGAAAGACCACCACAGTTTTCAGTTTGACTCACACGCTGAGCTGCTGACTGTTTTAAATGCATGCATTTACTGAGTTGCATTCAATACAAAACCATTTTAATATTAGATTTAAATAAAATCATACAAGAGCATATTATTCTATTTAGATATTCAGACATGTGACTAATGTTGTGCACTTGACAAAATTACCACGAATTACAGTTACAATTACAAATGCATTTAACCCTCAGGTGCTCTTCGGTCATTTCTGACCGAACATTTTTCTGTTTTAAATACTCCACTTTTTTTGGAAATAGGCTCATTTTACAACTCCCCCAGAGTTAAACTGTTGAGTTTTACCGTTTTTGAATCCATTCAGCCGATCTCCGGTTCAGCAGGCGTAATATGACTCAGCGCCTGAAAATAGTTCCGTTGTGTTGACGGAAGGTGGCCTATTTTCAGGCGCTGCGTCATATCATTACGCCTGCTGCTCTCATGGTACGGCAGTGAAGTTTCTTGATTATTACGCAGGAATGAGAGTATAGTTCCTAGCCATATCAGCCTAGAAAATCGCAACTTTACATTTTCCGTCGGTCTTAGTTCACGATGTAACTACAGAAGAGTCAAGTTTTAAATAGGAAAAATATCGAAACTCTTTGGTCATTTTTTTTTTTAGAAATGCTCTTATCCACTCCAATGATGTATGCTAAGCTATGCTAAAAGTGGTACCGCCAGAACCGGAGATCGGCTAAATGAATTCAAAAATTAGTCTTTAGTCTGCCAAAAAAAACAACAAACACATTAAAATCATGAACTCAAATGTCATTGTGAAAAAAAAATGTGTTACTGTTGTGTTGTAACAGTGTGTAGGCTAACAGTGTGTAGGCAAAGTATGACTGAAACGAATAGATTGGAGCTGTTTTCTGTGTTGTTTTGTTTAACATTTATATGTGAATGTTGTACACCTCCCCATAACACACTTTCAAGACTATCAATTTTATAAATTACCAACTTCTAAAACTTCTTTGTAAATAATTGCTCGCTTAGCCTATATATGTAGCTTTGGAGCCGCTGCTGTGACACTGTACAAAAGCTTGTGAATACTCTCGCGCGTCTGCAGCTGCAGTGGCGATGTAGTTACGCTGACGCGCTGCTCAAGTGCCGCTCACGCATGCGGTGTGAAACTATGGCGTTCCGATAGGCTCAAAAATGTATGGCGTTCCGATTGGCTCTTTAATATAACTTTGCAACATGCACTCGTTACAATGAACGTCTCACTCAACGTCTTAATTTTTTTTTTTATTCTGCTATTTATTCCATTCAATTTAAGACGCAGACGTGACGTAGACGTCACGCAGACGTGACGCAGACGTCACGTAAATCACGTGTGGCAGTGAAGTGTATTGTCAGACGTTTACGTGTCATTCACGTGTAGCAGTGAAGTTATAAATTGTTTTTTTCTCTAACACGGGTTTAACACTCTACTCAGCACAGCTCAGTGCAGTGTGCCAGCGGTTGCGATCGGTTCTTTAATATGACTTTGCAACATGCACTCGTCTCAATGAACGTGACACTTGCGTCTGTCTTATAACGGGAGTCTGCGTCTGTGATTTATATATAGGATTTTTTAAAAAAATAATAATTTTAAAAGGCCAGCACTTTGGTAAACTAGAAAACAGACAACTCGATCGCACAACCACTGTTTCTGTGGATCCTTTAAATAGAAGAATAGAATTAAAAAATAATATTTTTTATAAATAGGCCTATATAAAACTATTAGGCTATAGGCTACTAGCCTTGTGAGACCATCCTGATCTCGCGAGCTTTCAAGGTTTCACTCGCAGATCAGTCTGGATACTTTCCGTTAAAGAAAATTTGGGAGCAGTTCACCAAACGAACGTCCAATCAGCGTTGGCTTTGAGGCGGGTTGAGGTGTGACGCAACGAGAAGCGCGACAGTTCAGTCTAAAGAACATGTCGGCTTCAGCGGATGAAACTAGCATCAGCGTGGCTATCGAGCAAGTTTTATCGGAATTACAGAGTATTTCTTCACTGAAAGAAGAGCAAAACACTGCTCTGGAGGCTTTTCTCAGAGGAAAAGATACGCTCTGTTAGTACGTCATATGCTTCGTTGATCTGATTGGTTGATTTGGCCCGTCTATCACCAACATAGGCCAATCAGCTAACCAGTATTTTCGCCCCTTACCAAAACTACTTCAACGGAAGGTTTCCAGATGGATATGCGGAGCAAATCCATCTGGCGGAGTCAGGTTAATAGGCTACTAAAATGGTTACAAAAACATAATGTCGGATATCCTAAATAATAGGCTACTACAATCTGCAAACTCAAGGCTATTAACACAAAACAGTTTAGGCTATGTCCTATTGGACGTCGTTTGTTTTTTTTTTTATTTATTTATTTATTTAGCCTATTCAGTTTTTGTAGCAGCAGCATAATAAACAAGACGTGTTTCGTTTGTCACATGCTATTGTTTGGGTTTTCAGCGTATTTTTATTCCAAATGTTCTATAGCCTATAATTGAATACAAAAGTTTTATATTAGTCTATATATTTAATAATAATATTAATAATATTTTTTGTTAATAGGCTATCTTCATTACATAGAGATATAATTATACAAAATACAAAAAGTAGCCTAGTCAAAACGCATAAAGAACATTAGATTTAATATTTTTACTATATATTTTGTGCTTATTATTTTTAATTAACGAAATGTCAATCATCTTTATAACAGAAGATACAATACAATCCTTTTCGTGTAGGAACAAGCAATGCTAGAAATATGTGGTTAGCATAGCATCTTAATGTAATCTTTATTTTATTCGTTCATTTACTAATTAGCTGCATGTTAACTCAACTAATGTAATCTAAATAACTGGATACTAATTACTAATATCCAATAAATAAGTAAATAATGTAAAATAAATGTATTGATTAGAGTAGCAGACTAAAGATTTTTCTTATATTAATTAATGGTCAAGCGCACGCAGAAATATTGCGTTCTACGTGCTACTTAAGCGTCGCTGTCCATTCGCGAAGTGCTGAAATATAACCTTATATGGAATCGTATTCTGAACGTTTAACCTAATAATCGTCATTTGTTGTGGATTAAATCAAGACAAGTCTATATAGATATAAAGCACCTATAGGGCCTACAGGCTGACAAAATGGCTTAACAAAAACAAAAAAACAAGAGAAGATACCTTTCAAAAAGATAAAATTAATGTCCTTTTAGAGAAGATATATAGAGGGAAACAAAGATTTTATTTTTAACAGATTTAAAGGACACCATACAAATAAGGAAAAACAAAACATCTGGGAGGACATTGCAAACTAACTGCAACCGTGTTCAAAGATCAGGGAAGGAGGTCCGCAAGAAATGCCCAATACATGGCTGGTTTTCGTGCACGTCAGCAAGTCGTTGACAGAATTTTTTGAATTCAGCCCTATTTTGCCCAGTCTTTAAAGCATATTTCCCAGATTTCTTATTTTATGATTTTTTTGTTCATTCGTTTAATTTAGATGTGTATTTCTATTTTTCTTCTCTTTTTAATTATTTCCTATATTAATTTAAACAAAACACGAGTACAACAAAGTGTACAATAAAGTACAATCAAAACATATATATTATACTATATTATACTCACGTAGTGTAGTCTGTTAAATCTAGATAAAAGTGTAATCTGCCGGTTGTCCTGCAGGTGATCTCATAACTCTGTCTTCTTACGATGAACTTGGGGATTTACGATTACTCCAGAGCACTCGTAGTTCTACGAAGATTTTCAAGTGCTACTTAAGTTACGATGCTTTTGGGAAACAGACCATAATATTAAGATCAGTCGCGATCGTTTTTACGATCAACTTAGGCTTACAATGCTTTTGGGAAACGCAGCCATGGAAACCCCCTTGACGCAGACGTGACGTTCTGCACACGAACGAGTGATGTGGCAGACGCAGACGAGACGTTCGGCAGACGCAGACGTCACGTTCGGCACACGAAGAGTGATGTGGCAGACGCAGACGAGATGTTCTGCAGACGCAGACGTCACGTTCGGCAGACGCAGACGTCACGTTCATTGAGACAAGTGCGTGCTACAAAGTTACATATTTGAGCCTATCGGAATGCCATATAAAACAAACACCAGAGACTGCTTAGACAAATGTCTCACGTGATGAGAACGCTACCTAACAAACACAAAATCATTCATGTTTAAGAAACCTTCTGCAGTCCCTAATGGACCAAAATGCTCTGTTCGACTTTTCTGAGATCATCTACTCTTCCCTGTGGATGACCTGTGACCTACTTTCTGTAAGACCTGAATTTTTGAGTTTGAATTTTTGAGATAGAATTTTAGAAAACTGAATTTGAAGTTCCGAATTTCTTCATCTTGAAAACTTGAATCTGTATTTTTTAAACTGAATATTTGCAGTATTTGAATTCAGAACAAAAAACTAGCTGTTTGAAAATACACGTCTATAAAATTCAGCCATAAAAACCTTTCAATTTGTTAAATTTCAAATGTTCAACATTCGTTTAAAAAAATCAAATTCAGAACTATTTAAACTACCACCTAAAATTCAATTTTATTAGATTACACTTGCAAATAATTCAAATTTACACAATTCAAATTCAAATCATTTTGTCATATTATTAGCTCCATAAAAGGCCAGGTCTCTATATTAATCTGAAATACTGCAATAACTGAAGAAATATTTTTATAAATTAGAAAAAAAAAAATTGTATTGTTTTCAATGGCAAAAATGGACCATAAATATTGCATAAATATTAAAAAGTTACATCAAATTGTCTCAAAATACCAAATTAAAAAGAAAAAATATTATTGAACAAAAATAAATTGCATTGGTTTTACTGGGATGGAGGAAGTTTCAATTTTAGGTGTCCGGTCACTTCTGACCGGGAAGAGAACAAGTGTGACTCCTGAGCACCTGAGGGTTAATGCCGCATGATCAGTTCTGTGTATGATGATGCTTGCCCTTTTGAATTGTATTAGATCAAATCACACATTAATAGTTCAGTCATTTAATGAAAAAAGGTGGAACAAATTGCAACAGAATCAAACTCAACTGATTTTGTATCCTCAATATTTCCTGAGTAAGGAGAAGAAAAAGCCCAGAAGAATCCCATAAGGGGAAAATTTCGAAAAACACCCAAATATAGCCTATTCAATACGCCTATTCATTCTTTTTCTCACGTAAATATAGGGTAAAAAATGTAACCTTTAGATATGAACATGAAAATTACTGAGTTGATTAGTTACATCAAGACAAACAAAAAATGTGTAACAAGTTTTTTGAAATTGTTTTTTAACATGGACAAATGGTGAATAATATAATTACACATGTGCTAATTTGCATGAATACCACAACAGATCTAAACATTGGGGCTAAGAACACGGCAGCCGTTCTGCTCTGGATGCTCCTGTCACCAAAAGATATATGTGACCCTGGACCACAAAACCAGTCACATTGGCCAATATTTTGAAATTGAGATTTATTCATTACCTGAAAGCTGAATAAATACGCTTTCCATTGATGTATGGTTTGTTAGGAACAGGATAGGACCATATTTGGCAAAATAATCAAAACATTGAGAAAATGGCTTTTAAAGTTGTGCATTTATGTTCGCGAATGTGCTGCATTCACTCACAACATAAAGGTTTTATATATTTACGGTTGAAAATTTGCAAATATCTTTGTGGAACATGATCTTTACTTAATAGCTTAATGATTTTTGGCATAAAAATAAAATCAGTATTTACAATATCACCATCATATTTTTCTCACAGAGAATAAATGACTAAATGAGTAAAAGATGGTATTTTGCAAAGGGATCATCATATTTTGCGAAAATCTTGCAAAAACATTGTGAAACTCAGCACTACAGTGACATAGCAACATCATTATTGGAAAAAAAGAAGAGAACTACAATGAGTTTGATCAACAACTCATGGTGACGCCTGCATACACCACCTCATCCTTCTCTTTAAACCTCTGTAGGAAATAATAAAGAAGATGTTTTATTATTACTTTCCTCATCTATTTATTCTCTTAAAAATGCTGGGTTGTTTCAGTCCAACTTTGGGTCAAATATGGACCAACCCAAACGCTTGGTTTGACCCAAAGTTGGGTAGAAACAATCCAGCATTTTTTTTAGAGTCTATATGGTTTTTATTCATTAACATTTACGCTTTCTTATAAATGCATAATGACACTGAACTTGAGACAACAAAATGGAAAGCCACATCTGTAAATAATTGTTCGTATTACTTAAACAATTGTTGCATCAGCACATAAAAAGGCTTATGAAATCAAATGTAGTCTTATTGAATAATATTTAGATTGATATAAAATATATAATATATTTGCTTATGTTTCAAGTTCAATGTTTCCTATCTCACATACACTGATATATTTGCAACATTTTTACATTTTAGGTTCCAAAAACACATCTAAATGTGCTGATACAGAGACACAACACAGTCAGTAGTTATCTTACCCTTTTATGTGAATGCTGCTTGCGGTATGTTGGATCAGCATATGTTGCCTCTTCTTTGTTTGAACTGTTAAAACGATAGAAAATGCATCATTGGGAAATGTATGAATGCACCATGGTATCAACTATCAGTCTTATAGAAATATATATGATTGTTCACAAATGAAAATGTAGATGTTTTATCACCTATTTTTTCACTGTAGCAATAGGTAACTTGCCCTCTTCGGCTGTTTTTCTTAGTCTCTTGCAAGATGATCTCAGATGATGAGTCTCAGCAACAGTGATCAGAGACCCAGAAGCAGCAGTAGAGATCAACACTGGATTTACGTGCGTTATGCCTGCAGAGATACATTAATGTAAGTCAGGTCTGATCGATGAGCCTGGTTAGTGCCTGGATGGGAGACCTCCTGAGAAAACCAGGTTGCTGCTGGAAGAGGTGTTAGTGAGGCCAGCAGGGGGCGCTCACCTTGTGGTCTTTGTGGGTCCTAACGTCCCAGTAAAGAGCACCGTCCTTCGGATAAGACGTTAAACCGAGGCCCTGACTCTCTGTGGTCATTAAAAATCTCATGGCACTTCTCGTAAAGAGTAGGGGTATTACCCCGGTGTCCTGGCCACATTCCACCCATTGGCCCCTGGCAATCATGGCCTCCTAACAATCCCCATCCACTGAATTGGCTCTATCACTCACTCTCCTCTCCAACTATAGCTGGTGTGTGGTGAGCGCACTGGCGCCGTTGTACTGTGGCTGCCGTCGCATCATCCAAGTGGATGCTGCACACTGGTGCTGGTTGAGGAGAGAACCCCTGATATGATTGTAAAGCTCTTTGAGTGTACAGTCGTACATATGAAAGCGCTATATAAATGCCTCATTCATTCATTCATTCAGTCTGATCGATGAATAGTAGGCTACGTGTCAAGGAAAAAAAATATCAGGAGAACCTTTCAGTTGACACATTATTATATTAAAGGTTAATTTGTTTTGTTTCAAACTTGGTTTATTCAAGCAAGCCTACGTTACATAGGCCCATTAAAGAACAAGTTAAATTCAAATATGATGAATATGTAATAAAGTGCTTTTTTTTCTTCTATTTATCTCTAGCTATTTATTTATTTCTAGCTAACTTAAAGGGATAGTTCACCCAAAAATGAAAATTCTGTCAGTAATTACTCACCCTCATGTTGTTCCAACCCCGTAAGCCCTTCGTTCATCTTCGAAATACAAATTAAGATATTTTTGATTAAATCTGAGAGCTGGATCACTCCTCCATAGGCTTCTAAGGGATTGAAACTTGCCGGCCCCGAAAAGTTATTAAAGACATCGTTAAAATAGTCCAAGTGACTACAGTGTCTCAATCTTAAGTTTATCAAGCGACGAGAATACTTTTTGAGCGCAAAAACAAACAAAAATAACGACTTTATTTCAACTATTCATTTCCTTCTCTTTGGGCCTCGAGTCAGTTAACATAGTGTGATTCCGTAGAGCTACGTCACACGTAGGTTCACTATTGGCCGACGCTGGTCATGTGCGTGATGCGTGTGACGTACAACAACAGAAGCGTACGCTGTTACACTAGTGAACTCACTCAAAGCCCACAGAGAAGGAAATTAATATTTGAATAAAGTCGTTATTTTTGTTGTTTTTTTGCGCACAAAAAGAGTTCTCGTCGCTTGATAAACTTAGGATTGAGCCACTGTAGTCACTTGGACTATTTCAACGATGTCTTTAATAACTTTTCGGGGAACAAGTTTCAATCCCTTAAGAAGCCTATGGAGGAGTGATCCAGCTCTCAGATTTAATCAAAAATATCTTAATTCGTGTTCCGAAGATGAACGAAGGTCTTACGGGGTTGGGACAACATGAGGGTGAGTAATTACTGACAGAATTTACATTTGTGGGTGAACTAACCCTTTAAATATTCTGGTCATTGAATTACTTTTCTGAGGTAGATGTAACATTACATGACGCATTGTTTATTGACGTGCACTGCGGTTGTACGGTATCGTTAGCATACATTCTGATGTTCACTCATGTTTCATTTTGTGCAAAATGCCTAAAATGAAATTAACTCCAAGTTTGGATAAATTGCTTGTCAAGTTTACAGCGGTGGAAAGATTAGTGCTAGTTTTAGGTATGACACCACAGCAAGCATCATGCCGTAACAAAACTCATGAAATATCATACACACAGCTATGAATTAAATAAAGCTTAAGTATTCAGTTATTATGGGTCCAAAATGCTTTTGACATGACGAGACACACTGGACAAATTAATGCTTCCTTGTTTCTCAATCCTTCAGCTCATGACCCTGAAAACAATCAAACTCCACCATGATGAAGTACGTAACAATTGCATTGTGAAGAGATGAGGACAGAGGAACCATCTCATCAAGGATTGAGTGAGGAAGCATAAGAGTTTTCTATGCAGAAGTCTTGTCTTCTGAACATCTGATGCACATATTCATTCTCTGACACAACAGCTGTAATTGATGTTTGACATATGCGCTTGAAATAAACAATAAGGGCCCTATCTTGCACCCGGCACAATTGACTTTGTACACCGACGCATGTATCATTCCTATTTGCTTACACATTTACCCAAATTACACGCCTGTTTAACCAAAGCTAATTTGAGTGGGTTTATCCCATCCCAATATCACTTCTCTGTGTTTTACGGCCCTGACGAGAACGTTGGTCTCCTCGGCTGTGAACCGCTCCTGGAGTCCGCCTGGCAAATCCGCCGTTATAATACCAATCCACCATGGAACAAGCGTGCCTGTTTTTAAAGGGAATGTGAGATGACACTCTGATTGGTTTATTTCACGTTACGCCCAAACCAGACCTATGAAGAATTTTGAGGCTGTGCAAAAATATCGATACAGTTAACTTCTGCAATATTTTTTTTTTTCATGATAGTGTATCGATAATTCAACCTCTAGTATCGATATTTATACATTTTAAAAATAGTGCACGCATACTAATGCTCGGACACACTCGGTCTCTCTCGCGCGCAGACACCGGTCTCCGTGACGCTTCCAGATGTCTCTCATATACTGCCAATGCCTCAGAAGTAAACGAGAGTGAGAAAATGACGGAACATTTAAAAACCATAGACAGTAAAAGAAATGGACACAGCGACCCCATTGATTTCAACGGAGAAGACTGAAGCCCGATTATTGCACTTCCTGTCTGATGTCTGAGCGACTGCGCAGGCTCAAACTGAGCGTGACGACAGCCTGACAGTTGTAAATCTTCTAGTAGCTGTGCCAAGACAAATCTGAAGCCCCTTGAAATATTTTGTCCCGTTGCTTTTATGGACTCTCTAACTATGGGCTTCTACCTTGACTTTGTGCCTCCATGTCCCCCCGATTGCCTCATAGACAGTAAAAGATTGCCTGCGAGCTTCTCCTCCTGTCTATACGGAATTTCTCTATTGTGCAACAGAGTGTCCCGTGGTTATGACACAATCTTTAGCCTATTTTTACAAAAACGGCTTCTACGGGGCCGTAACGTAAGATACAAAGTAATGGAGCATTTTATACATTAGCCATGTCTCCATCCACTTGTCAATCGAAATATCTGAAGTTCAGTAAAAAACCTCATGCGAATAAAGCTGGTAAAAGTGTGTTTCCATCAAACGGTTTTAAAGCGGATAAAAACCTGTCCGTAATGACGTCACATGCTGTTTTGCGATCAAATTGGTATATCGAATTGATTTGAGACATGTTAAGGTGTTTCCATTCAATTTCTCACCGAATTGCACAACATTCAAGCCAACATTTGCGAACAAAGTTTTACTAGGCAAAATGGATCGCACCATAATAACGTTTCCATCCGCGTTTATCGCATAAGCCGTACATCAATCAAGATACAATCCGATGAGACCGATCGTATTTCATTTCAGTCGATATTCATGAAATTCAATCGAATTTTACTGTTTCCATAAGGCATTTTTCATTCGATATCACTTAATGCGGATAAAAACGTGTGGATGGAAACAGCTATTGTCGTGTTTCTTTAGAAATAAATAATGGACAAATTAAGTCTTTGGACGCCTCAGATGTAAAGTTATTCGCTGTCAAAGTGACGCCAAAATGAATGGGAGTCAATGGGATGCTAACAGCAGGTGAAGTTCTGCTACAATGGCGGCTCCCACGAGGCTTCAACTTCCAGCTGATGGATTACACCGTGGTTAAAAACGCCTGCAGCTTTCAGAGCCGACGTGTGGAAGCACTTTGGTTCTAAAAGTAAGTCGGGCAGTAATGAACTAGATAAAAACAATGCCATTTGTAAACTTTGCCTAGCTGGCTACAATTAAGATTTTGCTCAAACTTGGCATGTTTACGCCAATTATTTGGTTCATGAACGAACATGTTTTTGGATCCAAGAATCGATTCACTGATTCACTTGCATGTACTGACTCATATATTTGCTCACTGAAATCACCCACATTTCGAAGATAATAAATTGGCGAAATTATTGTGCAAGTGTAAAATTATCTGATGACCATGTAAAAATAAAATGAAGTATGTTGTTAAAACTAATTAAATCAAATAAAAATAGGCCTAAACCAAAACCAATTTGCTGCCTTGAAAATACCATTTTAATGCAGATCGCTGAGTTAAAATGATTTTCATCATTTTAATTTTTTTTGTATCATATAGATCTGGGGGAGTCGCTGGACCCTTTTTGTAATTCACACTGTGCCCCAGTAAAATATTGCTGATTAATCCTTCTATGATATTGATAAACATACTCGCCCGAGTATGTTTGTTTTCCTTATGTCCCTTGTGTTTTCTATCTGCTGTTTGGAATTAGAACTAGCAATGCCAGAATAGTGAATGAATCACTATTGATCTAATTAGACATGTTTAGAAAATGGTCTGAAATAGTTCATGATTCAGTTTGATTCATTCAAACAGTTCACTCAATCTCTGATTTGTTTGCAGAGGTTTCTCACACCGAAATGTTGGGATATTTTATATGTCCGGGGATATTCAGAAAAAAAAGGGCCCTGGATGAGTTCCATATTTGCTTATAATCCAGGAAACAAAAGTAGTATTAACATAAACCATGTGTCAAAAAAGGTGTTTTATGACTTTGATTTATGGTTCTGAGGTTCCCCTGTCTCTGATTTATGATGGGTCGCCGACAGGCTCCGGTATGTCTAGGCTGCGCGACGCCATGTGACATCATCCGTGCCGATGTGCGGGGGCTTTTAAAAACAAACAAACAGATCAAACAGATGTTAAATTTTTGACTGGTTTTTACGACTGGGATAATGAACTCACACCTCGCAACTTGCCATTGTAGTTTTTATGGTATGAGGTGTGCCTTTTTCACAACTACGTCACTACCTACGTCTTTTGTTGCAGTTTTAAATAAGGTTAGGGGTTACACTGTTGAACACAGAAGACATTCTACGACTTTCCTGATACAATGGCTACTCCGAGAACTCCTAAAACCCCTAGAAAGGTTATGTGTATTTCGCCGACAAGAGGACCTGTTGAAATGAGAGAAGATCTAACTTTTGCTCCAAGGAAAAAGCTAAATGTTAGCTTGACAAGATTTCTTCATGAAGACAGTGCTCTTGTGAAACAGGATTTCTCAATGTCTGGTGGTCGTGTGGTGAGGTATGTGTTTGACAAGGTGATGCGTACTGTGAAACTCTACACAGGAGATGTTGAAGACGATTTTACATCACAGACCCCATGTGTGATTTTCCACAAGAAGGACTGGTTTCTGTTTTTCAACTACGTTTGGAGAGATTTGAACGACTGTGGTGATGATCCGTTGTACGTAGCCGAGTGGGATGGCTCAATTCCTGACACAAGATTTCGTGTGGTCGGGGACCATAGTAAAAAGTTACCAGACGATTGTGTTTATATTTTCTGCTGCAACGACAAGACAAAGCTCTGCGAACGTGCGTGGCCTGTTCGTGAATCTGAGCATCACTTGTGCTACGACATGAAATTTTTGTTTCAGTGGAAAGATGTTCGTACGCTTGACAACGTATTTACATGCATCGACAAGATGTTTAGATGGTGCGACATGTATGACCGTTACAGTTCTGTAAAGATTAAATTGTTTCACCCTGAGCAGGGCGTTACCAACGCTGAAGACCGCCTCTTAACCCCACCCACGTATTACAGCCATTAAAAACGCCTGCAGATCGGTACAATTGCTACATTCATTCACCATGTCTCAAGAATCTACAACAGTCTACTGCTACACCAACAACCCTGAGGCTCCCCCAGCGATGCCTGATGACAATGCTACGCCGCTGGAGCCCCACCCACAAACTTGCGACAACAGTTGGTTGGATAAATTTTGCATGGATCTTGGATATCACAACATGACCTTCCTTACAACACCATACGGCAACACTGGTGCAATAGCTGGAGCTGCGGCCCTTGCTGGAATTGACAACACAGACAGTTGTATCCGCTCGGACGGATTCAAAATCATAAAAGCGACTGTTGTGGTCCTTCTGGAACACGTCATCAACAAAAAGCTGAAAGAAATCTGTTTGGGTTGTGAAGTGGATCACCCCAGTCAGATTAGACATTCCTGCCTGTTTGAACCGGGTCCCTATTTCTTTGATGCCTACTTTGAGGAACTGACACGTAATCTGGTGAAACCGGACCTTAAGCACATCGTTGCTCAAGCATTGAGCCGTTGTGGTTTAAGGGTTCACCCCCAGAGGATTCAAGGTTCAGTGGAGGCTATTTTACACGAACTGCGTGACGAAGTTTTCATTGTGGAAAAGCTTCGTGAAGTCAGAGAGAAAGTTGTGGACGTCAGCAGCGAACAAATTGTCTATGACGCTGTGGACAGCTGGAAAGGTATTGTCCAAGTTGAGTGACTGTAACACCGACATGGGGAATACGTGTTTTGCAACAGGTCTGGCAAAGTGTCTACTTAAACAACGTATTAGATGTGAGATGACCGGCTTGTTGTATAAGATTATTAATGAATGTGCCAATGTATCTGTTACTGTAAACAGATGTGCTGTAGATACCAATCGTTTTACAAACCTCATGAAACAAATGTCTGTTGTAAGAACTGTGTCAAATGAATGGACAGATTTGATGCGTTTATGCGTTAATGCTGGTGAACCAATTTGTGTGACTATCAGAAAGATTTTAGACCTGATGACTGAATGCGGCAGCTGTATTAGAATAGCTGATATATTGTGCTTGTGTACATATGTGACTGATCTATGTGTAGACATATTGACAAGAAACAATCAGGCTGATATTTGTGAAATTATTGAAACCTTGGTTGATTACATTCTTGAAAAAAACATTGTGATGTGTATACATTTTTTACACTACATTGATGCTGTATGATACCTTTGTTTCCTTTTACTGTTTAAGAAATAAAAACCCAAATTACTTAAACCATCTGTGTTATTCTTTTTGTGGAGCCTGAAGTGGAAACATGTCAGAAGAAATGAAAAAGACTTATTACACACCTTCTAACCCTGGTTCTTTAGGGGGGAAAAAACGCTTAAAAGAAGCTGTTTTAAAAGAAATGGGTGTTCGTTTAACCGATAAAGAGGTTTCAGACTGGCTCGCTGGCGAGGATGCATATACACTACACAGAACGGCCCCTCTAAAATACAAAAGGAATAGGGTTTTTGTCTACGGTATCGACATGGAGTTCCAGGCCGATCTAGTTGATATGTCTGCATATGCCCCGGTAAATGACAACAACCATTTTTTGCTGACATGCATCGATCTCTTTAGTAAATATGCATGGACAAGGGCTTTAAAAAACAAGAGTGGTGTAGAGGTCTCTAAAGCTTTTGAATCCATACTGAAAGAGGGACGCGTACCACAGAAATTACAGACAGATAAAGGAAAGGAGTTTTTTAACAAACATTTTCAAAATGTAACAAAAAAGTACAATATAGCCCATTTCGCAACTGCCACAGAATTAAAGGCATGTGTTGTCGAGCGGTTTAATAGAACCTTAAAAGGTAGAATGTGGAGATATTTAACTGCTACAAACTCCAAACGTTACATCGACATACTTCAAGACATTACACAAGGATATAATGCGAGCCATCACAGAAGCATCAAGATGAGGCCGATTGATGTGGGGAAAGAAAACGAGTCTGTGGTGCTGCATAACCTATATGGTGATACCAGACCTCATAGTGTTAACCCCGTATTTAAATACAAGATTGGTGACGTGGTTCGAATTTCTAAAGTCAGAGGACCGTTTGCAAAGGGGTATGAGGAAAACTACACACAAGAGTATTTTACTATATCAGCGTGTATCCCACGAGAACCCCCTGTTTACAGATTGAGTGATTACGACGGGGATGTTATCGACGGCGTTTTTTATGCGGAAGAATTGCAAAAAATATTTGTCAGTAAAAACAAGACATTTAAAGTTGAAAAAATTTTAGATAAGAAGACGAAGGGTCGCAAAACATTAGTGCTGGTACAGTGGCTCGGATGGCCAGCGAAGTTTGCGTCATGGATCGACCAGAAAGAATTAGTTGATGTACAGAAGCCATAAATACAAACCACACACACAGGATGCATACAGTTGTATAAAAACCAGACATGGCTGAGGGTGGATTTTATGTCACACTACCCTGCAACGCTTCGCAGTCTGTATACCCTAATAATAAAATCTCTAATTATAGAACAAGACTGGCTACCACTATAAATATAAAAGGAGAATGGGAGGTGGGGCTTGTTCAAATTGAATATCCTAGAAGCTGGTACACCTTTAACAGCAACGACGCCGTTTTCGAGATAAACATTGGACCCACCACGACCGATGGTGAAAAGTACACTAACAGCTTACGCCATGGTGTAGATGTGAAGAAGACCAGCTTATCGAAACTACGCATACCAATAAAAACAGGGTATTACGACAATGTCCCATCTCTAGTTAGCGTAATAAATGATTTAGTAGCGCCTCAGGGGGAATTCGGTTATGACCGCGTAAAAAACAAAGTATTTCTGAAAGCAAAACCTAACATTTCAATGACCTTCCATGGAAAACTAGCCATTATTTTAGGATTGAAACCAGGCGTCCCTATAGGAGATTCTATTCTGCAAAAAACAAACCCTGAAAAAACTAATTATGAAAAGGATATTGTAACATATGCAATGCATCAGTCGGACATACACGGTGGTTTCTATACTCTTTATATCTACACGGACATTATCCGTTACCAATCAGTGGGTGATGCTTTTGTACCGCTTCTGGAGTGTGTACAAATAACAGGGGACAACAATAGCACAGTCAGTGTTCGATACGACAAACCCCACTACGCGTC
Source organism: Rhinichthys osculus (assembly GCA_029959095.1). Classification (NCBI taxonomy): domain Eukaryota; kingdom Metazoa; phylum Chordata; class Actinopteri; order Cypriniformes; family Leuciscidae; genus Rhinichthys; species Rhinichthys osculus. Next base: position 7,433,227 of record JARWKJ010000020.1, on the reverse strand, counting down.
TATCAACAAATCAGTCATCACAGATATTGTTATAGAAGTGAAGGACGATCAGAACCAGCACGTCCCATTTTCTTACGGGAAAGTGTGCATCAAACTTCACTTCAGGCCTGTAAAACACTTTGTTTAAAATGGCATATTTCAACAATCACAATGTTGACCCTATGCGTTACGTTGCCTATTACCAGAATCAGGCAGGCAGCGGGCTCCCCGGGTATGCAGGAGGTGGAGTCATGTATGGGGCTGGTTTGGGGGGGATTTTTCGGGGGCTCTTTAGAATGGCTATACCCCTACTAAGACGAGGATTTAGCATAGCCAAGCCGCATCTTAAATCAGCTGCAAAAAACATACTAAGTGACGTTGTTAGTAATACGTTATCAAGATCTTTTAACAACAACTATGATGCTCAAGACGGATCCGGACTAATGGTAATGGCTCGCAAAAGAGCATCTAGGCCGCCAGGGGTGCGGAGGAGTGGCCAGAAGCAGAAGAAAACAAAACAACCTCCCAAGAAAACATCAGTTGTAAAACGCAAGCGCAAGGAGACAGCTAAGCGTACTGCTTCAAAAAGATCAAGGAGCTCTGTTAAAACAATATTTTAAATCATGGCGTTACTACACAACATGTCAGAAGAGTGTTTAAAGACTGAACTGGATCTGTTTACTGTACCACTAACTCAAACAGCAATTGAAAAAAACACTTATATAGAAGTTCCACCACTATCAGCGATATCCGACACATCTCCGCTGGAATTTTTTATTGCGGGGAATGGGGAGGATTACATAGATCTAAACAGCACACTACTTTTTTTGCGCCTCAAAATCACTAATCCTGATGGGACGGATATTGCAGACGGAGATCCCGTAGGTCTTGTGAACTACCCTGGATGTACAATTTTTTCACAAGTGGATGTGTCGCTTGGAGATCGGCTTATATCACAGAGTTCTAGCACATACCCATACCGCTGTGTGATAGAATGTCTTACCAATTATGGTAAAGACGCCCTTGAAACGCTTTTCTCAGCAGGGCTCTTTTACCTGGACACTGCGGGCCATATGGATGTGGCTGACCCGGCTGGGGGAAATCGCGGGCTGACAAAGAGAGCAGCCTTCACCAACGCTAGTAATGTGGTCGAACTACTCGCACCTGTTCACAGTGACATCTTCTTTCAGGAAAAACTATTACTTAATGGATTAGATCTTAAAATTAGAATGACTAGAGGTAAGGATGAATTCTGCCTGATGAGGAGCAACGCTACAGCCTATAAACTAAACATCCTGTCTGCGTCGCTATTTGTGAAAAAAGTGTCTGTGTCGCCAGCTGTGAGACTGGGGCATGCACAAGCTCTACTCTCAACCACAGCCAAATACCCCATCGACAGAGTGTGTCTGAAAAACTTCTCAATACCTGCAGGCTCACGTGTCTGCAATCAAGAAAACTTGTTCTTAGGAACTCTGCCAAAATCTCTGGTTCTAGCTATGGTTGATAATGATGCATTTGTGGGTGCCTATAATAAAAACCCATTTGCGTTTAAAAACTATGATTTAGAATTTCTGGCCATTTATCTGGATGGGCAACAGTACCCAGCGAAGCCCCTGCAACCTGAATATGAAAATGGTTCTGCAGTGCGGGAGTTTTACCAGCTAGCGCTGGCTTCTGGAAGGCATCTTAAAAACCAACCTCTATGTATCGATAGAGAGGATTTTCTGCACGGCTATACACTCTATGCGTTCAATTTCACACCGGATCAGGAGTGTAGCCAGCACGTATCGCTTATCAAAAGTGGCAATATTAGACTAGAAGCCCGTTTTAGACAGCCGCTACCACGTACGATAAACTTAATTGTTTATGCATTGTTTGATAGTTTGATTGAAGTGTCAAATCGCCGACAGGTCCTGGTTGATTACTACTAATACATTCAAATGAACACTATACAGCTTACGGCCGTCATGGATAAGGTTTCATGCGATACTTATTTTCTCGGAGTTCTACCATGTGACTACCTACCAAAAACCCCTTTAAGAAAACTACCAGCAATGGTTTTGATCAATACACATCCTTCAGGACTCCCAGGGGAACACTGGTTGGCTATCTACATAAATGAGGATGGTGTAGGATGTTTTTTCGACAGCTTCGGTAATAAACCAGATTATCATGGTTTTCCGCCGATTATCAAAAACTTTTTAAAGCTCAACTCTAGTCAAGTACTACATTCAACTGTGCAAGTCCAAGATTTTTCATCAGATACATGTGGACAACATTGTGTGTTCTTTCTCTACCACATGGCAAAGGGATTTGATTATGATTATGTGATGAAATTGTATACCAACGATTTTATTAAAAATGACAAAAAGGTGTCAGCATTTGTGAGAAAACTAAAACAAGCACCATGTAGTGAAAATGTTTTCAAATGTGTTCAGTGTGTACAAATGGGTGAAATGTTCATGTCTCATGCTTAATATTTTAATAAAAACAACTAAAGAACGGAATTTTGTTTCTTTATCCCCACTTTTATTACACATACATCACATCATAAGTTCTCAAAAAAAAAAAGAGAGAAATTGAGAACACAATACATACAAACTGTTAGTTTAAAAACTTAACCACCGACTCGGGTCTTTCTGTTTCTTACTCCTCTTAGATGATCCTGTTATAGACGTGGTCGATTTGGTTTTGAAAGAGTTAATTGCATGTCTGACATTGTGGTTTGGTACCACAGAGTATGGCAAATTTAAACTAGCAAAAGCCTCCAGAAATTCACGCCACCCGCCAGGTCTCCGCTCGTCAACAATCTTTTGTGGAGCCGTGACGCTTTTAACTAAGTCAAGCATGTGTGAACCAGGGATTGTTCTGCCTTTAAACACAAACTCTCCCGACTCAGTCCATGAAGTAACATCTTTAGTTTTAGACATTTTATCTAAAATGTAACGAACATTTTTCACACTCCTCTGTGGAATATTTTTTAAAATCTCATCTGCAAAATCACCTAAATCGTCATGGGCACGCACATGGCCTGGTGCGGGTGGGTCTTCTTTTTCAACATTACTAGGCTGTGGTAGCCTTAATGTTAATGTACCGGATTCTCTATCCCCTTGTCTAGTGAGTGTTAAAAACCGCTGCAAAACACCTGTGTACATCTTAGCTTTTTCATGGTGATCCAGATCAGACCTGTGCAAAATATTTCTTATAGTCATGTCCAGATCATTCTCCACAACCTGTTGTATAGACTCACGGGTGTTAGAGGATTTCAGCTTATCCAACTGGTGTTGCGGTACTAAAAACATCTTCTCGGCATACTCCATCACCAAACTTATTTAGATGTAACCAAACTGGTTATAAACGGGATTGCCGCACTTAGCAAAGGTAGTAGAAATCCTCCTTGTTGGTTGATTAACCGTCTTTTACGTCTAACTCCAACCTTTTTATCTGCAACAATTTTGATCTCACTTCTTCTTCTCTTCAGTTTCTGATATTGCTGTGGTGTTAGCGGAATATTACCGTGGACTACGTTAAGAGCTACTTCACACAATGTCACAATGAGTTCGTCTGCAGCCGCCTCTAAAATAACGCGTCTTTGTTTAGGCGTGGCTTTTAATAACAATTTTAAAAGAGGTAGGTTTCTTAAAAGTCTTGCAGACATTTTCAAATCTCTCTGTCAATGTTTTCTTTTCTGAATGTACACGACTGGATGTTGTGACAGAATATCTGTTCTGAGACGGTACTGTTCTGGTGTTTTCGCTTTAAAGTCAATCAATAGATACCCGAAAGGGGTGCTGGTAGCATTTTCATAACACTCCATAAAGTATTTTGTGTTCCTGGGGTACATCTGCCGCGCTAAGACATTAATTTGGGTATTGTCTCTAGGGTTTTTAAACAATACCAAATAATTAGTGTTCAAACTGATAGTCCTACTGGATTTACCTTGAAAAAATAAGTTTTGTACGATATATATTGCACTCAAGCTTCTATGGTGCACATAGTTGGTAAACAAACGTTCAACTTCTGAATTGCTGCTAGCATCTTTCATAACATCATCCAATATCACAAAATTGGTCTTGTTGGTGGGAAACAAGCGATCATCATTCAGAGTCTGCGGTATACCTTCAATAAATTTAATATCATACAGTTTCAACAATTCATCATACATAGGTTGCCAGCAGTCATAAATGTACACAATGTTTTCAATTTTTTTAGAAATTACACTTTTAGCATTTTCCAACAACTTTTTTACAAAAAATGTTTTTCCTGAGCTAGAAGGACCGCTTAACACACATGAAAAAGGATGTTGTAATCTAAAATCAAAACCATCCGGGTCTACCACACCCCGGTGCCCAAAAACGTTGTCAGTAGCCATATGGTAGCGTAGTTAGGTCGGGTAGCAGTACACGTTTGTTGTATACAACTTTAAATTTTTTCACAACTGACTTGTTGTGCAATGTGAACTGCTTTTTGTTCCTCACTATACTGTCGGTGTACGCGAGAATGTGATTACTGTCACCCCGCCCCCTCACATATTGATCGACAAGCCCAATTAATGTGTCTAACCTAATGGTCTCGGAGTTTACAGCATTCAGTGTGATGCCTTTGGCCTTCATACAGACCTTACCCTTAGCAGTTCTGTACCCGTAACTTTTCGGACCACTTGCCGAAAATTCCACAATATGGTCTCCATCCCCAACTTCATCAGTAAGGTCACCAAGATATGGCCCGAGTGGGGGCTCATATTCACCCTCTTTAGACGTGTACACAACACTATCTGTGTCGCAATAAAGCAGTCTATCACCCAACCTGTCCATAAGATCATAAAGTTCTAACCGCGCGTGAGCCGTTGTAAAAGCCCCGAGAAAGACGTTAATGTCACGAGTCTGGGTCCCTTTCCCATTTGCGTAAGCCCACTGAACGATCGCAACAGTGTCTGACACAAATGAGAAATGCTTGAGGTCATACTCAGTGCCAAAAATGTATCGGGCAAACTGTTCAGGGTCTGTTAGTATTTCGGTTGTCGGTAACTCCTCGCGCATACTGAACCTCCCCCACAAAGAGTTAAGCAGTAGCTTCATGATGGATCTACGTGCAGCATTAAACTCAATCTTGTCCAGATTCAGCTTAATCCCTTCTTTCTCAAAGTAATCTCTAACATACGATTCTTTGTCAGCGTCGGTCACAACGTCTTTTGGAAAACCTGAACTTTCCTGTTTGAACTGTAAAAATGTTTTAACATAATCACAAAACAATGTTTCAGAGCGTTGGGGAAAATGCCAGACCTCATCGATTTTTGTCACTACATAACCCTTCTCAACGGCTTTTAACAGTTCAATGCTAACCCAACACCCGTGAATTGATCTTTCCTCATCAGTATGCACACACGGGTGTGTCTGGTTCTGCTGTTCAGCACATGCCCTGCAAAGAGGGAACATTAACTTACCCCCGGTCCTATAAGGCAGTACGGGGTGAAGCAACCCCCGTGGCGGAAGGACTGTTGCCTTGACGAGTCCGTAATAATCTTCAAGGTTTTGAAAATCCTTGTGTATTATTTCCGGATGCCCAATTGGGTAACATTTTCGAGCCTGACAGTAGGGATATAGTGATGTAAAGTCAACATACCTAATCCGCTCGCCCTCCGCAACTTTGTGATACAGTTTTAATGCGTTCGTTCGGCCGCCGAATAGAGCTTCACGGGGTTTCAATCTTTCAGTGTGTTTGTAAGTGGACATGAAATCCATAACTGCAACATCACTCTGTTTAGCGCGCATCCATGCACATTCCCAAATCACCTCGACCTGAAGACCGTACGCACGCTCCAAAATTTCAATCTTGTCGTCGCATTGTCTTCTCAAAACGCCATAAGGCACTTTTGATAAGGGGTTTAGATCGTTGGGGTTATAACATCGTTCACAACCATGAAAGAAACACCCGAGAAATTCGAATGCTTTTTTCACGTTGCCATCGTCGTAGAAACCATCCACATAGTATTTCCCAAATGACGCCTCACCGGTGTTTAAAGCATGTTGAATTTCTATGCCCCGTGATTTTCGGATGAATTCGAGCCATTCAATTGAAATGGTCGAATAAGTTTTGTTCTGATTGGTGTACGCATTGTTACGTGTCAGAGCTATTGTGTCTTTTGGGATGTAGTGTGTTTTATATGTGGCCATACATGTTGCTGCCAAAGTGGTGTAATTAAATGGATCAAGGCCTGTACACAAAATGAATTCGTCGCGGTACTTCATGCATGCCTCCCTCAGCAAAACGACATCGTTTTTACCATAAAGCGCGAGTTCTTTTTTAAAATCGAACACTTTGTCAGATGTGGTATTGTACCAATCATCAAACGCAGCCCTGTCTTGGTTCGACATTGTTGCATACCCGTAAAATTTCTTGTCAGGGTACGGGCCTATGTAGTTGTCATTTTCAACGCGGTTAAAGTGGTGCGGAAAATACCCCTTCTCTGCATTAGTCAGATTAAATGCAACGGGTGTCTTCGCCAGACGCATGGGTATGAATGAATATGTATCAATAAAACGTTGCTTGAAAGTTGCGTCATACATTAAGATTAGCCTGCAACCTTGCATTGTGATTTTAGGAGCAATCCCCATCTTAGTAAAGAATTCCAAAATTATGAAATTGTCAAACCCCGCTGCATTGTGGGCTAGCCATGTGTAATTAAGGTAACGTGGTTGTCTGAATTTTTTAACGAGACGATCCACACAATCGGTCCCTTCAGCCACGAATTCCTCGCCATCAAACGTGATAGCACATACAAAATTGGCAACGTGTTTACCATTTTCATAACGGGTCTCAAAATCGTAGAAAATGTAACGATCGTTCGGCATCTCCGGCTTAACTGGTTGGATAAAACACTGATGTACACCATCGGTGACCAAACTCTCACCACAGTGCATACAACGATCTGCAGGGCATTTATGGGGTTTGGGTTTAGTACCGCTGACATGGTAACGTCTATTACATTTACCGCAATATTTAGTCACGTCGCACTGCGCGTATTGCATACCCCGAGGTGGTTTTTTATGCATCTCGAAACAATAGTCAGACTTACAGTAGCGCAGGCAGTCGCCGCAATGTTTTGGCTTTTTGGGGTGTTTATGACATTCCGGGTCATTACAGACATCGCAGATGTACCGACATCTGTGATCTCTCCTACAGGTGAATCCTCGGTGGCAGAACTCACACACGTATGGGGTGCCAATAAATGCACGTAGATTTTTAATCATAAAATAATGATTGTCATGCAGGTACAAAAATACTGTTTTAGGATGCGGATCGTCTGTGTTTGTATACTTCTCCAAAACACCCGTATCAGTCCGATAGAAGACAACTATTTTAACGCTCAGCATCTGTTCAAACCGTCCGATGTCATTAAACGCTATCTTGTATTGATCACCATAGCCAGCTGACTTCTGTATTGAAGATGCTGCAGACTCAAGCTCTACGTGTGGTTTCTGTGGATTTAGGAAATGTGCCAGACAGATTGCAAAACAAAGATTGTTTGAAATGTTCGTGGGACAGAACAGATTAAGTCTGTTTTTGGTAATCACTTCATTGTGGGCAAGATCACGGATCTTTCGATAAACACCGCCGTGTTTACTTCTCGCTATCGACAGTCTTAAATTCAATCTCTCATCAAACTGTACGTCAGAGTTGCTCTGCATTATTTTTTCAAGGTCGTTTATAAATAGATCTACACTATAACCATTGCTACCCGTCAAAAGTGTACTAACATCTGATGTCAAACTCGAGCCCCTCAACGTGATGCTGATTAAACATCCGTCTCCACCTAACAGTTTGGAAAACTCCACAATTTCAGAAAGTGTGTCATGTAAAAACACTGTGTAGGCTGCTAAATCTGTCGAAGATATCTCTCGCAAATTTATAAGCCTGTGGACTTCCAGACCATTGAACCGTGCTCGGGGGAGTACCGTGTACCCACTAACATCACCACCTACTGTTACAAGTGATTCTATATCTCTATCTGTGAGACCCATATTGGGCGCTTCAGGGTTGAGTGTGCGATGTGTCTGTGTACCTGGGCCCTCGCCTGACTGGTGAAAAGACACAAGATGATCAAATGCAGAATTTGGTTCTGGACGAGGTTCTAACACCTCTCCTGCTTGTTGGGTATTTACAACATGTTCAAAATCATTATTTGGGTCAGGATCCTCATCGGACATTGATCTCACGATGTTTAATAATTCTACCAACGTATCAGTTGAAGACTCAGACCTATTCATATCCTCCACAGTCTGTATTAAATAGAGCAATGTTTCTGTGTTACTGCACTGTTCGAGGGGCACCACGCTACCATCGTTTCGTCTAAACCTAGCTACCGGACCCTGATCAAAACCATCTGGCTCCCGACAACGTTTAGACATTTTTAAATCAGATCTTTTTTTTATTTTATTTATTTAAATCACATGAAGCAACACCTTAAAAACTATGGATAATAAACCCTGTGTCCATACAGTAAAAAAAGATAGAATGAAAAACTGACAAATGTTGAAGAAAAAAAACAAAACAAAAAAACATAGTATGCAAAATATATATATAAAATGTTGTCAACTCACCCAAGTTTCTTTTTAAGCATGAGAACCAGTTGCTTTAACAATTCTGTAGTCAGGCATTGTTCTCTGGCTACTTTTTGAACAGTACCACTATGCAACCGTTGCGCTGCTATGCATTGTTTAAGCCAGACTCCCTGTTGTTGTTGTGTTGACTCATAAGCATCTAAACGTCTCTCAATGGCATTAAGGCGTTTGTCAAAACGTACCTCGAAGGCATTCAATGCGGTCTTGACAGAGTCCTGTATCAGTCTGGCTATGTGCTGATTGTCTATAAAGGGTTGTGATTCCTGTTTGTATGCCTCCTGATTTGAAGGCAGCTGTTCAGGGTCGGATTCCTCCACGACCACGACCCGTTCGCTGGTTGGAACAGACTGCGGTGTTTCTTTAGGGTCGTTTGTAAATACACAGCCGTCCCACGCTTGTATCAGACCCTCACTCCAGCTCTGAACATCATTTATATCGGGAACTACGACCACCTCTGTTAAGAAGTAGAAAAGGGTGCAAACGAAAAAAAAAGTTAGTACAAATGTGTTAATATTATAATGATAACAGTAATATTAATATTAACTATATTTTCTAAGACTAAAAATAAAATAAAAATCAGTCTGGTACTAATGTAACATTAAAAAACAATACTTATTGTCAAATTCTCTCTCTCTCTCTCTCTCTCGCTCTCTCTCTCTCTCTCTCTCTCTTTATATATATATATATATATATATATATATATATATATAAACAAACAATCAAACAAGACTATGCTAATATGGAATGGCACAGCAGCCTAAAATCATCATGTCTACACTTTTTTACACACACAGTTCTCCAATGGTGTAATGTATGATAACAACAGTTCTAAACTAGCGTATTGGCACATTATACATCCACAAATACATTCGACCCTCTCACTATCACATTCAAATAAACAATATTTATCTTTCTGATTTAGTGTGTACAGAAAACAATCCATCAGCTTTTGTTCATTACTTACTTTTACCAGCTGATCGTCTTGGCTTTTTTGGGGCAGATGTCTGTGATACGTCTCTCGAAGACTCGTCAGCAGAAGCTTTTGCGTCCGCATGGGACACCACGGCTGCTTTACGTTTCAACTTATTTTTCGCTTTCTTATCCGGTTTATTCACACATTCAGACACACCGACATTGCTCACAACGTTTGATAAACCATCTGTAAATACATGTGTTAAAGTTTTAAAACAAAATCAACAAATCATAGCAGCATAACATTGTTTGATAAAGCCAAATGACAATGCACTTACCCAGGGGAATAACTCCAACGTTGGCTGACTCGCTGCTTCGCGGTGGTCCGTGTACTAAGGCCTTGATAGTCACGCGTTTCGGCCCTGGTAAAAACAAAAAAACCCAGAGAAGATAAGATATTTTTTTTTTTTACACAGCCACAACACTGTTTAAACACGGGTGTAACAACATTCAACAATACCTGGCACAAGTGCATCCGTGATCGCTCGTGAAGAGGCAACAGCTTTGTGCGCAGCAGCAGCTGTGCTAGGTCTAGCCACGCCTCCTGGCGAAAACAAAACAAAACATCATCCGTCACACACACGCACACAAACACACACACACACACAACGTATGCAACATTTAAACATAATTATACGTACCGCCGGCTTGATTTAGGAAATTAATCTCCTCAACAAGATCGAAGAGACTCAAGCTGTCACGATCTGAAGCGGGCAGATAAAACCTTAAGTAAGCAATACAACAGCGACGCTCGTAAACAAAAATAATGTTTCTTAACAATGTTGCTAAATAATAAAAAACACTTACTGTTAGAACAGGATTCCATCTTCTTGCACTCACGATTCCAACAACACAATATGGCTTGGAAAATAGTTTGAGAATAAACAGCGGTGATGCTTGTCACGAGACACGACACACTAGTACGCTTCAGTGACTGTGCTCGCGTTCAACACACATTTATACACGCAGGTTTTGGCGAAGTGTGAAAACGGGCCGCCCCAGCAGACAGAATACACAACGACACAACATCTAGCGCAGGTAGACGGCCAATAAACCCGGAAGGCCAAGGGACAGACACCTTTCTTTTACACCTACGGCCAGGATGTCACCACAGGAGGATGTCACATGGCGTCGCGCAGCCTAGACATACCGGAGCCTGTCGGCGACCCATCATAAATCAGAGACAGGGGAACCTCAGAACCATAAATCAAAGTCATAAAACACCTTTTTTGACACATGGTTTATGTTAATACTACTAACAAACATGCAAATGTCTTCTTTGCCAATGATGAAGCATGTGTGCAGCTTAAACCCCGCCCCTGATGATGACATCATTTAATGCCATCCTAATAACAAAATCCTCAAACCTTTGCTACACAATATACTTATATTTTTACATAAATGAATTTGATTGACAATGCACAATTTGCTTTTTCAATGCTTTTATTAATTTGAGGAGTGTTTCAGAGAAGATATTGAAAAGAGATGAATGTTTCGAAGAGATTTGATTTTAGAATAACATTCTTTTAAAAGATAATATCGGAAAGATGTAGTTGAATCAAAGTAACTGTGGATCAGCATGATGGTCTCACAGGTCCTTAACACAGATATAGGATAATAAGTTTGAACAGTGAAAATCGTTCCAGCAACGGTCAGCTGTGAGGAGGAATTATGAAATAAGTTATTCTGATCATTATAGTGTTGTTAGAATCAAAATAAAATTGAATATTTAACTTAAAGCACTTTGTGAAATCTAAATATAGTCATTTCATGTTACTTTATGATGTAAAATTGTAGGATTCTAAATTATAACAAAGTATTTTAAAAAATCAGGCTGAATTCTTACAGGAATAGCTGATCTCCAAACAGTTCTCGACACCATTAGCATTGTTAGGTTCTCTAGCGCACCAGTGGGTAAACAGAAACACAGTTCCATCACTCCACAACCACTGTCCATTCTAAAGAGTGAAGAGAGGGAATAAAAGAGTGCACTACTGTTGTCAGACTTCAGGAAGAAGCCAATTAAGATCAGATTTGAAGTCAAAACATCTTCATTAGAAACTTTGCCTTTACTTTTTAAAGCAGAAATGTTAAAATAGACAAAGAATAGGTATCTTTAGGACACACAATTGAACTCACTTCTACAGCATCATTTGCACCAATCCAAGTACGTGTGGAAGGAGAAGGCAACAGACTCAGCAGGAATTTATTTTCCAGTTTATTACGCACAGATGCGAGATTTGCACCAAGACTTTGACAGTTTCTCTAAAGAGACAGATTTTTTTTAATTGTCAAAACAAAATCTATTTTTTAGCATAAAGCAAAATGACAACATTTTAGACATTTGCAAACAAAGTCTGCTCTGATTGATTATTTGCTCAGTACCAGTTTTCTGTACTATTTAATTGCAGAAAGGAAAGTTTTACTATAAAAAAACAAAACCACTTTATAGTAAGTGTTTTTAAATAATATCACTGAAAACAATGACTTGTTGGAATTATTTGATATAATCCTCGTAACAATTTGCACTAACACATTTTAAGTAACTTTTACTGATACTGCTCTGTACAACTAACCTGTTATTATCAAGTAAAATCTACTTACTATTGGACTTAAAATTAGTTTGACATTTAATTGACATTGAAGTAATTAATTAAATATTACTTCATAATAGTTAACTTATTTAATTTCACATATAGAATTAAGTAACATCTACTTGACTAACCTAACTTTAAGAAAATTTACTTTTTAAGACAATATAACACTGAATTAAACCACACGTTTAAAGTGTATGCTTAGAAATATCTAAACAAATAATACAATAGATATTGAATGGATTACATACTGTATCTATATAATAAAAGTAACATGGCACCTGAACACCTCAATACTACACAATACACAATGACTTTAACATTCGATAGATGGTTTTTGAGTGATTGTGTTATTTTGAAAACGAATCTAGATGTCACAAAATGGCAAGTTACTAAATCTAAAAAAAGCAATGATAAAATAAAGCTGGAAAACAGTGAAAAATCAACCTTATTTATTATTCATGCCCCAGTGCATGATGGGAACAAGTATTATACAAGTTGAGTAGGTTTTACTTAATTTTATATTCTTGATATTTACATGCTTGAATTGAGTATAATATATAATTTACTTCTTTTTTATTTTATTCTTGGCTGAGCTAACTTTTCCTTGTAGAAATTACATTAGTTTTATTCTGTAGTATTTACTTCACCAGAGAATCATTTTTAAATGAATCATTTGAAAATGCATATATTACATACATGTCTTTACATCTGTATTTTAGATGTAGTTAAAGACACCTAAGATAAAGTGTGATCAAATCTTCTTTTTGTAACACATTACCTCTGCTGTGATCCACTTAGTCGGATGAGAAAAGTACTTGAAGCACCGGAGTCCAAGTTTCATCCATGTAGCGGGGCATCTTCTGTCTAAAACAACTGCATCCAGTCCATTAACATTTCTTGTATCATTCACGCAAAGCATGTTTTAATTTTTATTTATGTAGCTTATTTTATGTTTTTGTGATTATGTGCTGAAAATATGTGTACTTTATATCCTGTAAACCCCTTATTAATCATGCAGATACTAATCAATGGAATATTGTACATTTCCAAAATATTTTTAAATAGCAAGGGTTTTTACAAATAAATGTATTGGTTACCGTGTGTATCCCCCATGGAGAAGATGATGAAAAGAAGCAGACAACTTCTCAGCATTGCCATGATAACCCTGAAATTAATAAGCAGGAAAAGTGAAATGTCTGCATGCACTCATATGCTGCACACTGCGATCCTCAATGCATTTAAACACAAAGCACAAAAATACTTCAGGTAGAACATTTATTCAGAACTCACTTTGGTTTTTAAATTGTTGCCTTCAGAATATCAGAGGAAGATTTGGTGAAGAGCCAGAGCCGGTGTAACACAATAACCTTCTCATATCTGTTGAATGAAGATGGGTCATATTTATACACATAATATCCGGCAATAACATCCGGGTGTCCTGGGCAAAGATCAAACTTTACCATTTATGGCATATTAGTTATAGATTTATAGCAACAATTAACCCTCCTGTTACCCTCAAATCTGATAACATTTATTACCCACTGGGTAATTACAATTTGACCCCAGTAATTTAAACCTCCACAATGTGATTTTATTTTATTTTTTTAACAAAGGTTTGTCTCAGGTAATTTATGTATTTGTTGACTACTTAACCCTCTGGGGTTCTTCGGGTCAAAAATGACCCGAAGCGTTTAAATAAAAAAATGTTAAAAATCGTAGCTTCATCGGAATGGTCCAAAACTTGGTGACTTTTTTGGTACTTGGTATATGAACACCCAAAAAAATTGGGGAAAGGATTTTAAAAGTCTAAGTGGTCGTAAAAAAAATAGTCACACTCAGGGTCTTCGGGTCAAAAATGACCCCCATAGGAAATGAATGGGAAATTGGCAAAAATGTGAAAATGCAGAGTTGTTTTGTGCATACAATTTACAAAACAGCCAGGATGCAGAAAAAAGCACACAACAGTGAAGGGGTGAATCTCTTAAAACAATGGGTGACAACATTTTTTCCATTTGTTCTCTTTATAATGCAATGTTCAGGTTTGACTGCATTATAAAGTAAAACTGCCACTTCAAATTACCATTTAAACCAACCCAAAAAATTATTTTTTTTTTAAATAAAAAAAAAAGACAAATATAGTATTTGAGAATCTGTTATTATATATTCAAATCAAAAACCTGAAAAAATTAAACAATATGTGAAAAAATCACTAGCGTGTTTCTACCATAGGTTTCTACAGAGAGCTGTAAATCCACTAGTGGTAAAAATGTGCTATTGCGTGATAAAAATGCTCAGTGTGTCCACCAGATGGCTCCGATCTCATTTCAAAAATTGCTTTCATGAGGTCTAGACTTGACTCTAAAATGAAATACAGCTTTAATAACATTTTTTTTTAATTATATATATATATAAATTTTCTATTATATTCAATGGGAAAAAATGGGTCTTAATTATTGCATAAATATTAATTATAAATTATAAAATTATCTCAAAACACCAAAAAAGAAAAGAAAAAATATTATTGAACAAAATATATATTTCATTGATTTTACTCAAATAAAATGTATCTTAATGCCGCCCTCCGGGTCATTTTTGACCCGAAGGTCCTGAGTGTGAGTCTAAAATGAGGAACCCCAGAACCTTTTAAGTTAACATCCACCCACCACCTCCCTCCCCACCCCTTATACATCCAGAATACCCATTGCACGACTATGGACAAATTTACAAATTACCATAAAATCTTACTGATTGACCTAATATTATAAAAAATATAAATAGTTTAAATATATTTGGTGTTTTATTTGTTTTATAATATTTCTAAGTATAGATTTTTGTAATCTATAACATTTGGAAAGAAAAACTATAGTAACACGAGTTATGTGTGGGGTCAATCTCGCAAAAATGATGTTTTCCCCTCCCCCACGGCACGGGAAACATCAAAGTTCTCGCAAAAATTATGTTTTCCACTCCCCATGTGTAACAGTCACCAGCTGGAGTGCCCTTGAGAACCACCAGAGGGCACTCCAGAAAAGACTATTATCACTCACAAACTACATTTCCCATAACTCACTGCCCGGACTCACCATCACTTATCACTGATCACATTCACCTGTACCTCATTCTCTGATTGCATTCACCTGTGTCTCATCATCCTGTTAGTCTGTCTATTTATACCAAGTTCATTCATTCACTCACCACGAAGTCTTGTTTTAGTGTCACACTGCAATTCTGAGCATTCTCCCCGTTTTCTTGTCTCTTGGTCTTTTTGGATTTCTTGCCTGTTTTGGATTACTCTTTTGCCTCTGACCCCTGCCTGCTTTGTGTGTTTGTTTGTATGGACTGCCTGCCTGTGTTTGACCTTGCCTGTTTTGGATTACCCCTTAATAAAAATGCATTTGGATTCTCCACCTTCGTGTCTCGGAGCAGTTTCGTGACACCATGGCACGGGAAAGAATTATTAGTTCTCATGAGAATTATATCACATGTCATGTGAACTACTAGTGGTTCTCGCAATACTAAAGATATGGTTATGTTAGGTTAGAGCCCTAAAACAGAGGGACTTTTTTGAATATAATATTGAATATGTAAAATTATAATGAACATTATAAATTCACATTATAACATGCTATAGTGACCTCAATAAAACAACCAAAACAAATGTGTGTGAAATTTTAATATGTTTTCTGTTTTATTATACAGATAAAAGAGCCTGGGGTCAAATTGACCCCAAGTAACACCGATGCCACAAAATCTGTACAGGACATTGAAAAAATATCAGCAGGTTAATTTTATGTTTACAGAGTTGTCCCCATTAAATTAGGAAAAGTCATTAAATTTGAAGCAAAAAAATAAAATAAAATCATGTATTTACAGACGTTAAACATTGTGGGGTCAAATTGACCCCAAAGATAATAGGAGGGTTAAGAGAGGTCAAATGTTCAAATGTATGTGTGTGTCTTGAGTTCGAGTTTACGTGCAAACTTGTTCAAGGCCTAGTTCTTTACTGAAGAAAAAAATCTACTTGCTACTTTTTGCACTCATATTTTTTTTTAAAGTAACTGTCACATGTAAAGAATTAACTAAGTTAGGTCAAATTAACAAAGAAGTTAACTTGGCCAATTATAGTTTATGGAGTAAATTCTACTTACTCATTTGAAGTTTACTTTGCAAGACTCGGTTTCATTTCACTCTCTCTTTGTTTGTATATTTTACTCAAACAATGTAGCACTGAAATAAGCCATGCTTTTAAAGCGCATGGTTAACTTTAAAACATGTAAGTAAAAAACACAGTTGATTATGTTACCTTATGTAAGACTACATATCTAAACAATATAATGAGGTACCCAACCGAAGACATAGACTCCAATACTTTGTACACAACACACAACAGTAACAGTGAAAATTACCCATTTTTCAGAACATAGTTTTTAAGTAAATGGGTCCATTATCGGGGCCAAGTGCAAAGAAGACGACAAGACATGCCAACATGGTTGGGAGTGCCATACCAACTGCAGCAAGGAGCAATTAGAGACATTTTAAGAGGATTTTGGGCAAATGGCTGAAAAATCATATATACAGTAACTTATAAGATGATTTATTGGATTATCACTTTCGACCAATAGGTGGCGCAGTTACAGAATCAATTTAATGAGGTCAGAGTAATGTGACAATGACACATACAAAGTTTTATTGTGAATATGTGAAGGCTTTGCAGAGATAAAGCCTAAAAAGTATTCAAAAACAGTTTTGTCTAGTGACACGAAATCCATAACATTTAGTCAGCACGGTCTGGAGATGATACGATTCGATTTTGGTGAAAATTGGACAAACGGTCTTGGAGGAGTTTGAAAAAGTAGGTATTGAATGAAAATCAAGATGGCGGACAGGAAGTTTGGCTGACTATGGCAAAATTGGTATCTAGGTTTCGGGCATAACCCAAGGAATCTAGTAATACCAGTGTCATTGCAATAGGCAAATGCATTTTTGTCCATTTAATTATAACTTTTGACCAAAAGCTGGCACTGTCTCAAAATCTTTTAAAGCTATAGGGTATACGATTTCAAAGATTGTTCATTATTAATATCCTCGTTTAGATGCTGGTTATGGTTGTATAGTACAATCCTAACAATAGGAATAGAAAAAAGAATGAAAAAAATCCATTCACTCTATTGGCTGTACAGCCGCAGAGAAGTTGACCAATGTAAGCTGTGCGGCCGGTGTGTGTGTGGAGGGGCGGGATGCGTTTTTTAAAAATTCAGGCTTTCTCGACCGATTTTCAAAATCGTATACCATAGCTTTAAGTACCTTCAGGGCATGCTGTTGATGGCACATAATGAGTTTCGTAATGTTACACTGATGCATTCGTAAAGTAAAGCATTTTAATCACAAAACTGTTTTGAAGTCAATGGCAATTTCCCGTTTTGTTCTATTATAGCGCCAAGAAGTGGCGCAATCCCACCATTTTTTTCATGTGTCCTCAGAGTGAGCCCACATGTGTGTGTAAAATTCCGTTTTGGAGTATAGACATTTATATGTATAAACACATAAAAAATACCCACACATGACTTTGTTTGCATTTTCATGCCACTTACTATCAATATTTTGACATTTGGGCATTAGTATATTTCCATCGACCTATGTTTCCGAACTTCTGACGGTGGTTTCGTCTCGATCAGTCTAACGGTTTCGAAGATATTGGCAAATGTTTTTTTTAAGCGCTAAATCACAATGCTACACAAACCATAAGGCAAAACGTTGGACTCGGCAAGGATTCAGGAACCCAAGGAGATGACTCAGTCAACCACACCCAGATTTATACGCATTTGAACATTTTATTTTACCATTAGGTGGCGCTGGTTCGAAACTGGTCAGGCTCCTTTAGGGCATCGTACTGATGACCCATACCGAGTTTCGTAACGATGCGTTCATGCGTTCAGAAAATGCAGCATTTTGGTGCAAAATTCAAAATGGCCAACGGCTAAATTGATCAATATGGTAAATTTGGATATCAGTCGACTTGGCATGATGTCCTGAATCTAACGATACCACTTTTATGATTTTTGGACAAACTGTTCAGAGGTTATAAGCAAAAATATCAATTTTTCATATTTCCAGACCAGTAGATGGCACTGCACCCAAACGCTGCATGTAGCCTCAGGTCATGCTTGTGATGACATGTACCAAGTTTGGTCTGAAAACTATAAAGCGTTGCGGATATACAGGGTTACGTCTGTTTTCGCACAAGTGGTACATAAAATTTATTGGTGCGTTTTTTCAAAACGGTTTGACAAATCAACTAGCCTGACTTCGTCATACTCATATTCTAGTCAGAATGTGAGTCTGATACTGCTTCATAGGGCTTTGATTATGAGGCGTGTCTTAACCGAACCAGGAAAAAAAATAAAACTCTGCACTCAATTGGATAGACCTACAACCAATGAGAGCAACGCAGTAAGTCAACTACTTTGCATAGCACAGTTGTCAACTACAGAACTCAAATGCACGCACGCTGGAAGAAGTAAAATAACGAGTGTTGCTTCTTTTACTTGGCCCTCTATGAGTGCGACCAAAGGAGAAACCACAACGAGCACAGGGTTTTCATTGCGTCCCATCTTCTTAGTTACCATCGGAGCCAGCTGATAAATTAAACTTTTGCCGAATCCCATAGGAAGGACGGCAAACACATCTTTCCGATCGACAAATGCCTTGATTGCAGTTCTATGTTCGTCTTTTAAAATGAATGCGCTGTCGATTTCTTTTACAACGGACACGATAGCGGAATCTCTACATCTCAGTTCTCCAGCTGCAGTCGTCTCTGAGGGAAACCAGTTCAACCCAAGCGCTCTTTGATAACGTGAGGATTACGTCCCTACAGATCATCTGTCCATCATCGTATAAAGCCCGCCCTGGCAATTTGATTGGCCCGACGATTTCTGAACCGATCATAATTACTCCTCAATGGAGCGAGTCCAGACCGAACTTCCCGATCAAAAAATGTTGTGGGCGGGGTTCGGGCTGGCATCCAGGCTACAAATCAACATGAATTCCAGAACTTTTGTTGGCATAGTCTGGAGATGATCTGGATCCATTTTCGTGGAAATCGGAGCATCGGCCTAGGAGGAGTTTGAAAAAGTAGGTTTTTTCAGAGAATTCAAAATGGCGGACAAGTTTTCATGACAGAAAATTACGTAATAGGGTGCAATAGAATCGTCTTGAGCTCAGGAATCAGAAGAACAATTATTTTGTTTCTAGCCCTTATGGTTCCAAAGTTATTAGCATAAACATGAGTGAAACTTTGGACAGTTGGTGGCGCTAGTGTGATTGTGTTAGAGACTCCAAATTTGCTATGGTGACGGTTCAGACTGTTCTCTATCTATGTGCCACAACTTTCCCGCAAGCGGTTCTATGGGCTGCCATAGACACCCAGTCGGAAGAAGAAGAAGAAGAAGAAGAAGAAGAAGAAGAAGAAACACAAGAGGAATAATAGTAAGAACTAGTCTTGTGTAGCCGTATTCACCTAACCTTTTATCTTATCACTAAGGCAACATCCACACGAAGCCAGAGCTTTCCCTATCTGATCTTTTTTTTTCTTCCTTGTTCCTTCAAAATGATTTTTTTCGTAAACACGGTGTCGTCTCAAGAAATATATGCGTACACACAAAAGCACTGAAACCGACTGAAAAGATGTGGTATACATGCCAGACCAGTATGTGGCGCTGTAATTCTGCCACAGAGATACACTAAACAAGGAGAAGATGATTTGGAGCATGCGCATAACCTTGCGCACTCTATACGAACCCAACACGACAGCAAGGTGAAGACGAAGATTCCTCACCACAGTAGCATAGGAGCAGAAGATGTTGCTTTAGTAAAGCTAATAGGCTCAGTAGCTTCTGCAGCACGATCACAGGCATATAGTCCGCCATTGTTGTTGCTGTTACGTGTGACGTAGCGGTGTGTGACTAATGCTGACACGCGGTGTGATGACATCATCGTTTCACAAAATGTACGGATTGGCCATACACACGAAAACGCAAAGTTGTCGGTTTCAGATTTATCCACTCTGGGACCCGGTTTAAAAAAATAGCGGTTTCAGTGTCCCAAAACGCCGGATCCGTCTGGACGAAACGCCAATACGATAAAAAAATGTTACGTATACATCTAAACGCGTCTCCGTGTGGACAGGTTATAAGAGTTCTCCTAAATGGCTGTCAAAGTTCTTATTGAAGAGTTTCCTCTTAAAACCTGTTCACAAGCTGCTGAGACCAACTTTTACTCAGGAATAGAGGGTAATCTTAAGATAAGAGAAAGGGCGGGGTTGACCTTGTAGCTATGGATGATGTCATCACTTACTAACTATGACCACAGTGATTGGCTGATGGGGAGGAGTCCCTGTGAGTGATTTAATCATATAAATATTGTAGAATTCAAATAAAGTTTTTAAAATGTTTTGGTTTTTAAACTGTCGAGGTAACTTGGTGAGTTGGCTCTCGGCTATGTATATATGTGTATATATGCCTCCTCTCGAGCTGATTATATAGACCGTTTGAACGTACTCCTCCTGAACTTTGTTTATTAAACGTAGTTTGTCGGTTGAATTATGCAATATGTCGAGATGCAAACATTTAAGAAGCACTTAGCCTACATTATTAAACCTTTATTTGAATATGGTAACATTTTGGTTCAAAGTTTTTTTTTATTGATTTTTACAATATACATCACATTCACAGTCCGCCACCCCTCACCATCAAATCTTTAGAATGACGGCCATACTGTCCATTAATTCAAAATGGAATTGTAAGAACTGAGCATACATACAATACTTACAAACATTAACCTCCAACCAAAAACAACAAATACATTAATATTTATATATATAAAATAAATTAATTAATTAAAAAACTTAGTAGTGGCATTATTTAAACAGACTTTATCAACATAGTCAATAAAAGGGCGCCACATCTTTAAAAATCGTTTCTCCGATCCTCTTAGCGAATACCTAATTTTTCGAGGCAGAGACAGGACATCATGGGCCCTATTTTAACGATCTGAAACGCAAGAATCAAGCGCGAAGCGCAAGTAACTTTGTGGGCGGGTCTTGGACGCAAGTTTAAAAGGAGTTGGTCTGAAATAGCTTCATTATTCATAGGTGTGCTTTGGGCGTAACGTGAAATAAACCAATCAGAGCGTCATCCAACATACCCTTTAAGAGCAGGTGCGCATGTTACATGGCGGATTGTTGTTATTATGGCGGATTTACCAGGTGATTTCGCAGTCTTCAGTTTTTTTTTTCCTGGTTCTTGACGGACAAACTAATTTGTCAGATGTCCTTATACATATGTGTCTTGCCACTATTGGGCAAACAGGTCTGATCCGTCATTACTACAATTAGACTGAAAAATTTGGGTAAATGTGTAAGCTAGATTTAGGCCTACATTTTTTTACATCTTCATGGACACCACAATGATTTCCCATTTCATGTGTTAATATTTTTCCTTGTTATAATGTATGATTTGCAAAAATAAAAACTGCTGCATCTGTGTTGATGAGAGAATCAAAGTGTATGCGCTTTGTGCACCTGCTACATTATGGCCAAGCATACACGCTTAAAATAACATTATGAACAACGCGCAACGCGCCACTGACTTTAGACTAGGTTTGTTCTGGTCAGTGGCGGAATTGTTTTCAGGAACTGCAAAATAGCACTAGGGAATGTTTGCGTCGAAACACGCCTCCTTTTTGTGCCGACCCGCCCAGGGAGCGCAAATTCATTTCCTAGTTTACCGACGTGCGTCTGTGGAGGGAAAAGCCCGCTTTGCGTGGGTGCAAAATAGGAATGATACATGCGTCAGTGTACAAAGTCATTTGCGCCGGGTGCAAGATAGGGCCCCCATATCGCTAATCCATTGAGTATGAGTGGCTGGCAAGGGATTTTTCCACTTTACTAATATTGCTCTACGTGCAAGCAAAGAAGAGAAAGCAAGGACTTTACACATTGATGCTGACAACCATACATCCTCTGGAGCAACTCCAAATAATGCCACCAGAGGTTCTGGCTCTAATCTATGCTGAAGAACCGCAGAAAGAGTGTGAAACATAGATTGCCAGTAACATTCTAATTTGGGGCATGTCCATGTACCAGGAAACATTTGAGCTAGTTTAACTTTGGATATATGAGCTCTGTGTACAAGTTTAAACTGTATAAGTGAATGCCGAGCACACATTGACGATGACTGGACCTGTTTAAGGACACAGTTCCATGTGTCTTCGGAGAATGGTCTGTCAAGGTCTTCCTCCCAAGCTCTCTTAATGTTATCCAGGGATGAAGATGCCAGATTGATCATTAAATTATAAATAATAGTAATTGAGCCCTTGGCCAATATGTTACATGAAAGGAACCTATCCAAAGGTTTTTTTTCGGAGGTCATCGCCGGGAAATCTGGTACAAGTGACTTAATATAATGTCTTACTTGCAAGATTCTAAAGAAATCTGACTTGATAAGACCAAAACGTACTACCAGTTGCTCAAAAGAAGCAAATAAATTATCCAAAAATAAGTCTTTAAAACATTTTATCCCCTTGTGAGACCAACTCTTGAATGAACCATCCTGCATTGAAGGCGAAAAAAATTTATTACGGAACACGGTGCTAAGAAGAGAGGCGTCCCGACTTCCTGAATTGGACCCAAATCCTCAATGAATGTTTCACCACTGGGAAATCGGCCGGAATATAAGACGTTAACTGTAATTTAGAAGCAAGAAGTGCTGGAAGGGAAATTTGCTTGTAAGCATTTATTTCCATGTCCACCCAGGACGGTCTGTTGGGCAAAAGGTGATATTGCCACCAATAAAGTGTATTTTGTATGTTAGCTGCCCAGTAGTGAAACTTAAAATTAGGCAAGGACATACCACCATTGCATCTAGGGTATGCTTTGCATAAGCGAGGGTGCTTACCATTCCAAATAAAAGAAGACACTACAGAGTCCAAAGATTTAAAAAAAAAGACAGGGGAGTTAATAAAGGTAAACACTGAAAGAGATAAAGAAATTTAGGAAGCACCAAAATTTTAATGGAATTAATGCGCCCAATGAGAGAAATCTTTAAATTTATAAAGATCTTTCTAAATCCATTCAAGAAGTAGGCCAAAATTATGTTTAAAAAGATGCTTATGATGGTGAGTGATACAGACTTCAAGATAAGTGAACTTATTTTTGACTAGTTTCAGTGGTATGTTGGGATACTGTAGTTGCGTAACTACCTCGTTAATTAAAAAACATTCACCCTTGTGCAGATTAAACCTATAACCAGAAAACCGACCAAAATTCTCAAGCAAAGATAGAGCTGTGGGTAAAGAGGTTTGTGGATGTGATATAAACAGCAGTAGATCGTCTGCATATAGAGTTACCTTATGTACGGTCTCATGACGGGTAATTCCAGTGATCTGCTGGTGTAGGGCGATTGCTAAAGGTTCAATAGCTAGAGCAAATAGTAGTGGGCTTAGCGGACAACCTTGTCGAGTTCCGCGGTGCAAGTTAAATGACCTAGAATGCAGACCATTGCTTAGCACTACTGCAGAGGGAGCACTATAAAGTAATTTAATCCACAAGAGAAAGAGCAATTATTGACATTTTTGGGAATGTGTGCTTATTGTCGTACATTTATTCCTAATTGTGCAATTCTTGAACAGCCCTTATACGAGCCCTGACAATGGGGAAAGGGTTGAGGTCATGTGACAAACGTGTTTGGACAAGTGGAGCCGAGGAGGCATTTGCAAACATGAAAGTGCAAATGGCACTGGCTCCGACTTTGGGTTTGCCTAATGTAAACAAACTGTTTATTCAGATGGTGGATGAGAGAAATGGGTTTATGACTTCTGTTCTCTTGCAGACTCTGTTCTTAAGAATTGATTTTCCTGCTAAGACAAAACTGAGATAAAACTCATCCTGCAATAAAGCAATAAAACGCACACTGGACAGAAGATCTCAAAGAAAGAGCACAGGACATTGTCCTGTCCAAACGTTTCTCCTTCTTTATCTATGCATCCCCCTCTCCCTCCTACCTTCCTTTCCCCCAGATTCAAGTCACTAAAAGTTCACTGATAATGTTTATATATCACATATGATGTATCTTGTGAATATATTGTTTTTCCTTTTCATATTTGGTATCATTATACATGTCTCAGTGCGATTGGTAAAATGGTCGCAATTTCATTACAGTCATAGGTATTATGAGAAAGATTGAAGACTTAGGAGAATCCTGTTCTTCAAGATTCTTCTTTAAGATTCTTCTTGTTCTTCTTATGTCTCTTCAAGATGATCTGATAATTCTCCCCTCTCCTCTGAAACCAGGTGCTACCCCCTGGGGTACATGAATATACCCAAAACAACTCTAAAACATATTTGTACAAGTCTTTTGTTCTGGTCTGGGTATATAAGGGTAAGTGGCAGAGCAGTCTTTGGGAAACTGTAACCAGGGCAAAAAAAAAAAAATTCTTGATATTAACATTATTTTTTTAATTAAATGTCACATTTTTTAACTGAAATATGTTGTAAAAGTTTGCTGACAAACTATAAATGACATAGCTTGACCGTACAGATTTTGCATCTGTAAAAATGCAAATATCAGAGAATTTAAATTGTTCATAGAGTGATAACTATGTAAATAACTTTATTATCAATAACATTAACAATACATAATTAATTCACTGACACTGAACGTCTCCTATGAGGACCCTCTGGTGTTTCTGATCGTTAGTTTATATTCTCCAGAGTCTGTGGTTTTGATGTCTGAGATCTTGAGATCTCCAGTCTGTGTGTTCAGCTGTAGTCTGTCTCTGTATGCCCCATTAGTATTATCAAATACTGTGATCTCATTTTTGCTGTCACTACTGATTCTGAATATAAGATTTCCATTTAACCTCCACTCCATCTCATCACTACTCTCTGTATTTCTGTAAAGATCTCATCTTTGGGTTGCTGTTCCCTTCCTGACCAGCAGGGGGTGCTCTCCTTGAGTCTTCTATGCCATGCTCAC
Source organism: Rhinichthys osculus (assembly GCA_029959095.1). Classification (NCBI taxonomy): domain Eukaryota; kingdom Metazoa; phylum Chordata; class Actinopteri; order Cypriniformes; family Leuciscidae; genus Rhinichthys; species Rhinichthys osculus. The sequence goes on along the minus strand of JARWKJ010000020.1, from coordinate 7,408,027 downwards.
TCCAGGCCTACAGATGGCACTTATACTCTGGGTCCTGTTCTCTCCACTCCTGCAGATGGTGCCAACGTTCTAACCTTGTTCAGCACTCTGCTCGTTAACCCTCATTCTCATCACCTGTGTCTAGCCCTTTATAAGTCTGTTTGTTCCCTTGCCTTTGTGTTCAGTCTTGAGACTATGTACTCTGTGTCTCAGTGCTTTGTGATCAGTTCTCAAGTTAAGTTGGTTCTTTAGTAAGCCTTTTTGACCCTCGTGTCTATTTTGTTTCTCTGTTTAATGGAAGCTCGGCTTTCCTTGTTTATTTGTACTTTGTATTTTTTCTTCAAGTAAAGATTATATTTTTGGAAATGAACACAGACTTTCTGGATCATTTCTCTTCTGCTTTTGGGTTCAGCTGTTGGGGAGATTGCTCAGTGGAAGACACCTTGCACTTGAGCACAGCAGACCCGGGTTCGATCCCCACCTAAGGCAATCCCGTTATAATTTCAGTAACACCAGACTTTAGAGGAACTGAATCTCCCTCCGTTGCTAACACTGACTTCACTTCATCAGCACAATACACACCTGAAGAACACACAAACAGTTACTGAAACTTATACAACACTCCGAAATCAAGAGTCTTGTTTATTGATCAGTGGAAATGTCTTGTGGTTTGCTGTAGACTACATTAAAATGAATGATGTTATATGATTATGATTACAAAATAGCCTAAAGCAAATAATAGGGTTGAACCTGGCTTCAACAACTGTTTCAACAACCCATTTACTCAAAAACTATGTACTGATAAATGGGTAATTATTACTGTGACTGTTGTGTGTTGTGTAGTATAGCGAAGTATTGGAGTCTAAGTGTTCGGTTGGGTACCTCATTATATTGTTTAGATATGTAGTCTTACATAGTGTAACACAAAATCTACTGTGTTTTTTACTTGCATGTTTTAAAGTAAACCATGCGCTTTAAAAGCATGGCCTATTTCAGTGCTACATTGTTTGAGTAAAATATACAAACAAAGAGACAGTGAAATGAAACAGAGCATTGCAAAGTAAACTTCAAATGACTAAGTAGAATTTACTCCATAAACTATAATTGGCCAAGTTACATTTTTTGTTAATTTGACATAACTTAGTTAATTCCATACATGTGACATTTACTTAAACTATCAGTGAAAAAACTTGCAAAAGAAAAATGAAGTAGATTTTTTTTTTTTTGTAAAGAACTATGCCTTGAACGCTAGTACACTCGCACGTAAACTGGAACTCAAGACACACATACATTTGAACATTTGACCTCTTTTAATTGTTGCTATAAAACTAATGTGCCAGAAAGGGTAACGTTTGATCTTTGCCCAAGACACCTGGATGTTAATGCTGGATATTATGTGTATAAATATGATCCATCTTCATTCAATAGATATGAGTGTTATTTTTTACACAGGCTCTGGCTCTTCACAAAATCTTCCGCCGAGATTCTGAAGGCAACAATTTAAAAACCAAAGTGAGTTCTGAATAACTGAAGTATTTTTGAGCTTTGTGTTTAAATGCATTGAGGATTGCAGTGTGCAACATATGAGTGCATGCAGACATTTAACTTTTCCTGCTTATTAATTTCAGGTTCATCATGGCAATGCTGAAAAGTTGGCAGCTTCTTTTCTTTATCTTCTCCATGGGGAATACAGAAGGTAACCAAGACATTTTATTCACTCTCTTCACTCTTTAGGAAGGACATTGGATGTGGAGTGATGGAACTGTGTTTTTGTATTCCCACTGGTGCACTGGACAACCTAGAAATTACCAGGGCGCCGAGAACTGTTTGATGATCAACTATTCCTGTACGAATACAGCCTGATTTTATACTTTCAGTTATAATTTACAATCCTACAATTTTACATCATACAGTAACATGAAATTACTCATTTGGATTTCACAAAGTGCCTTAAGTTGAACAATCTATTTTATTTTGATTCTAACAACACTATAATGATCAGAATAACTAATTTCATTATTCCACCTTACAGCTGACCGTTGCTGGAACGATGTGCACTGATCAGCCTCATTATCCTATATTTGTGTTAAGGGCCTGTGAGACTGTAATGCTGATCCACAGTTACTTTGATTGAACTACATTTACTACATTTTTCCAATATTACAAAAATGTTATTCTGAAATAAAATCTCTTCTAAACTTCTCTGAAACACTCTTCAAATAAATAAAAGCATTGAAAAACTAAATTGTGCACTGTCAATCAAATTAATGTATGTACAAGTATATTGTGTAGCAAGGGTTTGAGGATATGGTTATTAGAATGGCATTAAATGATGTTATCATCAGGGGCGGGGTTTAAGCTGCACACATGCTTCATCATTGGCAAATGATGAAATATATATATATATATATATATATATATATATATATATATATATATATATATTTCATCATTGGCAAAGAAGACATTTGCATGTTTCTTTCCTGGATTACAGGCAAATATGGAACTCATCCAGGGCCCTTTTTGTTTTCTGAATATCCCAGAACATATAAAATATGATTCCAACATGATCCTAAGCACCCAGATTACTCCACCTTCGCCATGTCCAATGTTTTGCTCATATTTTAAATTTGATTGTGAAAAAGGCCCTAGATCAAACCCCAGTCATCAATTAAATACGCCAGAACGACAGAAAGATAGTGGGGTTGTTCAAATCCAGCTGCAAAGCAAAGGACAAGCTTGTGGAGATGCAGGGCTTGATGGCCAGACCAACTCTGAAACTGATACAGGAGGTTGAGAAGAGATGGAACAGCACATTCGACATGCTATAACGCTTGTATGAGGAACGTGAGCCAGTGGGTGCTGCACTTTCCAATTTAAACAGAGATACTGCTCTACTGACTAGTCTTGAGTATGACATTATGACATTATTAATCATTGTCACTACTGCAACCATTCAAACTAGCAACAACAGAGATGTCAGAGGAACAGAGAGTGTCTGCTTCAAAGCTTATACCACTGTACAGGATTTTGCAGCACAAGCTTGCACAGAAAAAAGGACATGCAACGCAGGAATCAACTGTACAATAAGGTAGGCCACAATGACAATACTACCCATGTAATTGGCCATAACTGTCATATTGTTGTCATTATTATAATTAATATGGTTTTCTCCTGTTTTGGCTCATAGGATCACATCTGCAAGAAGGTCAGATGTGGAGGGTATGAGACTTTTAGATTCTTGGCACTGTACACTGCTGGACCCAAGGTTAAAAAATGTGGGATTTTGGAAATCCTGTCAAAGCCCAGGATGCTGAAAAGCACATCACACTGGAGTGTGCTTCACTGATGCGTTCAAACACAACTCCTGTGAGCAGTTTCAGTCTATGTTGTGTTATCTAATCTGATTCATGTAATTTATACTTCATATCCACCTTATTCTTGAGTCCCATGACGCTTTGCGCGAAATATAGGTGTAACTTCCGTTAAGCTGTAAACAGTGAAAGGCTCGCTCTATGTACGCAAAACGTTAAAAAAGTGTCATAATGAGATGAAATTAATCGACTCACCCTTCAACCATCGAACATTAAAATGAAATTTAAAAGTTTAAAAGAATCAACAAGGTAGCCTACTTTCAACAGACCAAAAATTGCCCCAAAGGCGCGAGTCTTTGGTTAAATATCACTGTAGTAGGCAAATATATTGTGTAGTGAAGTCGTGTGACGTCAGTACTATTTGGTAGGTGGCCAATGAGCAATCGCCCATTTGGGGTATATAAACCATTCATTCAGGCATCTTGGGGTGCGTACCCCTCTATGGATTCTTCCTCAACCAGGAGTAGATTTAACATTACTGAAGATAAGACAGAGTGAAGGAAATAAGGAGATGGAAGTAATGAGAGCAAATGAGTATTTAAGAATTAGGTATGGAGATCATATACAGATATACACGGATGCTTCCAAAAAAGGAGAGAGAATAGGAGTGGCAGTATATGTACAAAAGTTACTTGTGAGGAAAAAAGCTAGAATTAGTGATCAGTTATCAGTACTGGTGAGCTGATGGCTATTTTGTTAGCAGTGCAATTAGTTAAAGAAAGGAGAATTAATAATGCGATCATATGTTCAGATTCATATTCAGCAATAGTCAGTATTGATAATCAAAAATCAGAATCAAGACCAGATTTAATGATGGAAATCCTGCAAAATCTCTTTGAGTTGAAGCAAAGTAAAATACAAGTACAATTTATGTGGGTGCCAGCCCATGTGGGACTTAAAGGAAATGAAGAAGCAGATAAATTGGCTAAACAAGCAGTAGATGAGGAAATGGTAGAAATTGAGATACCACATAGTATAAAAGAAATAAAATCAGTAATAAAAGAGAAAGTGATTAAAAAGTGGCAACAATATTGGGATAATGAGAGTAAAGGGAGACATTTATATGCAATACAAAAGAAAGTGGGAGAAGGGAGGAAAAAAGGGAGAAATAGAAGGGAGGAAAGTATAATTACAAGACTAAGAGTGGGACATACAGGTTTGAATAAAACATTACATTTAATATCTAAGCATCCAACAGGATTATGTGATAAATGCGGACAGAGTGAATCTGTGGAACATGTGATTATTAATTGTAAGGGTTATGAAGAAGAAAGAGAAGTGCTAAGAGAAGAAGTATGGAAAAATGAAGGGAAAGAGTTAGCATTAAAGAATATATTAGAATCAAATGTAGGAAATAGTACAGTCAATGTGTTATTTCAGTTTCTGAACAATACAGGTTTAATGAAAAGAGTGTAGGATTAATAAGTATAGGCTCGTAGAGAGATGTGTATGAAGTAAAGTGTGGGGCAAGGAAAAGTTAATCCGAAGGTTAAGTAAGGTTTGGTGAGTAGTGGGAGTTAAAGGGAGGTGGGGTGGAAACTGGAGGAGCTGAACACGCAGCGTCAGTGGGTTAAATATGTTTTTTTTTTTTTTTTTTTTTTTTTTTTTTTCTCCTCTCTTTAGGGGTGGGGAGGGGTAGAAATGTTAAGAAAATAGGAGGTGTTTCTGATCCAAGCTACCTGATGATGGCAGTAATGCACTGTAAAGTGCGGTTGCCAATAAAACAAAAAAGAAGAAGAAGAAGAAGAATCTTGGGGTGCGTCATGGTTGAAAGCCCGCCCCTTTCGTTGTAACTACAGACTGAGTGCGCCGCCGGGTTGCTGAGGGTTTGTGCGCGTGGGTTGCTGCTTACTCCCAGGTATGCTTGGTATCATCTTGGGGCGTAGTGGGAAGTTTCTTTCCTTTTTTTGTCCTAACTTAGGTTGTGGCAATTTGTTTCAGTACGGTGTGCCTTCAGGGCTTCCATCGGTGTGGCTTTGCAGCTTAACTGATCGGAACACCAGCTGTTGCAGTCAACAAGGCTGTTAATTGATTCTTTGATATGTTGAAGTGTATCTTCTCGATCGTATTCTCTGGTAGGTAAATTGGGATAGTGTTTCATTGCATTATCGGGCGGGTAACTGGTCGATCACTTTGTTAGTCGTAACCCTTGTTTACTGTTTTGAAGGTCTTCGTGGACGCTAAAGCGGGTTAAGTGAGCAGTCGCATTAAACAGCGCGCTCTCTCTCTCTTCGCCACTCGCTCTTTAAAGCCACGCTGCTGCTTTCTCCACATCGTTACGTTTAAGTCAAGTATGTCTATGCGGGCTTGAAGGATTATTCTGTTTTCTTTGTTATTAGTTAGCATTTCTTTACTTTTGTTTTTGGTAGATTTGTTTTGTAGTTATTTGATGTCTGAGTGACCGTGTCTGCCTGGAATCACTTCCAGGCGTAACGTTATTGCAGTTAACTCTGTATTTGGTGTGAGTTTCTGCCGCGGTCACAGTGTATTTGTTTATTGTTTTTCTTGAGTGTGAATGCGAGTGTTTAGAGTATTTATACTTTGTTATTTTGGGTTAAGGTAAATTGTTTTTTGTTTTTTTTCGTGTCGGTCACGTTGGACTGTTAAGTCAATAGACCGACCTTGAATGTGTTTTGGTTTATTTTCTTTTGTTAAATTAAATTGTCCTGTTTATCGTGCATTTATTATTTGATTCTGATTGGCCGGTCTGCCTGCAATAACTTCCGTGCGTACTGCAGTTAATTCTGTGTGGTGTTCCTGCAGCGGTCAGTGTATTTGTTTATTGTCTTATTGTCTTTAATCTGTTTATAGTATTTATATTTTGTTTATTTTGGGGTGCATTGTATATCGTTTTTTTTTTTGGTTGTTTGCGTCACGTTAAAGTCAATAAATTGACTTTAAATGTTTTTTTTTTTTTTTTGTTTACTTAAATTGTTTAGTTCATTACTTCTCTATATTCTTTTTCTTTCCTTTAGGAGCTGAGGACTTCCTAGGGCGGGCTGGTTGTTTGTCTCACTGCAGGTGTTTCACTAAGAGTGTTATTACAGTCTCATTATTGCCGTGTCACTACCTTTTGGTTATTTGCAGTGAATTTGGTGGGTGTACGTTGGGTTGGCGTGAATTAGTTCCACAGGACTGTGCTTTCCTAAACTCACCGCGGCTATCTGGCCGTGGAGGGGGACTAGCGACACTGTTTAAAAAAACAATATCCCTGCCGTGGTCTAACAACTAGACCTTGCCGTACTTTTGAAGTACAATTGGTCCAACCTACATAGACTATTTCTCAGGTATTTGCCTTGGTTTATCGTCCGCCTCAACTGATTAAGGATTTTTTAAATGAATTTGTGGGGGATTTGGTTACCAGATTTGACAGAATTTTAATCCTGGGTGATTTTAATATTCATGTGTGCTGTGATACTAAGCCACTCTCTAAAGAGTTTCGGAATCTTATTGTCTCTTTTGACCTGGATCAATGGGGGTCTGGTCACACTCATATCCAGGGACATACTCTAGATTTAATTCTATCACGTGGTCTACAGGTATCAGATATTAGTATCAGTAATACTGGTATATCCGATCACTTTCCGATTCTTTTTTCTTTACCTATTAATGATACCAGACATAAACTTCATACTTGCACACGGACAACTCGAATCTTTAATGAATGTGCTAAGGAGGACTTTGTGGCACTATACCCAGGTTTAGCTACGCAACAAGCCACTGTTCCATTACTGAGTTCCTTGGATGCTGAAGATCACTTGAACTTTTTTAACTCTGTCTGCTCTAATGTTTTAAATGCTGTTACTCCAATCAGGGTAAAGAAAAAGAATTTTAATCATGTTTCACAACCATGGCTTAATGATAATGTTCGTTCACTTAGACAGACCTGAAGGGCTGAATGCAGGTGGAGTAAGGACAGACTACATGTTTCTTATGAAATTTTAATGGATTCTCTTGCTGCATTTCAGCAAGCTGCTAAAGTTGCTAAAAACCACTACTTTTCTGAGCTGATTAGAATCAACAGTAACAGGCCCAATGTTTTATTTGCAATAATTGACTCTGCTCTAAATCCCACTACTAATCTGCTCCCAGAGATTTCTGATTTTCTCTGCAAAGATTTCGCAATATACTTCAATGAGAAGATCTCAATGATCAGATCCCAAATGTCGTTGTCTATTTATATGCCACTTGAAGTTCCTATATGTTCTTCTACATGGTCTGTCTTTGAACCGGTTTCCCTTGACTCTTTAGTTGAGATTGTTTCAACTCTAAAAACCACTAGCTGCTTTCAAGATTTGATTCCTGCTAATTTTTTTAAGCAGGTTCTATGTGCTATTGGTTCGGATTTGTTGTCTTTTATCAACAAATGTCTCTGCACCGGGGTTGTTCCTAACAGTCTGAAACATGCCTCGGTCTTGCCGAAACTTAAAAGACCTAGCTTGGATCCATCAATTCTAAGCAACTATCGCCCAATTTCAAACGTACCCTTTATTTCAAAAATCTTAGAAAAAGTGGTTTTGAGCCAACTCAAGTTTTTTTTTTTAAATGATAGTCAGATTTACGAGAAATTTCAGTCTGATTTTAAATCACGTCATTGTACAGAATCTGCGCTTTTACGAGTCATGAATGACATTTTGCTCAGCACTGACACAGGGCAATCTGTGGCTCTGGTCATGTTGGACCTCAGCTCTGCTTTTGACCTGATCGACCATAATATTTTAATTTCTTGTCTTGAAGCATGTACAGGTTTTAGGGGCATGGTGTTGAAATGGTTCCGCTATTAAGCTACTCTGTTCGCATCGGGAAACAGTGTTCTTCTAAAATGAAACTTGGGCCCGGCGTTCCGCAGGGTTCTATCCTTGGGCCAGAACTGTTTAATCTGTATATGTTACCTTTGGGTTCTATTTTAACTAAACATGGGGTTTCTTTCCACCTATATGCTGATGATACCCAAATTTACTTGCCCCTAAAACGTGATGATAAGTTTGCCCTAAAGCCATTACTGGACTGTATAAATGAACTGAAACTATGGCTTACTGGTAACTTTTTGAGTCTGAATGAAAACAAGACGGAAATTATCCTGTTTGACCCCAGTGATCGCAGTACTCATGCTTATGACCTTCAAATGTTGTCAGCTTACAGTACCACCTGTTTTCGAAATCTGGGGGTCTGGATTGATAACAACCTTAACCTTGAAAAGCAGATAAGTGCTGTGGTAAAATCCTGCATGCTTTTATAACATCCAGATTGGACTATTGTAATTCTTTATATATTGGAGTTCCTCAGAAACATATTACCCGTCTACAATTAGTCCAAAATGCAGCTGCACGCCTCCTCAAAGGAAAACGTAAATTTGAACATATTACACCGGTTCTGATCTCGCTTCATTGGCTACCAATTAAGTTTTGAATAGATTTTAAAGTTTTGCTTTTTGTTTTTAAATCGTTGCAGAATTTATCTCCCCATTACCTATCTGAATTGCTTCACCCAGAAATTAAGTCAAGATCACTAAGATCGGGTGATTTGAACTTACTTTCTGTCCCCAGGACCAGATTAAAAAATAGGGGTGACTGTGCTTTTGCAGCTTATGGACCCAAGCTATGGAATAGCCTACCCTCAAATATCAGATCTGCCCAAACTCTGACACTTTTCAAAACCTCTTTGAAAACGCACCTCTTCTCACTAGCTTTTAATATACCCTGATGAGTCTGTCTTTTTCTCTTTGATGTGTACTTGTTGGTCTCGTGCATGTATTGTCTACCCTTTACTGCTTTGTTGAGCACTTTGGTCAACGCCAGTTGTTTTTAAATGTGCTATACAAATAAAATTGTATTGTATTGTGATGTTACTCTTAAAAAACGCTGATTCAGTGGAAATCAACATGGACAATCTTTGTGGTAAAATTTTCATTGATAATGTTGATGTTTTAAAACAAAAATGTAGCAATAAGATTATAAGGAAGGCTCTTGGTTCCTTGTCTTTTCCTGCAGCAAGATTATGTTGGTCTTCTTTATTTGCTGATATCTCTTGGGTTAAAGCATGGAAAATACCAAACAAGTTTTGTGTTAATAACAAAATTAAGGAAGTGTCTTACAAAATACTTCACAGAATTGATCCTGCTAAACAGGTTTTGGAAAGATTAAAGCTTAATATTTCGATTTTGCATCTGTTTTTTTTTTCATTGTATTTACTCAAGATTATTTTGGAAAGATTTAGAAACCTTTATTAATAGAAAACTGAAGTGTATGATGGAAATTTGTGTTTTTGATGTGCTTTTTTTATACTCAGAATTACATTATTTGAAATGTAAAGAACAACATATTATAGTTATTTGTTTTATTAGGAAAATACCATATACATAAAAAGAAGTGGGCTCAAGGTAAACCAAATTTTTCACATTTTATAAATGACTTCAAATTATATGTACATCTTTTGGAACAAACTAAAAACAAAAAAACAATGAAAACAATGTAATGCTTTGAAAGCACTAGATTTTATGTCAAACTTTTTTTTATTTTTTTTTTCTGGCAGCTAATGTTAATGTGATATTGTGAATATGTAAAACCTCTTGTTCTTGTGGCATTGAATAATGGGCTATATGCACGCATAACTTCCGCGTTTGATGCAAGGATGCTCTTGTGTTTCCGGTTGGGGAGATTTAAAGCGGAGGAAAACCGAGGAAAACGGGATTATGGCAGAGTCTTCAAAATTTACTGTCCTCTCGTCTTTGAAACGAAACTTTAATACGTTTAGATGTAATTTTATATATAGTTATGTTTATTTAATATAATAAACAAAGAAGCATAAACAAAAATGAGGGGTGTCTGTTTTGTCTGTTTTTGTGACTAACGTTTCTTTAGTATAGCAATAGAGTATAAAAACCAATATAAATTCTCGGTATAGCATTGGACTCTATGATCGGCGGAAGTAATCCAGCATCCTTAGACCTTCACCGGAAATACCGCCGTGCATTGAGCCCATTAAAAAAGAGAGAAAAAAAAACGAGAAGGAAAAAAGGACAACACCGTGACAAGATGCTGTGGTATTTCAACGACACTCTCATAGCTCTGATCAACGGAGAGTCCAGTACTAGCTGTCTGTATGATGGAGAAGACGGGAGATTTAGAGAGATAGTAGAGGTGGACTATAAGACCGGATCACTGACCATCACAAACATCAGATCTGAACACGCTGGACGTTATGAAGCAAATTTCATCCAAAGCAAGAGCTCAGGAACCAGCCAAAGCTTGAACAGAAACAGCAAGTGTGACAGCACAAAAATCACCAGAAAAATGAGCAACATCGGCGACACCATAAAAACATTCATTGTTTCTATCAGCCGTGAGTCACTTAGTCATTTTCCTGCAGCACTTTTGATATCTGTGATTGTTTGAATGTCTAAACCGTCGCATTCAGACCAGTTTATCCTCTTTCCTTATATTAAACTGTCTGTTGCCGACAAAATCGATGAAGAATTGGACGAGACGGGGAAGGTGCAGGAGTCTGACAGGAGTAGGCTATGTTATATTTATTTTTTACAGTCATGTGAAACAGTGTGTGTGTTTGTGCTGAAATGCTGTGTTTGGTCTTCTGTGCACTTTGTTCTCGTCTGTCTAAAGGACATTATTCTGGAAGTTTATATATATATATATATATATATATATATATATATATATATATATATATATTTTTATTTATTTTTTTGCTAACCTAAGCCATGCTGCTGTGTTCTTTCTCCTGGCAACTGTTCCAAACTTACCATACTTGTCCTGCCTTTTTCTAATTGTACTGTCATGACCTTCATCCTTTCACACGCTAACTGAGGCCAGTAGAGTCTGAGGTGTAGCTCTTGGGTGTTTTGCAATTTCTCTGATCGTATGGTGAATTTCCTGGGACGTCTTAAATGTTTTCTACTTCCTTACTTTATAAAATAATGGACTTCAAATTGTTTGGCAATGGCCTTGCAACACTTCATAGATAAATGGCAGCAACAATTATTTCTCTATGACTACATTCAGACTGCAGGAAAATGTGGCCCCAAATCCAAAAACATTTTTTTGCTCATGTGACTCAGATCTGTTTTTTTTTTTAAAGACAGTGTGAATGGCACAAATCACATGGAATCTGATCTTTCCATTTCCCATTCGGGTCACTTCCATGTGATCCTAAATCAGATGCAGGTCAGATGTTTCGCTATGCAACCTCAGTCTGAACAGTCATATGGAAATTCATGTGACTTTTAAGTCACATTTCAAATGTCACAGAGCAACACTCGTCACATTTCTACGCTCATGGGAGTCACTTCTAATATTTTACAAACCTGAAGTCATCAAGGCAGTTTCGATTGGTAGTCAGTGAAGGACAGTGATGTGTCAGAACTCATAATTATTACAGTGATGCAAGCAAAACATCATAAATGTTTAGAAACTCTGCTCTTTTTCTTCACATCCTCATTGTTTTTTATATATTGCTTGCACATTCATTTTCTGGCTTCTGCAGCAGATCACACTATACATAAACGCATAATCGCTTACTTTAATGTCCTCTGTGTTTCTGTATGACAGCGTGTTGCGGGACGTCTTATTATCGTTCTTTAGCGCATACGAGTCAGTTCAGGACACTGATCTGTTCACAATGGAGTCTGATATTGGCCACATTTAATAACAACAATGTAAACATCTATAATCTATCTGAGTAATAAATCAGAATTGAGCACTAAGGCTTGCAGTGTGAAAGCAGCCTATGATCATTGCTGATGTCTTTCCTGCTTTGCATTGTTAACACACACCTGAAGGCTCCAGACCAGCAAACTGAGAGAACTTCTGCTATTATAGAGGTGATCACACTTGCTGAAGGTCAAAGATATTTAATTATCAGTGCTAAGACTGCTACTAACCCTCTTCATTCTTATGTGAACAGTAAAGGTGTCCTTAGTTTTTCCTACATGGCTTCTCCATTTTGTCAAGATTTTTTTTTAATTATGTCTCGATACATAAAACCATGGAATTCAAAGAGATTTTAATTTATTTTTTCACATGACTGGATTTCCAAATACTGTATCAGATTCACTCCCACTAATGACGGTCTGTGTTTATCTGTTCCAGGTTCAGTTCTGATGCCAGTTTCTGTAGCAGTAATCTGTGCTGTTGCTGTTCTGATGTCTGCTGCTGTAGCTGTTGGTGTGGTTTACTATTGCCACAGGAGGTCCATAAATGGCAAGTGTCACCTACATATACTTTAGTGAGAGGAAAACAATGTCTTTATTGTGCAAACATATAATTTAATTGTGTGTAATTTATTTTTTAGCTTGAGCATCTGTTGAAAGTCTGAATATGAGGTAAAGATACTGCACTACTGTAGTGTCTGTGATGGATTTTTTTAATTAATCATAACTAACATTTATTTTTCACCCAGTAAAAACACTCAGTTAGTGTCTATTTGTTAGTAAATCATGTCTGAATATATCAAAAAGGGAAAATAAACTAGACAGATATCTAAATTTATAAACTAAACTATCCCAAGTGATAGTGTTCAAAAAGGAACGAGACGTAGTTTGACTCAGTGTGAGACTCTTAGGCGGGGTTAGGATTGTTAGGATTCCCGTACAACGACGTAACTCGCTGCTCAACTACCATAGTACGATGCATCGTTGAAGAAATCAACTAGTCACAACCATATTGTCGCAAATTGGTCGTTCAACCGCGTTGGTTTATGACGTCACGCACGTGGTGGAGTATAACTTATTTTAATGAAACTGTTTGAGATTGAATTAATCCTAGATGTTTTGATATAAATTAAAGACATGGCATCTGAGGACTATTTCTCATTTTTCTCAGTTATTTTGCTTTATTTCCAAATTCAATCATAGGCTCATTCTTAGTAGAGCACGTTCGCACATGCACAGTCTCTAACAACGGTTCTTTAAATCTCTTGACAAACTAAAAGACATAAATGACATTTGTATGTATTCTAAATAAAATATATAGATTGTACTGAATGTCAGCTTGCTTATTTGGCTCAAGATAAGGATTTATTGAGTCCACGTCATGCAAACAAGAAACAATCCTTCTAAGAGATCGAGATCTGTCGTTCCAAACACAAAACTTTGCGATGCTGTTTGCGAATGTTCGTTGGAACAATGGTTTCGCGACTTGTTGAACTATGCCTATAACGACGGAACTTGCGACCATAGTTGACTAACAATGTTATCGGGAAACGCACCCCAGAATAACTAACTTTAGGAGTCAACCCGAGCGGTCAGAGGTGAAGTCACCGGAGTATAATTTTGCAGGTGTCAAGGACACTTGGTTAAACTTAAGTCAGGTGTGTAGGGAAAAATCTACCACATGTCTTTGTAGAAATTTTTCATCAAAAAATACAGCATGGTGGAAATTGTCACAGGTGGTTGCAGGAAGGCAGACGGAGATAAGGATATAATTCCAAAGGTTTAATGGTAATTAAACAGAACAGCAGAACAGGCAGCAACACACACTAAAATATAACGGTGATCGGACAAAGACTGACTGAACAGACGGAACTTAATACAAACACAGATGACACTGATTAACAGAACACAGGTGTATATATAAGTTTATTGTTAAGAGGAAAACCCCTTGAGATGTGACATCGCGTTTTTGAGGGGACCTCAATAAAAACATACTTCACATACATAGATACTAACAGAACAAAGACAAAAGCTCTCCATCACACCAAAACCACCCATATCTTCCCCAATCCAACCATTATATATTAGGCAATAAATAGTCATTCATATAGACAATTGAGAAGAAAAAAAAACCCAAAGAGAACAAAAAAACTACATACACATATATATATATATATATATATATATATATATATACATATATACATACACACACATATAGGAAATACAGATGACCTGACAATGACAGAGAAGGCGACACGTGATGACAGGCAGATGAAAAGTCCAATGAAAACAAACTAAACACAACTGTGACACAATTGTCTTAGGCGTGTTGCAACCTTCACAAAAATGTGTAAGTTAAATGGTTTGCTGTAATGTGCCATTTGTAAATATAATTTCCAAATATTCTGTGTGCCATACATTGTAATAATCAAGTGATATTTTTGAATTCACAAAGAATGTTCAAAAGAGTGCAAACAGAGATCTGATCTCACCATCATCCAGTTATCACATGAAGAAACAGAACAACTGACTGTATCTGTATATTAACTGTATATAATTCCACTGACTGAATAGAATTTATAGTAAAGTTATCAAACTGGAAAATAACTTTTAAAACGAATCTTATTAACTTTTTAATGACAGATGTGTTGATTTCACTGCTCATTTCTTTACCGTGTGATTCATTGTTTTCTTTCAGAAGGAGAAAGACTGATGTCATGTGATGGCAAAGGGATTAGAGGATCCCAATGATCCAGGTCATAGTTAGAAAGAAGGGGTTACTATGTGAACATAGGAGACCATAAGTCTGAGTGGTCGTCCATGTCATGTGGAGTCCCACAAGGCTCAGTTCTAGCGCCATTCCTGTTCTACCTGTACATGCTCCCACTGAGACAAATAATGAGAAAGAACCAAATCCCAACCATGGTTTAAAATTGTAATTAAATAATAAAGAATAGCGTTAGTTCTGGCAGGTCATGTAAGTCGAGCTCGCATCAGCTTACTCTCAGCTGATCCATGTCAGTTTACACATCAACAACACAGATCTGAGTGAAATACATAGTCTGGCATGAAAAAAAAACACACACAAATATCTGACCAACAATCCAAACAGAATGAGCAGTAGTGTAAAAATAAAGTAACCAGAGTAGTCACCAGTGGAATCACAAAAACGTGTGAGAAACTTTTTAAACAACAATACAAGACCAAAACAGACAAAAAGCCCAGAAGTCACATGACAAAATAGTAACCAATTTAAAAAAAAAAAAAAGTAAAATAAATTTATTTATTTAAATGAGCCCAAACACGAGTTGAAACAACCCAGCATTTTTAGTGTGTATGTAGATGACACCAGATATCACCTTATGACTGCAGCTCCATTGACTCCCTGTGCCAGTGCATTGATGAAGTTAACAGCTTGATGTTTTCAGTTATTGTGAAGTGTAATTTCACAAAACATTTTAGAATAGAAAATGTCAAAGATAAATTAGGGAGAATCAAAGAATTCTGAATAATTTTCTGCAATTTTGTGAAAAATAAGTAATCATGTAGTCAATTAAAAGTAACTATTCTGATTATGAGCATTTAAAAAGGAATATAATCTAATTACAAGTGCTTAGTATTTATTAGTATTTAAGCAAAGATGAGATCCTGGCAGAACAGAGTGACTCCGACACACGACATGGTCGTAGAAAACATCTCATAAAATTAAAAAAAAATTCTGATAACATCGTCAGATTTGAAACAAAGCATGACTTGTGGCTTCACCGTCGTGTTTCTAATTTTCTACACTACAAGCACATCATTTTTTTTATTTAAATATATATCGTTAATATTTTGATTTTTGAGATTCAAAATCTTTATATTAATAACAGTAGGAGTCTTGAACTGTAATTAAACTCTTAAGTGTTGGCTTATACAGTATGTTGGTTATGTGTCTATCAGAATGACTAATGAGCAGAAACCTTTTTATTTTACGTGTCATTTATGACCCACTTACCAAAATAGGGTGTGCAGGAGAAAGGGTTAATAAACACCAGGAGAATAGATGAAGAATAATCACACTATATCTTGACAAGATCCAACAGAGAATTGAACAAAACATGGAGTACTTAAACACAGAGAACAAACATACAGTAGGTAACATAACATCCATTAGTAACATACAGTATGTAACAAACAGGGATAATTTAGTGATTATGGCAATGAGAACTAAACTGAAAGGAAACACAGGAACATGAACAAAAATGCAAAAAAACACAACATGTGACACCATTGCAAGAATTCATGAGAATTCATGGCTGGTGAGTAGCACTGTTTCATACACTGAGCAATGCTGTTTTTACTCACATTTGCTACTTGGAGAGTATATATAGCCTATATATTCAGCCCATTCTCATCCCTAGGCGTCATAAAACTGACGCCTTGGGAAACATTTTGACCATGCTTCAATATTCGACGCTTTAGGCACCCTTTAGCGTCAGTTACATGACGCGATCCTATGGCGTCATCTTACTGACGCTTTACCTTTAACGTCAGTTAGATGACGCTATCTAATCCTAACCCTACCCCAGACCTAAACCTACCCGCGTCATCTAACTGACGCTAAAGGTAAAGCGTCAGTAAGATGACGCTCTAGGATCGCGTCATGTAACTGACGCTAAAGGGTGCCTAAAGCGTTGAATATTGAAGCATGGTCAAAATTGTCATTTTAGTGACGCCTTGGGGTGAGAATGCGTTGATATATTTGCCAATGATGAAGCATGTGTGCAGCTTAAACCCCGCCCCTGATGATGACATCATTTAATGCCATAATAACCATATCCTCAAACCTTCCGACACAATATCGTACATACATGAATTTGATTGACAATGCACAATTTGCCTTTTCAATGCTTTTATTAATTTGAGGAGTGTTTCAGAGAAGATATTGAAAAGAGATTAAAGTTTAGAAGAGATTTGATTTCAGAATAACATTTTTGTAATATTGGAAAAATGTAGTTCAATCAAAGTAACTGTGGAGCAGCATGATGGTCTCACAGGTCCTTAACACAAATATAGGAGAATGAGGCTGAACAGGGCACATCGTTCCAGCAACGGTCAGCTGTAAAGTAGAATTATGAAATTAGATCATTATAGTGTCAAAATAAAATAGATTGTTCAACTTAAGGCACTTTGTGAAACCCAAATGAGGAATTTCATTATGATGTGATATATGATGTAAAATTGGATTGTAAATTATAACTAAAAGTATTAAAAAATCAGGCTGTATTCGTACAGGAATAGTTGATCTCCAAACAGTTCTCGGCACCCTGGTGATTGTCAGGAAAACCACCATTGTTAGGTTCTCCAGTCCACCAGTTGGTATACGAAAACACAGTTCCATCACTCCACAACCACTGTCCTTCCTAAAGAGTGAAGAGAGTGAATAAAAGAGTGCACTACTGTTGTCAGACTTCAGGAAGAAGCGAATTAAGTTCAGATTTGAAGTCAAATCTTCATTAGAAACTTTGAAGTCAAATCTTCATTAGAAACTTTGCCTTTACTGTTTAAAGCAGAAATTGTAGTTTAGACAAACGAATATGTCTCTTTAGGACACACAATTGAACTTACTTGTACAGCATCATGACCACCAACCCAAGCACGTGTGGAAGAAGAAGGCAACAGACTCAGCAGGAATTTATTTTCCAGGTTATTACGCACAGATGCGAGATTCGCACCAAGACTTTGACAGTTTCTCTAAAGAGACAGATTTTTGTTATTGTCAATACAAAATCTTTTTTTTTTTTACCATAAGGCAAAAGTAACAACATTTTAGACATTTCCAAATAAACAAAGTCTGCTCTGATTGATTATTTTCTCAGTACCAATTTTCTGTACTATTTATTTGCAGAAAATAAAGTTTTACTATCAAAAAATAACATTCCCACTTTATAGTTTGTAATGACTATTAGGATTTATTTGATAGAATCCTCGTAACAATTTGCACTAACACATTTTAAGTAAATTTTACTAATACTGCTCTGTACAACTCCATGCACAGGTCTATGGTCACCACCTCAAAGAGCACGCACAGAGAAGTCCAAATTAAACATGATTTAATGACTCGTAAATGTAAGTACACATTGATGGCCTGAGACACGAAACGAGCGGTTTGTGTGAGAAAACAAACAGTATTTAGGCTATATCGTTTTTATCTCTTGTAACCACAGCCACGTCCAAGTGATCTGAGGGCGTGGGCGCTTCGGCCTTCGGAAGTGATCTCTCGCGCGTGTACGTCACTCATACAATTGTTTTTTTTTTTGTTTTTTTTTATTGTTTTCTTTTACGACGGTTTAAACATCCTGGATAAGCGCAAATTAGTACCATTTTAATTAGTCGTCTTACCTACAATCTCTGTTCTGTGTAAAGTGACATACACGCGCGAGAGATCACTTCCGGAAAAGACCGAAGCGCCGGCGCCCTCAGATCACTTGGACGTGGCTGTGGTTACAAGAGGTAAAAACTATATAAATACTGTTTGTTTTCTCACACAAACCGCTCGTTTCGTGTCTTAGGTCATCAATTTGTACTTACATTTACAAGTCATTAAATCATGTTTAATTTGGACTTCTATGTGCATGCTCTTTGAGGAAGTGACCATAGACCTGCATTATATGACTGACAGACAAGAACGGTTTGACCCAAAAAAAATCTAAATTAAAACTACTGCGGAAACAAAGACACCTACATCTCGGATGCCCTTGAGGTAAGCTAAAACATACCAAAAATTAATTTCAAAGTGAACTATCTGTTTAACTAACTTAACTTTAACAAAAAAAAAAAAAAAATTCCAAAGACAATATAACACTGAATTAAACCACACGTTTAAAGTGTATGCCTTACTTAGAAACATCTAAATAAATAATACAATATATTGAATAGATTACATACTGTATCTATATAATAAAAGTATCATGGCACCTGAACACCTCAATACTACACAATACACAATGACTTTACCATTCGATAGATGGTTTTTGTGTGATTGTGTTATTTTGAAAACGAATCTAGATGTCACAAAATGGCAAGTTACTAAACCTAACAAAAGCAATGATAAGACGGTGTAAACACAGCTGGAAAACGGTGAAAATCAACCTTATTAATTATTCATGCCCCAGTGCATGATGGGAACACCAGTATTATAAAAGTTGAGTAGGTTTTACTTAAATTTATCTTTGATATTTACGGTTTAATTTCTACACATTTATAATTAAGTACTAATTTATAATTTACTTTGTTTTTTAAATTATTGCCTGAACTAACTTTTCCTTGTAGAAATTACATTATTTTTTTATTTTCTGTAGTATTTGCTTCCAGACAAAGCAAACAAATTCGCTCACCAGAGAATCATTTTTAAATTAATCATTTTGACAATGCACTAAAAAACGATTCGTTGGCTGAACAACCATTACTTATAAAAGTAATTAATTAAACACAAAAAATTAAGTATTCATAACTATTCAACCTCTACTTAACAATAGTGTGTGTAACACAAAAATATAAGTTACTAGGTGAACTTAAATGTATGCATAAATAAAATGAAAAAACATAAGTCATGTCAACTACTATAATAATTGCTTCAAAATTAAGTAAATCGAGCATACAATTTTAAGTAACTATACGAGCCACGTGATATGGAATTTCCCGTGATGCCTTTCCAGCCAAAAATTGGAGCCATTTTATACGTGGATTTCTTGGCGACGTCATCACTGCTCGCACACGCAACCAGGAGGCAAAAGACCTGCAGTCTTTGTACGTAAAGTAAAGTAAATGAGGTACTAAAGTAACGTTATATGTGTGCAGTCATGATATGTTGCAGGTCATAAAGTAACAAGGTTAACTTATATAAAAGCAAATTCGGGCTCTATAGAGGCTATTACATTACTAACTTAGTCTAACATGATAATTCATACATGCATCACAGTATGTCCGGATTTTGATTCGTAAACAGTTGGACGTTTTACATAATGTTATATGAATATGAAACACAAACAAACAGATCTAACTCTGAAATTGCAGTTTATTATTGAGTCAACAAGAAATTACAAACAATGCGAAATCTACGTTAATTACAATTTTCTTTTACAGAACTCGGCATAACAGCATTACTGTTTTCTATTTGAATATATTTTAAAAGCAGAAGCAATTTAAAAGTTTGGGGTCAATTAGAACTTTTTTTTAAGAAATAAAATAAATTAATACTTTTATTCATCCTGAGAATCTCATTAAGCATTATCAGGTGAGCATCTAAAATTGATCAATAACCAAGTTGAGCTCCAAACCTAAATAAACAACTTGTATAATGGCAATTAATTAATTTAACCAAATTAGATGTAAGAGGCTGTAAGAGATTTATTTTATTTTAAAATATAAAGATACATTTCTTTCTCATTCTGTGTTTTATATATATATATTTGTTTTATATATCAAAAATATATACATCACGTTACATATATTTTTAAGTAAAGAATGTTGTGTGAACTAAAATATTTAAGTACATATAACAAAGGTTTTCTTGTTAATTTTAAGTAAAATTACTCCAAGCTGGAATTACTTAAGTATGATGCAAAAATGGTGCATATATATTGAGTAAATCCAACACATCATGTTGTAACACATTACCTCTGCTGCGATCCAGTTACTCGGATCAGAAATGAACTTGTAGCATCGGAGTGCAAGTTTTATCCATGTAGCGGGGCATCTTCTGGATAAACCAACTGCACCCAGTCTATTAACATTTCTTGTAACATTCACTGCAAAGAATGTTTTAATATTTATTTATGTAGCTTATTTTATGTTTTTTGTGATTATGTGATGACAAACACGGTAAACCCCATAATAATTATGCAAATACTAGTCAATGAAAAATTTTACATTTCCAAAATATTTTTAAATAGCAAGGGTTTTAACAAATAAATGTCTTGGTTACCTTCTGTATTCCCCATGGAGAAGATAATGAAAAGTAGTAGACAACTTTTCAGCATTGCCATGATGAACCTGAAATTAATAATCAGGAAAAGTTAAATGTCTGCATGCACTCATATGCTGAACACTGCGATCCTCAATGCATTTAAAGACAAAGGTCAAAAATACTTCAGGTTGAACATTTATTCAGAACTCACTTTGGTTTTTAAATTGTTGCCTTCAGAGTCTCAGAGGAAGATTTTGTGAAGAGCCAGAGCCTGAGTAACACCATGACATTCTTATATCTATTGTAAGACTGGAAAAACTGGAAGAACTGGAAGAGAGGGCTACTCTCTGAGAAAATAAATTACCATATTAACTCACTGTCGTACACCATTCGAGACGCAAGTCTCACCCCAGAATCATTCTAATCTACATCTCTGTCCCTGTGGTGAGATCACCTAAAATGCATCCAAAACATATGGTTTAATGTGAATAATAACCATCGAGTATTATACATATTAAGAATAATTCAAAATGTCTCAGGGTGAATACTTTAAATACTGTTGTACTGTTGAATGTAAATACGATGTGTGAGCAAAATTATTGTGTTCATGTATGCATGTAGTTTACTGAGTTTTTAGTTTCATATTCTGATTTATATTGTGTGCTAACATTAAAAACGGTCATCCCCCCCCTTTTCTGCATAGACATAAAAATGCACTAAAATGAGTGTAATTCATGAATGATTTGGAACACAGACCTAAGGTTGGACTATTTTGAAAAAAATACATTTTACAGATTATTTCTGAAGCGTTATAATTGTGCCTGAAAAAATATTACAAATAATGACGTTTAAGTTGAATTTTATTGTTATGAAAATGTAGAGAAAGTCTGGTCACTAGGAACATACTACAACCTTTGGAGCAGCCTAGGTGAATACGCAGCAAACATCAAACCTAAAACTAATTAACTTTACCCCGCTTGGCAACTTAACTTTTTAGGAAAACTTGACTTTGTCCGTGGCGCTGTCCACGTATGTGGGACTGAAGGTCCTACATGATCCTTCCTGCAACTTGGGTAAAGTTGGTTTTATATTCTTACATTTGCGGACTTCCGCGTTCAATATCTCGTGAGCTGAATATTGTTACTACACAAATAACATTGTTTTAATATTATATAAATTTTCTTCAAAACGAGCTTTACTTCGGTTTTGCACTTTACAGACGGTCCCTTCTCAGTGTTTCATGTTTATAAAGGAGACTCGTGATGGGTCAAACACTAGCTTTTATTCAGCTCACTTCACATAGCTATCCTCGTGAACTCAATGTTCCCTTTCGAAGGGAACTCGCACTGCGTCGAATGACGCTTTGGGGAACGCCTCAGGCGTGACAGGTGTCTGAAATCACTGACAAATCACGTCAATCACATTGACCGGCGACAGCCCGTAAATCATTAGCGTGAATGATTAACGTGCGACCTAAGTATAGGGTGCCTTGCAAACATGACAAATCATCTTTTCGTCTTCAGGGACTGTTTTGTAAGCTGTAACCGCTTTGAAAATCAGGTAATTATGAAATGCTTTCAGAAGTGTGCAGACCCGTGCTCAAGATATCTGAAGCCGGGTGACACACATAAACTGTGCATTTTTCTGTCTGGGAAGGAAGACGCGCACAGGCAGTTCTCGAGGGAACTGCCTTTACAAATTGTGATCGCTCCGCTCTCGCCTGTCCCTCTTCTCGAGAGAAGAGGGTTCAGTGTCTGGATGTCACAGATGAAGCCCGCCGATCGCCTTGAGAGGGGTGTAATCCTCTCAGACGATTCGGCAGCTGACGAGGATAAGCTGCAAATGGATGAAGTTTTTCCAAAAAAAAAAAAAAAATGGGAAAACTTAGTCCGGCAGCGAGCGCTCTCCCGGACAAACAGGAGATGGCTGATGAGGGTGGTAATAATAGGATATATCCTGTATTTTCTCAGCCACCCTGCCCCATGTATGCTGAGCTGGGTGGTGTTATGGAACGCGCCGCGGGCAGGCTGCAGCTGCCGTGGTTGCTCGTTGGGGGAGAAATCACTCGCGATGAGAGCGGTTTTTCCCCGGTCATAGAACCACCAGCTCAGGTGAGCCTTTCATTTCTTCCCGATCTCATACTGAGATCGAGAGGACATGGAAGAACCCATACTCTGCCTGTATCCACCAACATCAGCAGGCTAGTCTCGCTGATGTTGAGAAGATAGGAGAGCGTGGGTATGCGTCGATGGGGAAGAGGGATCTGAGGGAGGTGATCCAGCACAAACGCACATTGCGTCGGTCATGGATCATCTTCCCTGAGGGCGTGATTATATCTTAGCCCTTTCCTCTCTTCCCCGACTCCCCAGGCGGTTCTTACATCAGGCCTGAGACTGGGCTCATGGTTAGAACAATGTTCTGATGGCCTGCCTCGGCTTGGTTAGTGAGAGTGCCTCTTTCAGGTATGTAAAGGTGGTAGACCCCATGTTCATGAAGAACTGTCTGGTGAGTCTGCACTTCGCACGCCGCGGGTGAGCTGCTGGTCTTTCAAAGAGTATTTTTTGTGATTAAAAAATAATATGTTTCTCTTTACAGACCTCGTTCCCTGTATAGAGTTATGGGGCCATATCAATGTAATAAGGTAAGAGAACTTTATTGGATTATCAGGGCCCTGAAGTTCCCCGTTAGGTGGCCAGAACGATAATTATGTTAGCCTTCGGGCTTTTAGCCACCTCAGGGTAGAGTAGTTGGTCCCTCTATAGGATGTTTTACTTAGAGTGGTGACTGACGCTAGAGCTTCAGATAGATCTTATGTCCGGCCCATGGGACCGTTTTGACTTTTCTGAGTATTTCGCCCCTTGATCTCTGTTGAGTTTTCATTAGGTTGAGCGTTTCTGCAGCCCTTTGTATGGAATAATACAAACTATATTCTTTAGTAGGCTGTGGCTCCTCCGAGCCCTCAGATAGATCTATGCTTACAGGCTGGCCCTCACCGGCCAAGGCTGTGCCAGGGATATTAGAGGCGTTCTGCTAAAATTAGCATTTCTTCCTCTGACCCTTCACTTTGTGAATGTAGGTTTCTGGCATCCCTGTATAAACAGCCTCCTCCCATGGGAGTTGTTAGGCCAAGGCCCGCCCCCTTCTCTGCATTCTGGGGTGACTAGAGTAATGCAGCGTGGTGCAGAGGATGGTTTATAAGGACATGGTAGGCCTCAGTTAGGCCTCCGTGGTATATAAGTCCTTCTGAGCAGGGTTAGGCCATCTTTCGCTTCACGAGGAAGACTGGGTGTCCTGCCCGACCCTGCCGTGCAGAACTGGCCTACGGATTTAGGCCGCCAGTATAGGCTTCACTTACCTCGCTGAGCTACTGCTCGAGCGCCGGGTTGTAGGTGGTTGGCTTTCATTCAAGCCCCACTCCCCTAGGTTGGGCACATATACATTTCTGTCACCCCTAGAGCCGCTGGCAGGCCCGCCCCCTGGTAACCTCAGGGTGAGGTGTGAGTATTCCCCTGTGATTGAGGGTAGGTCTGAGTACTTCACTCCCAGTTCTGTTTATCCTACCTCGCACCACTATGGCTCGGGTCGAGTATGAAGTAAACCTTCTCTTCTTCTTTGGTCGAAGTACGCTCCCCTGTAGCCAGAGCATTGCCCTGAGCTGACGCCCATGCATAGATGGTAGGCCCCTGACTATCTGGGGCCTCCGTTGAGGCAGAGTGGTGTATGTTGTACTCCCCTAGTTTTTAAGGGTGCTAAGCTCTCTTGCTGAGTACATTGCCGTGGGCAATGTGATTAGGCACCAGGATGCTGTAGGCGCTGTGTAAACAGCTTATCTGCCAACGAAGGCTGCGCCATCAGGTAGTAGGCCTCAGCAGGCCTCCTTGTATGAGCAGCCCCCAAGAGGGCGCTATAGGCTACTTCTCGAAAGAATTGGTTGGCCTTGGTGGTTCGGGCAGTTGACTCACCGGTGGGTAGTAGGCCTTAAACAGGCCTCCTTGGAGGTGAGTCCCAACATTGTGGGACATACTTTATAGCTGCTGCAGGTAGCTAGCCGTACTAGGCCTCCTGTGGGTGGGCCCAATAGTTACGTTGGTGTAGTATGGTTCCCAACAGTGTTACTTTGTAGCAGAATTGACTTGCTATCAGCTAGTAGGCCCAACCAGGCCTCTCTGATAGGCGAGTCCCCAGCTGGCTGGCCTTAGCAGGCCGCCTTGGAACTGTCACCCGGACTCGGCTACCAGTTGCTATCAGGTAGTAGGCCACTCAGGCCTCCCTGAAGGTGAATTCCCACTTAAGATGGTTATCAGGTAGTAGGTAGGTAGTTCCCCAGGTAGTTCCCCACGTACTATCGTTATCAGGTAGTAGGCCTCTCTAGGCCTCCCTGTTGGTGACCACATACTGTTGCTATCAGGTAGTAGGCCTCACCATTCCTCCTTGTGAGTGGTTCCCTAGCGGTGCTGGGTTCAGGAAGCTAGGGGCCTCTTGCTATCATTTCAGCTGGCCTTATCAGGCAGCTGCTGAAGGCGAGCTTGTGCCCTGGCTCGACTAAAGTGTTCATTCTCTGCTACTGGTTCCCTCCCGGAACCTCTTTCCTGCCTACAGCCTGATTTTGCCTGCCAGGGGGACCATATGCTCCCCTCATTGAGGGTCACTGTGAGCACGCGGACTCTTGAGTCTGGTCAGATGGTCGTAGGCCTCTCGTGAGGCCTCCCAGTTAGATTAGTCCTTAGGCCTTCACAGGCCTCCTCAGTGTTTTGAAACACAGACACTGGGTTGATCCGTCGATCAAGTAGAGAAACTCCCCTCGCTAGAAAGGGTTGGAAAGCACTATGCTGAGTCATACTCTCCGGGATATCCCGTCTCTGAGATCCGGGCCGAGCGGTTCACTGCCAGATTCACAGTCCCTCGGGTTAAATGGTAAATGGACTGCATTTATATAGCGCTTTCACAGACCCAAGGGCCACCAAAGCGCTTTACAATTTGCTTCACATTCACCCATTCACACACTCATTCATACACCGACGGGCGACGGCAACCATGCAAGGCGCCATCCAGCTCGCCGGGAGCAGCTGGGGTTAGGTGTCTTGCTCATGGACACCTCGACACTTATAAAAATAATAATAATCAAATAGCCCAAAGAGCTGTATCTCTGCTAAATGAATTTAACATGTCCTTTAATTGTAAGTATTTTTTTTATTTAAATTATTGAGTTTCAATGTATACTTACAAAATGTGAAAATGTGCCAGTTCAGTAAGAAAAGAATGGAGGAATCAAAGGAATCAATAAATCAGATTATCCTTGATCGTTCAAGCATCACTTAATGTTGCAGCGAGAAAACATGAGAAAAATGCAAAAAATATATTGTTGTTATAGATATAATCAACATTTTTATAATTGAGTTTTACCATTCTGTTTGCAATGCTTCATGGGATTGTAGTTATTTCAATCCCTAAGTCTGTTAAGTTCACAGTCTTGTACCTTTTGTTTTTTTTTCTTTCTTTTTTTCAATATTCAAAAACTTTATTTTTTTTATTGCTTCAAGTCAAAGTTAGTGTTGTGATTCACCTCGTAGGTGGTTGGTTTGGTTCAAGGCTTATAACGCTGTAAGACTTTTTTTTTTTTTTTTTAAATCCCTTTGGGAAAAATTATGGAAAAACTTCCAGAACCAGCGCCGCTGAAAAAGGGGCCGGGAACTGTTGCACCCAATAGACCCCTGATATATACAGTACATATAGACGCCTCGGGCCTGTTTCGATGGCCGATGTACGTAAGCCGTCTGCCATATACAGTGGTGCAGGTATGATGTCACTTTGTAGGCCAATCGGCAGTTCGCATCACACTGGTTCCCTTGACAAAAACCCAATAGGATTTTCCCATAGACTTTTGGATTATTGCAAACAACAAGCTCTGTGATCAACAAGAGTTCTGTCAGGACCACTATTGTCAAATACGATTGATAATTAGCATAGTTTGGATTGGTGGTATGGTTCCGTTCTGGGGTGCGTTTCCCGAAAGCATCGTTAGCCAACTATGGTCGCAAGTTCCGTCGCACCAATAGAGTTCAATAGGATTTGCGTTCATAGTTGGATAACGATCCTTTCGGTAAACGCACCCCTGGGCGAAAACTCCCTGCAGCCTAGCATGGGTAAGAGCAGGGAGAGCAGCAATAACCCTCCTTATAGGGTAAACAGAACAGAACCAACATGAATGTATGCAAATATATTTAATTCAAGATTTTAAAGTACATGCAACATAATTTGAGAATTTATTTATTCTGAATGTCGAATCCTGACTGGTGAGGAGGAGCTGGGGATGGAGGGAGGGTTATGAGCTCCTGAGAAACGATAGCTACTGATAATACTGAGGAGCTTATATGTATACGGTGATAGGTGTCGCATTCCTATAGGTAGACGTGGATCAGCTGAGAGTCAGCTGATGCGAGCTTGACTAACGTGACCTGCCAGAACTAACACTACGCTTGATTTTCTGATTCTTACATGTTTTGTCCATCAAGATAATTATCACAGATGAACACAACTTTTTTGAATATTAAAGCCTACTGTAAGTGGTGTTGCCAGAAGTAAAAAGCTAAAGGTAGACTACAAACGAACTTCACCACGTCCCACAAATTCTACGTCACCGTCACTAAGCTTCCGACAACTCTTTCAGTTTTTCCCAGAACGTTTGATTTAGAATAGTTTGTAAGAGCACAATTATAAGCATAACGATGCTGTAAAAGCGATCTGAGTTTACATGTTCAGCGTGATGATGTTTAATCTCCTCGACAGACTCTGTAGTCCCATTTAACCACTTGTTAGCAAACACCTTTTTCAAGACACATAACAGCTTAAAAAATCACGAATATGGTAATACTGGTGTATTTTATGACGTAGAATAAAACGTGAAAGTGTCTTGAGCTTGTGTTCACCACAGACCTTATTTCAGCCATTTAACCAAAATCCCATTCAAAAAACCCATTGAGTTCAGGATGATGGAACCGGAAGTGCTAAAATGCGCCTCGGTTCTGCGTTTTTGCCTACAAAGTGATGTCATACCTACACCACATCACTATCGCCAGAGAATGAAACGTGCAAAATTCTTTATAATTTTGTCTTTGAATGTCTGTTTTTGCGGTAGCTCTGTATATTTATCTGGACTCGCTGTCGAAGAGTATTTATCTTGTGAAGTGGATTTTTTTATTGTAGAGATAACGAAAGTTATCATGAGCATTGTGTTACAGACAAGACTGACCATATTCTCCGTCATGCTTGTATGAGCTAAAAACTAAATATTGTGTTTGTATTATCTGAACATGATACATTTAAAAAAAAATTGCTTATTGTACATCATGATATCTTATGAACTGAAAAGTGACTTCATTTTAAAATATTGTTATTAGAAATGTTACATATCAATCCGATCAAAATCCATGTGAAAATGACATGTAAAGGTAGTGAGTAGTATTAACATAAACCATGTGTCAAAAAAGGTGTTTTATGACTTTGATTTATGGTTCTGAGGTTCCCCTGTCTCTGATTTATGATGGGTCGCTGACAGGCTCCGGTATGTCTAGGCTGCGCGACGCCATGTGACATCCTCCTGCGGTAACATCCTGGCCAGAGGTGTAAAAGAAAGGTGTCTGGCCCTTGGCCTTCCGGGTTTTATTGCTCGTCTACCTGCGCGATATAGGTGTTATGTCGTTGTGTATTCTGTCTGCTGGGGAGGCCCGTTTTCACACTTCGCCAAAAAGCTGCGTGTATAAATGTGTGTTGAACGCGAGCACAGTCACTGAAGCGTACTAGTGTGTCGTGTCTCGTGTCAAGCATCACCGCTGTTTATTCTCAAACTATTTTCCAAGCCATATTGTGTTGTTGGAATCGTGAGTGCAAGAAGATGGAATCCTGTTCTAACAGTGAGTGTTTTTTTATTATTTAGTAACATTGTTAAGAAACATTATTTTTGTTTACGAGCGTCGCTGTTGTATTGCTTACTTAAGGTTTTATCTGCCCGCTTCAGATCGTGACAGCTTGAGTCTCTTCGATCTTGTTGAGGAGATTAATTTCCTAAATCAAGCCGGCGGTACGTATAATTATGTTTAAATGTTGCATACGTTGTGTGTGTGTGTGTGTTTGTGTGCGTGTGTGTGACGGATGATGTTTTGTTTTGTTTTCGCCAGGAGGCGTGGCTAGACCTAGCACAGCTGCTGCTGTGCACAAAGCTGTTGCCTCTTCACGAGCGATCACGGATGCACTTGTGCCAGGTATTGTTGAATGTTGTTACACCCGTGTTTAAACAGTGTTGTGGCTGTGTAAAAAAAAAAAATATCTTATCTTCTCTGGGTTTTTTGTTTTTACCAGGGCCGAAACGCGTGACTATCAAGGCCTTAGTACACGGACCACCGCGAAGCAGCGAGTCAGCCAACGTTGGAGTTATTCCCCTGGGTAAGTGCATTGTCATTTGGCTTTATCAAACAATGTTATGCTGCTATGATTTGTTGATTTTGTTTTAAAACTTTAACACATGTATTTACAGATGGCTTATCAAACGTTGTGAGCAATGTCGGTGTGTCTGAATGTGTGAATAAACCGGATAAGAAAGCGAAAAATAAGTTGAAACGTAAAGCAGCCGTGGTGTCCCATGCGGACGCAAAAGCTTCTGATGATGAGTCTTCGAGAGACGTATCACAGACATCTGCCCCAAAAAAGCCAAGACGATCAGCTGGTAAAAGTAAGTAATGAACAAAAGCTGATGGATTGTTTTCTGTACACACTAAATCAGAAAGATAAATATTGTTTATTTGAATGTGATAGTGAGAGGGTCGAATGTATTTGTGGATGTATAATGTGCCAATACGCTAGTTTAGAACTGTTGTTATCATACATTACACCATTGGAGAACTGTGTGTGAAAAAAAAAAAGTGTAGACATGATGATTTTAGGCTGGTGTGCCATTCCATATTAGCATGGTCTTGTTTGATTGTTTGTTTATATATATATATATATATATATATATATATATATAAAGAGAGAGAGAGAGAGAGAGAGAGAGAGAGAGAGAGAATTTGACAATAAGTATTGTTTTTTAATGTTACATTAGTACCAGACTGATTTTTATTTTATTTTTAGTCTTAGAAAATATAGTTAATATTAATATTACTGTTATCATTATAATATTAACACATTTGTACCAACTTTTTTTTTTTTTTTGCACCCTTTTCTACTTCTTAACAGAGGTGGTCGTAGTTCCCGATATAAATGATGTTCAGAGCTGGAGTGAGGGTCTGATACAATCGTGGGACGGCTGTGTATTTACAAACGACCCTAAAGAAACACCGCAGTCTGTTCCAACCAGCGAACGGGTCGTGGTCGTGGAGGAATCCGACCCTGAACAGCTGCCTTCAAATCAGGAGGCTTACAAACAGGAATCACAACCCTTTATAGACAATCAGCACATAGCCAGACTGATACAGGACTCTGTCAAGACCGCATTGAATGCCTTCGAGGTACGTTTTGACAAACGCCTTAATGCCATTGAGAGACGTTTAGATGCTTATGAGTCAACACAACAACAACAGGGAATTTGGCTTAAACAATGCATAGCAGCGCAACGGTTGCATAGTGGTACTGTTCAAAAAGTAGCCAGAGAACAATGCCTGACTACAGAATTGCTAAAGCAACTGGTGCTCATGCTTAAAAAGAAACTTGGTTGAGTTGACAACATTTTATATATATATATATATATTATGCATACTATGTTCCAAAAATGTATCGGGCAAACTGTTCGGGGTCTGTTAGTATTTCGGTTGTCGGTAACTCCTCGCGCATACTGAACCTCCCCCACAAAGAGTTAAGCAGTAGCTTCATGATGGATCTACGTGCAGCATTAAACTCAATCTTGTCCAGATTCAGCTTAATCCCTTCTTTCTCAAAGTAATCTCTAACATACGATTCTTTGTCGGCGTCGGTCACAACGTCTTTTGGAAAACCTGAACTTTCCTGTTTGAACTGTAAAAATGTTTTAACATAATCACAAAACAATGTTTCAGAGCGTTGGGGAAAATGCCAGACCTCATCGATTTTTGTCACTACATAACCCTTCTCAACGGCTTTTAACAGTTCAATGCTAACCCAGCACCCATGAATTGATCTTTCCTCATTAGTATGCACACACGGGTGTGTCTGGTTCTGCTGTTCAGCACACGTGCGGCAAAGGGGGAACATTAACTTACCCCCGGTCCTATAAGGCAGTACGGGGTGAAGCAACTTCCGTGGCGGAAGGACTGTTGCCTTGACGAGTCCGTAATAATCTTCAAGTTTTTGAAAATCCTTGTGTATTATTTCCGGATGCCCAATTGGGTAACATTTTCGAGCCTGACAGTAGGGATATAGTGATGTAAAGTCAACATACCTAATCCGCTCGCCCTCCGCAACTTTGTGATACAGTTTTAATGCGTTCGTTCGGCCGCCGAATAGAGCTTCACGGGGTTTCAATCTTTCAGTGTGTTTGTAAGTGGACATGAAATCCATAACTGCAACATCACTCTGTTTAGCGCTCATCCATGCACATTCCCAAATCACCTCGACCTGAAGACCGTACGCACGCTCCAAAATTTCAATCTTGTCGTCGCATTGTCTTCTCAAAACGCCATAAGGCACTTTTGATAAAGGGTTTAGGTCGTTGGGGTTATAACATCGTTCACAACCATGAAAGAAACACCCGAGAAATTCGAATGCTTTTTTCACATAGCCATCGTCGTAGAAACCAGCCACATAGTATTTCCCAAATGACGCCTCACCGGTGTTTAAAGCATGTTGAATTTCTATCCCCCGTGATTTTCGGATGAATTCGAGCCATTCAATTGAAATGTTCGAATATGTTTTGTTCTGGTTGGTGTACGCATTGTTACGTGTCAGAGCTATTGTGTCTTTTGGGATGTAGTGTGTTTTATATGTGGCCATACATGTTGCTGCCAAAGTGGTGTAATTAAATGGATCAAGGCCTGTACACAAAATGAATTCGTCGCGGTACTTCATGCATGCCTCCCTCAGCAAAACGACATCGTTTTTACCATAAAGCGCGAGTTCTTTTTTAAAATCGAACACTTTGTCAGATATGGTATTGTACCAATCATCAAACGCAGCCCTGTCTTGGTTCGACATTGTTGCATACCCGTAAAATTTCTTGTCAGGGTACGGGCCTATGTAGTTGTCATTTTCAACGCGGTTAAAGTGGTGCGGAAAATACCCCTTCTCTGCATTAGTCAGATTAAATGCAACGGGTGTCTTGGCCAGATGCATGGGTATGAAGGAATATGAATCAATAAAACGTTGCTTGAAAGCTGTGTCATACATTAAGATTAGCCTGCAACCTTGCATTGTGATTTTAGGAGCAATCCCCATCTTAGTAAAGAATTCCAAAATTATGAAATTGTCAAATCCTGCTGCATTGTGCCCAAGCCATGTGTAATTAAGGTAACGTGGTTGTCTGAATTTTTTAACGAGACGATCCACACAATCGGTCCCTTCAGCCACGAATTCCTCGCCATTAAACGTGATAGCGCATACAAAATTGGCAACGTGTTTACCATTTTCATAACGGGTCTCAAAATCGTAGAAAATGTAACGATCGTTCGGCATCTCCGGCTTAACTGGTTGGATAAAACACTGATGCATACCATCGGTGACCAAACTCTCACCACAGTGCACACAACGATCTGCAGGGCATTTATGAGGTTTGGGTTTAGTACCGCTGACATGGTAACGTCTATTACATTTACCGCAATATTTAGTCACGTCGCACTGCGCGTATTGCATACCCCGAGGTGGTTTTTTATGCATCTCGAAACAATAGTCAGACTTACAGTAGCGCAGGCAGTCGCCGCAATGTTTTGGCTTTTTGGGGTGTTTATGACATTCCGGGTCATTACAGACATCGCAGATGTACCGACATCTGTGATCTCTCCTACAGGTGAATCCTCGGTGGCAGAACTCACACACGTATGGGGTGCCAATAAATGCACGTAGATTTTTAATCATAAAATAATGATTGTCATGCAGGTACAAAAATACTGTTTTAGGATGCGGATCGTCTGTGTTTGTATACTTCTCCAAAACACCCGTATCAGACCGATAGAAGACAACTATTTTAACGCTCAGCATCTGTTCAAACCGTCTGATGTCATTAAACGCTATCTTGTATTGATCACCATAGCCAGCTGACTTCTGTATTGAAGATGCTACAGACTCAAGCTCTACGTGTGGTTTCTGTGGATTTAGGAAATGTGCCAGACAGATTGCAAAACAAAGATTGTTTGAAATGTTCGTGGGACAGAACAGATTAAGTCTGTTTTTGGTAATCACTTCATTGTGGGCAAGATCACGGATCTTTCGATAAACACCGCCGTGTTTACTTCTCGCTATCGACAGTCTTAAATTCAATCTCTCATCAAACTGTACGTCAGAGTTGCTCTGCATTATTTTTTCAAGGTCGTTTATAAATAGATCTACACTATAACCATTGCTACCCGTCAAAAGTGTACTAACATCTGATGTTAAACTCGATCCCCTCAACGTGATGCTGATTAAACACCCGTCTCCGCCTAACAGTTTGGAAAACTCCACAATTTCAGAAAGTGTGTCATGTAAAAACACTGTGTAGGCTGCTAAATCTGTCGAAGATATCTCTCGCAAATTTATAAGCCTGTGGACTTCCAGACCATTGAACCGTGCTCGTGGCAGTACCGTGTACCCACTAACATCACCACCTACTGTTACAAGTGATTCTATATCTCTATCTGTGAGACCCATATTGGGCGCTTCAGGGTTGAGTGTGCGATGTGTCTGTGTACCTGGGCCCTCGCCTGACTGGTGAAAAGACACAAGATGATCAAATGCAGAATTTGGTTCTGGACGAGGTTCTAACACCTCTCCTGCTTGTTGGGTATTTACAACATGTTCAAAATCATTATTTGGGTCAGGATCCTCATCGGACATTGATCTCACGATGTTTAATAATTCTACCAACGTATCAGTTGAAGACTCAGACCTATTCATATCCTCCACAGTCTGTATTAAATAGAGCAATGTTTCTGTGTTACTGCACTGTTCGAGGGGCACCACGCTACCGTCGTTTCGTCTAAACCTAGCTACCGGACCCTGATCAAAACCATCTGGCTCCCGACAACGTTTAGGCATTTTTAAATCAGATCTTTTTTATTTTATTTATTTAAATCACATGTAGCAACACGTTAAAAACTATGGATAATAAACCCTGTGTCCATACAGTAAAAAAAAAGATAGAATGAAAAACTGACAAATGTTAAAAAAAAAAAAAAAAAAAAAAAAAAAAAAAAAAAAAACATAGTATGCAAAATATATATATATATATATATAAAATGTTGTCAACTCAACCAAGTTTCTTTTTAAGCATGAGCACCAGTTGCTTTAGCAATTCTGTAGTCAGGCATTGTTCTCTGGCTACTTTTTGAACAGTACCACTATGCAACCGTTGCGCTGCTATGCATTGTTTAAGCCAAATTCCCTGTTGTTGTTGTGTTGACTCATAAGCATCTAAACGTCTCTCAATGGCATTAAGGCGTTTGTCAAAACGTACCTCGAAGGCATTCAATGCGGTCTTGACAGAGTCCTGTATCAGTCTGGCTATGTGCTGATTGTCTATAAAGGGTTGTGATTCCTGTTTGTAAGCCTCCTGATTTGAAGGCAGCTGTTCAGGGTCGGATTCCTCCACAACCACGACCCGTTCGCTGGTTGGAACAGACTGCGGTGTTTCTTTAGGGTCGTTTGTAAATACACAGCCGTCCCACGATTGTATCAGACCCTCACTCCAGCTCTGAACATCATTTATATCGGGAACTACGACCACCTCTGTTAAGAAGTAGAAAAGGGTGCAAAAAAAAAAAAAAAGTTGGTACAAATGTGTTAATATTATAATGATAACAGTAATATTAATATTAACTATATTTTCTAAGACTAAAAATAAAATAAAAATCAGTCTGGTACTAATGTAACATTAAAAAACAATACTTATTGTCAAATTCTCTCTCTCTCTCTCTCTCTCTCTCTCTCTCTCTCTCTCTCTCTCTCTCTCTCTCTCTCTCTCTCTCTCTCTCTCTCTCTCTTATATATATATATATATATATATATATATATATATATATAAACAAACAATCAAACAAGACCATGCTAATATGGAATGGCACACCAGCCTAAAATCATCATGTCTACACTTTTTTTTTTTTTCACACACAGTTCTCCAATGGTGTAATGTATGATAACAACAGTTCTAAACTAGCGTATTGGCACATTATACATCCACAAATACATTCGACCCTCTCACTATCACATTCAAATAAACAATATTTATCTTTCTGATTTAGTGTGTACAGAAAACAATCCATCAGCTTTTGTTCATTACTTACTTTTACCAGCTGATCGTCTTGGCTTTTTTGGGGCAGATGTCTGTGATACGTCTCTCGAAGACTCATCATCAGAAGCTTTTGCGTCCGCATGGGACACCACGGCTGCTTTACGTTTCAACTTATTTTTCGCTTTCTTATCCGGTTTATTCACACATTCAGACACACCGACATTGCTCACAACGTTTGATAAGCCATCTGTAAATACATGTGTTAAAGTTTTAAAACAAAATCAACAAATCATAGCAGCATAACATTGTTTGATAAAGCCAAATGACAATGCACTTACCCAGGGGAATAACTCCAACGTTGGCTGACTCGCTGCTTCGCGGTGGTCCGTGTACTAAGGCCTTGATAGTCACGCGTTTCGGCCCTGGTAAAAACAAAAAACCCAGAGAAGATAAGATATTTTTTTTTTTTACACAGCCACAACACTGTTTAAACACGGGTGTAACAACATTCAACAATACCTGGCACAAGTGCATCCGTGATCGCTCGTGAAGAGGCAACAGCTTTGTGCACAGCAGCAGCTGTGCTAGGTCTAGCCACGCCTCCTGGCGAAAACAAAACAAAACATCATCCGTCACACACACGCACACAAACACACACACACACACAACGTATGCAACATTTAAACATAATTATACGTACCGCCGGCTTGATTTAGGAAATTAATCTCCTCAACAAGATCGAAGAGACTCAAGCTGTCACGATCTGAAGCGGGCAGATAAAACCTTAAGTAAGCAATACAACAGCGACGCTCGTAAACAAAAATAATGTTTCTTAACAATGTTACTAAATAATAAAAAACACTCACTGTTAGAACAGGATTCCATCTTCTTGCACTCACGATTCCAACAACACAATATGGCTTGGAAAATAGTTTGAGAATAAACAGCGGTGATGCTTGACACGAGACACGACACACTAGTACGCTTCAGTGACTGTGCTCGCGTTCAACACACATTTATACACGCAGCTTTTTGGCGAAGTGTGAAAACGGGCCTCCCCAGCAGACAGAATACACAACGACATAACACCTATATCGCGCAGGTAGACGAGCAATAAAACCCGGAAGGCCAAGGGCCAGACACCTTTCTTTTACACCTCTGGCCAGGATGTCACCGCAGGAGGATGTCACATGGCGTCGCGCAGCCTAGACATACCGGAGCCTGTCAGCGACCCATCATAAATCAGAGACAGGGGAACCTCAGAACCATAAATCAAAGTCATAAAACACCTTTTTTGACACATGGTTTATGTTAATACTACTGTAGTGCAACACTATAAGATCCGCACGTGAATGTGTCGGACTAGAACTAATTTCAAGGTAAACAAATCACTCAAACATTTTACACATTCTATTTAAACAGTCAAACCACAGTGAATGTGTTTTTCTGGCTCAAAGAATTCAGTGAATGTGACAGCAGCAGCTCAGTGTGTGTGTTAGAGTGAAATTTCTGCTGTCTCGTTTATTTACAAAGAATGTAGTCTGACCTGAAGAGTGAAAACCCTGTGTGTATTATTGTTAGGCACATGATGTTAATATGAACTGTTAATCTCCTGTTAATATGAACCTCATGATCAGACTTCATTTTCACGAAAATAGCTTTATAAACACTGAATTTCAGAAACAGTCCAATAGTCACAGATATACAGGACTCTTACCATCACGCATCACTCATGGACTCATATTTCACACTGGCATTATAAATGAAGATATATATATTTATTCATGACACTTATACTTCCTGTTCTGGTGTGTGTGTTTAACATATGAGACACTTCAAAAAGAAAGACTGCATTAGAAATAAGAAAAGATACTGCAAACTTGTGATCATTTTAATAACTGCCTGTTATAATATGTTTTCTGCCACTAGCAAGTCTTATTAAATGCTATATTGAGACAATAATATCTAGTGTGTGTGTGGTCTTTCATAGGTGGTCCTGATGGGGGAGGATCCACACACACACCCACTATATTAATATCACACTTCTGTCATAGATTTACATTATAATGTTACAGTGCTCAATGAAAATGGTTCATGTTGGTGTTTTGTTCAGCTTGTGTTTGTGGCAACGGTTTGGTAAGTGTTTTTATCATAGTTTTTTTTTTTTTTTTAAAGCTTTGCTTTTCATACAGGGTAATATGATGGGTTTGCATTTGCTATTTCCAGATAAAAGATACTCTGAAATCAAGCAGGTAAATTACTGTAAGATCTCGTTTGGATTCAGGTTTTTCCTCACAGATCATCACATTATGAATCAATCAGAAACACACACTCTTCATATCTGAATATCCCTGCAAATTATTTGAAGCAAATATACAACTAGTTTTAAAGTTTTGAGGCAGAGATTCTTCTAAAATTATTGTGTGTAGCAACATTGGTAAACAAATTATTCAGAATCTCTAAATACAAAGGCCAGGAGTTTTGTACTGTAAGACTGGAGAAACTGGAAGAGAGGGCTGTATACTCTCTGAGAGAACAAAGGAAATTACCATTTGAACTCACTCTTGTGCATTCGAGACGCAAGTCTCACCCCAGAATCATTCTAATCTATATCTCTTTCCCTCTAACCCCCATTCTCCCCCCACTTCTTTTCCCTCACATCTTCTGAAATTCATCCAAAATATATAGGATTTTAATATGAACAATTATCATACAGTTTTATACATGTTTGGTATCATTTGAAATGTCTCAGTGCGACTGGTACAAATGTATCATTCCCAAAGAAGTAAATCAAAAGGTAATACACTTATTATAGGTAATAAGAGTTTAGAAATATCTTGCACACAGAAGGGTGTGTCTTACAGACAAATCGTCAGAAGGTTTTAACTCAATACAAATTTCCACTGTTAGCAAACCCAGTAAGTCCGTGACGGTGATTAAGGTGAATTTCCACTGTGAACTCATGTCTACATTTGAAGAGATCTGTCTATATAATGAAATGCAACGAGAGCTCAGGGCATTTCTGTACATCAGCCTGTGAATGCTGAGAGTCGCCGAGACGTATTTCCTATTTCCTTCACGTACTTCCTAATGTCGGGTTAACATTTCACCTCTTTATTTCAGAGCATTTGCTGTTTTGTATTGATTATCTTTGAACTGATTATGAAATTGTAATGATACATAAAACCAAAACAATCTCTGTTACCTTAAATTATATGTTTATCTCTGTAAAGCTGCTTTGAAACAATCCATTGTTAAAAGCGCTATATAAATGAAGATGACTTGACTTGACATTTACCTGAAATAAAAAAATATGTTACATTTGATTATTCTAAGAGACTTTGACATTATTTAGTTAAAAGGAATAGTCAAACATTCGCTCACATTTAATGATTCACGGATATCATTAAAAACCTTTTCATTTATGGAGTCAGATGAAATAACGAGAAAATACATTATGAGAAAATGCATTGCACTTAATCAAAAATACCTTGCCACGAGAAAAGACAGTAACACGTAAAGACCTTCGGTGCTGGTTGGATGCCGGACTTTGGGCCGATCGAGCGTGAGCTTACAGTACTGAATATAAATATTGTTTTCCTAAACGGTAATCACCAGTTATTCCCATTTCTTCTTCTGTCTGTTAATTTTTTCTTTTTTTTTTTTTTTTTTTTGCGTCTGTGTTACTCGTCTGTTTGTTCTTCACTTCTCTTTGAAATAATTACGAACATTTAGCTTCAATCTACAATCTCTGTTTAATCTACCGCTACTCTGAAGTTTATTTTACTGTTTGTTGTGTTTAATTTCTGGTTTCTTTTTTAAAAATCCGAATACTAAGACATTAATTAAACTAAGTACAACCTAGAAGCTTTGCGTAGTTTCACTACGTGGAATCTCGAGGCCAACAGAGAAGGAAATGAATAGTTGAATAAAGTCGTTATTTTTGTTTGTTTTTTTGCGCACAAAAAGTATTCTCGTCGCTTGATAACTTAAGATTGAGTCACTGTAGTGTACTATTTTAACGATGTCTTTCATAACTTTTGGCCCGGCCAGTTTCAATCCATTAAGAAGCCTATGGAGGAGTGATCCAGCTCTCAGATTTAATGAAAAATTATCTTATTTCGTGTTCCGAAGATGAACGAAAGTCTTACGGGGTTGGGACAACATGAGGGTGAGTAATTACTCACAGAAACATACAATTTAATTGATTCCATCATTTCATATTTCTATATTCATTTATTTTTAACATTAATCTCATAACGACTTTTATGCAATTGTATTTGCAGTGTAAAAGCCTTCTCCTCTGTATTAAGATTTTGACTTTTAATGACTTAATGACTTTTGTTAATTTTATTTTACTGATAACAGCCATAGTGCCTTATTATAATTATAACTGAGTAGTTTATCGATTAATATTAAGAACTTGACATATATGATGATGTATAGCCTACCTATTTAATAAGGTTTGGGTAGATATAACATCAATTTATAGGGGGAAATATCACCACGACCATGGGCACGACAGTTGCTGTTTGAATGGGCATGACGATGCTTCTGTCCTCCACTGCATGGGGTGAGATGCGTGGCTCACTCGCTGCGTTTACATGAGCCCCTTTTGTTTGATTTAAGAACAATTCCAAATTGATGACTTGTGATTGATCAGTATCTAAGAGCAGCATCTATGAAATATGGGTTGCATGGACGTGGACTCCAGCATCTATGAAGCATTGATCAATATGCTTGCGTAGGAGTCAGTGAAATGTGCGCTGGTTTCTCTCCGCGTTCTGCACTGGTGTGCGAGTCTCATCATCGACAGTAAACGCAAGCTCTTATCAGCCCTATCCACCGCGTTTACATTGTTATTAATAGTGGATAGGCTACTTTCATGCGCTTCCATATCCAAGTGTCTGCTATCAGAGCCGTTGAAGTGCAGCATACGACACAACATTTGTATGGTACTATGGTTCTCCTCTCAACCTCGTGTTGATCTGACGTCATAAACCAGAAAAGCCATGGTAGCCCGCCCACCAGAGCAGAGACAACCAATCGGATCACAGCTTCTTTAGTATTACAATTTCAGTGGACGTGGACTCCTGAAATAACAAATGAGCAATGACAAAATTTTCAACAAGCTGACTTAGTCTCTGCCAGGGATTCAACATTTTAAAAAAAAATAAAAGAAGAGTTCATGAATATGGTGATTGCGTGGAGTGAGTCAAATAGCGCGGTTAGTCAATTCTATACATCTAAGTTTCACTAATCTATAGCTGCTTCACAAGCATTCAGTGACTCATATTTATTTTTTTAAAGAGACTTCGCAATAGGTCTCACAAGATGACGAAAATAATGTTATGTAGCCTAGGCTATTTTGCACTGTGGGTGTAGTTGACGATCCCGCCCAGTTGGGGATTCACGCGGATAATCTGCTTTCACTTTCTTTTACGAGAATTAACCGAAACCAATATTCAGTAGGCTATTTCATTTGGTCTAAGAAATAAAGATTATTGTGATTTTATGTGGATAAATAGGTCGTGTATTTATTATCCGAAATTTATATTTTAATTGAATATCAAATTCTTTTTTTTTTTTTTTTGCAGGAAGAAACACATACATAGGCTACAAGTGATGGGCCGCTGGTTTGTACTCACTCTCTGCGTTTTGCTCGTTGATGGTAAGACATTAGACTATTTGATTTTGTAGTTCAAGGCTTTCCCTTTTCATCGATGAATGTTATTATAGTATAAAAATTGTATCCTGTATTGTAGGCTACTTTGTTACTGTTTTAAATAATTTAGTATATTTCCTTATTCGTTACTGTTTTTCAACAACAACAAAAATATATAGGCCATGATTTATACTTATTACATCAAATCTCTCATTTCATTATTAATCATTGGGTAAAAGGAAACGTCTAGAGATAATGCGGTATAGGCATGACTGTCATTGGCTTGATCAAATGCACCGCGTTTGACATTCCCTGAAATAATGCATCAATGCATCTAAAGTTGAAATATCTGAAGCTGTTTCTCTACCCTTCTGAAATGAGTGAGAGAGGTTTTATAATGACAAAGGCTCCTAAGCAGCGCAATAAGTACTGAACAGTGAGAGATTTACAAAAACATTTATGTCATTATTATTTATTTATTTTTACAAACAACAGCATTTTTATATGAAAATGTAAATATTTTTCTACTTACCTAGGCTATTATTTTGCATTAATATTGCTCAATCCACATGTATTTTTGACAGTCTATTATGTCCTGCTGTGATATGCTAACTAACATACTGTCAATTATTGCAATTTCGAGAGTAAATCCCACATTTATATGAAAAATGTCATTGTGTACGTTGCCGTTAGTCCTCTTAGCAGCATGAAAAACAAAATACAAGCAATTTAAATTTTGAATATGGCATAGAAAGCATGCAACTAAAAACTAAACTAAAAACTATTAACTAAAAAGCTGTCACTGTTACGATAAATAATCAGAAGATTCAAATGCAAGTGGAACAGTATTTATTAGAAGTCCAGGCAGAAATCGTGAGAAGTGATGGTAAGTCAATGTCCGGTAGCCTATATAGCACTTGGTAGAACATGGACACTGAGGGACAACCATGTCTCACGTTGGTGAAGAGGTGTAGCCTAATCCAGTGAAGCAGGGAGAACTCGAGGACCGGATGATCAGGAATGGGGAGGAGAGATGACGGAACAAACTCGACAGCAAACAGGATACTCGAGGGTAGACAGGAGACCAATGCAGGGAACATCCACAACGATCTGACAAGGACGCAACGAAAACAGTGAGACTAAATAGTGATCGCTGATCAGTATTCAGGAAAAAGAGTAGCAAAACTCGAGACCACGTAGATGTGAATTTGAGAACTTGAACAAGAAATATTCGCACTTGTAGCCTACGCTAATTTACACTCACAGCTCCAATGTGAAAACCAGTAAAATAAAAATCTGAATTTGAAATGTTGACATTTGCACTGCGCCACCTAATTGGTCGGAAGTGATAAACCATTAAATCATTTTATAAGTTACTGTATATATAATTAAAGCCATTTTGCCTAAATTTATCTTTAAATGTCTTAAATTGCTCCTTGCTGCTGTCGGTCTGAAACTTCCAGCCATGTTGGCATGTCTTGTCGTCTGCATTTGCGCTTGGCCCCGTAATGGCTGCTTGCAGCTATATTTCTTATTTGCATTCACTCATTGTCCAGTCATCTTGAATATTATTGTCAATACACCTATACATTTTAAGAGAACATAAAAATTCTTTAGTTGACTTCATAAATTCATGTTGATTTCCCCTTTCTCACCATTATTGTGATTAATGTTCCCTTTGGTTGGGCACATGGAACTTAATTTATATTTGTAATTATCTTCCAATTGATGCAGTGATGCAACATGAAATCACAAATATTTGATTTCAAAGGAAGTGAAGTAATAAATATACATTTATACTTAAATTATTTCCATGTTATGAATGAATATATGAATTATAACATAGCTATATTTCATGTATAACAATGATCTTTTAACATTTTGTTGCTGACACTTATGGCATACATATTTCATTGGGTTTATATAATCCCTCTATATTTGTGATGATATCTTGCAATTTTGCTTGAGTCACACACAGACTTCAACATTCAGCATGCAAACCACAACAATGGTAACAATTTTTTTTTAAATAATTTAATTAATTAGAGTCTAATCCTGTTAAAAAAAAATACTACTAAATAAAATCAATTCACCAAGTTATATGTCGAAAATCAGCAAATAACAAAAAAATAGCATCAATATGCACTTTTTGTTTAAATAAACATTAAAATAATAACATTAAAAATGATATTCAGATTTTAAAGGAGTGTCTTGCAACATGTTGTTATCTACTAACATGTACAAGTTCAAATAAAGTTTTGACAAAAAAGGTTTTTTTAAAAACATAAACCTCACATATTTCAGCCTTTAAATCATTTTTATAAAAAGAATGAGTCAAAAAAAGATAAATTACGGACATTTGCAATGCACATTAGCTTATCTTTTATTATTAATAGTAAAATTCGGTCCGATTTTCCCGTGGCGTCTGTCGTTGCTATGCAACCATATGCTCTCCACAACGACAAAGAAGTTTTAGTAGCTAATGGAATTCCACTACCGAAAAACGCTTGCTGTAGCTCTGCTACAAGATTTATTTACGGAGAAGAGAAAAACACCCGTAGTGTTTCCTTCATGTTGACTGAGCTTTCAATGTTGTTACGGAAAGGGTTAAG
Source organism: Rhinichthys osculus (assembly GCA_029959095.1). Taxonomy (NCBI): domain Eukaryota; kingdom Metazoa; phylum Chordata; class Actinopteri; order Cypriniformes; family Leuciscidae; genus Rhinichthys; species Rhinichthys osculus. Next base: position 7,364,396 of record JARWKJ010000020.1, on the reverse strand, counting down.
CTGATTGGTTGGTTCTTGTCACATGAGCTGCGGTGCGCTCGCGGCATTCTGAAAACTTGAGTGCGCAAAAGACCCGATATGTGAACGGCAACCTTGGCGAGCTACCTCCAATCAGGCCACGAGCTACTGGTAGCTCGCGAGCGACATGTTGCAGACCCCTGAATTAGACCATTACAATTTTATTTGCTGTCTCTTGTCAGTATAACCCCAATAACGATAGCAAATAAAATTGTAATGGTAAAACAAAGCCAAAAATAGTAAAACAAAGCAATTAATTTATTCATGCCGCAATGCACTCTGGGAGTACACTTCCTCAGATCACAGATAGAATTAAGTTGACAAAACTTAAATGGATTAAGTGAGAATAACTTGAAGCAATTAAGTTATGCTTGCTTGATGATATTAAGGCAACGAGTTTGCATAATTAAATTAAGTAAACTGAATGGTAAATGGTAAATGGACTGCATTTATATAACGCTTTCACAGACCCAATGGCCACCAAAGCGCTTTACAATTTGCCTCACATTCACCCATTCACTCACTCATTCATACACCGACGGGCGGAACTAACTGAACCTTCAGATGCAGCTGCTACCTGATCAGCGGTAGTGATCATAAGACACGCCCACACGTGCACCCAACAATACAAAAGGGAGACAGTGAATTCATGAATCGTGACAGTCACTCATCTCGATCTCACAAGTTCTATTATAACCAATGAAGCTGTCTATACTGCACAATGAACCTCTTATTTACAAGTGTATTTGTGTCTACACTTCGTTTATTATAATGAAAGGATTCGCTTTGTATAGTAATGAACAAAAACTCTGGCGTTTTTGAATAAACTGACATTTTGACTAAAATGAAACACCTCTGATTGGCCACTGCGTTCAAGAGATCAACAAACAAACATGTCTGATTGGCTACATTGCTCACCGCTGCAAAAACACACTGTAAATAGAAACATTTGATGTTCTCTACAGCGCAAACACTAATATGTTTTAAACTATTTGCCAAATCTGTTTCACCAATCACCAATATGAGGTTTTCACAATGTTAACTCAGGGTGTTCATGCTTTTGTTTGAGGGTGCTTAGCTTCCTTTAGCACCCCTGGGGAAAAGAGATCATATCTTTATGGGTTGTGTCATTTTTCTACCAGATTTCTCAATGGGGGTTCAAGAGGTTTCTACATAAAACCCTAGGGTTTATGACTCAATTCTAAAGAACCCTTTATGCTAGAATGAGGATTGTCTACAATTATTTCAGTTTAATGTTTATTTCATTTTTTTTTTCTAATGATAAATTCTTTACAAGCCATTTCGATATTTTCTTTCCCATAACCCGAAGCCTACCTCTAATTGGAACCTTTTGCATTTTCAGATAGGTCTATTAATTAAACATTATTCATTATGTTTATTAATCTGTTTTCCTCATGGGGATGGTTAGCTGATTTACACATTGTAGCTGATTTCAGGTTATATATTTGTATGTGGTGAAACCTGTACACACACACAGACACAAGAAGCCTCATTGTTTATTTGTATCCTCAGGTGTGTTTGGCGTTGAAGTGATGGCAGTGTCATTGATGGAGGGAGACTCTGTTACTCTAAACACTGGTGTTACCAAACAACAACATGACAAGATGCTGTGGTATTTTGAAGACACTCTCATAGCTCTGATCAATGATCCCGATACGAGCTGTCTGTATGATGGAGAAGACGGGAGATTCAGAGGCAGAGTGAAGGTGGACTATGAAACTGGATCTCTGACCATCACAAACATCAGATCTGAACACGCTGGACGTTATGAAGCAGAGATTATCAGAAGAGAGAGCCCAGGAACCAGCCAAAGCTTTAACAGAAACCCCAAGTGTGACAGCACAAAAATCACCAGAAAAATCAGGACCACTCGTGATGACACCATAAAAACATTCAGTGTGATCGTCAGTGGAGGGTCAGTCAATGATATTTACCAATGTTATGATACACTCAATGTTATTGACAAATGTTATGATTCATTCACAAGTATGTACCGATGTTATGAGTTGTTCACGGAAATTTACCAATGTTATGAGTCACACAAGTCACTCAATGGTATTTATAAATGTTATAGGGCACACAAGTCACTCTATAATATTTATGAATGTTATAAGTCACTCAATGTTATTTACCAATGTTATGGGTCACTCAATGATATTTACCAATGTAATAAGTCACCCAAGTAAAAAAAAAAAAAATAAATAAGTAGAACTAATTCGGTGTTTCTCAACTGGTGGGTCGCAAGGCCGTTCTGAGTGGGTCGCAATGTGAGTGTGACACCCTGTATGTATAGTCACAGGAATTTTTTTTTTCATCATGTATTTGATTTATTTTATTGTGTTTATGATATTGTTTCAATTACTGTTATTATGGACTTGTGGTGCGTAATACCCTCAGTGGACTGTAGGGCGAGACAATGTGCTGATCAGAGACTGTGGTAACTGAGTCGCAGAGAAGAAGCCGCCATACAGACGGTTGGTCTGGGAACGCCCCGTCACGTGATGTGAATTTAGCCCGTGGGGGGAAAACATTAGGTGTGTTCGACTTCATGCAGCTCTGCGCAGACCGATCGGCGGCTGACTTGAAGCAGTGCATGCCGGTTAGAAATTTTGTCCGACTTGATGCAGCGCCGACGCCACATGACTGTGACGTATGCCATCAAAGTACCGCGAGAGCGATTTGAGAGCAGCCGGAGAACTCAGCCAGCGCAGCTTCTCAAGAGCAGCTGCACAAGCTCTGATGACGTCACAGCTGTTCCACGATTCGCCGGGTTCACCGCATGACAACGATCACGTGCGTTTCGTGTTTATTCTCACGCCTTTAGTTCCATTAAAGCTCACAAATCAGTTTTTTATAACAGTAAACAGTCTTTTCATGTAGTCACAATGTTATATTGTGTCATGTTTATTAAAAAAAACGTTGACTCCACTTCATTGATATAGGCTTATTTTGAACTTTATTCTTGTTCAAACAGATGCTGTATGAAGCAGTAAAGTATTGAATGAAAATGTGTCTGAAATATCGGTGTATTTGGCAAATATTTCATTTATTTCACTTCAGCTGTGGTAAAGTATGCAAACACCACGTGAGCGGTCACTACGGGAACCTGAAAGTGTCCGACTTCACGTCTCCGTTTGCAGCTCCTCCCCGCCTGCACGCGGCAACTCTCGCCGATCGGTTACATCCAGCCGCAGCCGACGTCGAACACACCTATTGCCTTGGCGCTCATTGAAATACACGCGACAATCATGCCGAAGAGGTGTGTCGTTTTCTGTACCGCCAATAAACAAACAAATTATGAATTGAAGTTCTAATAAACACACAGAACCGGAAAGGTGAACCTATGGAATAGTTCGAGGCACCTCTGGCCATTTGGTTGGATCATTGACCCAGTTTTTAATTAAATAAGGGCAATCATAACCTATTGCAGTTCATTTTGCAATGTACCGTTGCCGGTCGGCAGGCGTCAATGACTCTCAATACGACATTTTTGTCATTCAAATACACACGAAGTTCGCTGTGTTTTCCCCCACGCCGACCACGCCCCCAACTATGACTAGTTGCTACAAGAGCGACTCGTTACAGCATAAGTCTGTCTCATTGCTTTGCCAAACAGGGTGAAATCAATCACCATGGACAATAAAAACATGAAACAATATTGTATATTGGTGGCGTGTGTACTTTGTTTTAGGAGGGTACATTTCCTGAGTAGAGTTAAGATGTTTAGAGACAGTGTTGCGTTTATGAAAATGATGTTTAATTTGCGGACATGCCGCGTCAGGCTTGGTATTAATGTAATAAAATCTGAATTGTTAGAGTTTCCAGCACACTGATTACCGATTACTGTGATTACTGATTACATTGTGATGTATGTTTTATGGGGAAAAGTATTGAGTTATTTGAGAAAAATACTACAGTTTGAGTAAAAGAAGACTTACAAGAGTGAAGTAACACGTTTATTGGTGTTTTGTTTGAGTGAGTCACATGTAAGGTGATACAAGATATTGTGATTTAAAAATACAAAATATATAAATAATCCATGATTTATTGTAATAAAAGATTTACAAGAGCGACTTGTTACTGATAACAGCACAACTGTGTCTGTCTCATTATTTTGCCAAACAGAAAACTTACTGCAGCACCGACAGTCGGACGGCGTGCGTGCTGCATGAGCAGTCAAAGAAACAGCATCAACAACAAAAATGTAATTCTAAATGTTTTTTTTTTTTTGATGCAAGACTTTTATTTTTATTTTGAAAGACGTGCCTAAAAGACACGGTAAAAAAAAAAATGCATGTGAAAAACGTCATTGGATTCATTGATTTGTCAATATGCGTTCTTGTCATCAACAACCATCGAAGTTCAATATCAATTCTCAAAAACGCAAATACAGAGGAAGCATGAATGTGCCAGGATATGTTCTTGATATCGAGGATGCATCGAATGTAGCATGGTGAACCTCCCAGAAGAGGCTGCAGGTGGTCAACGTATAAGCTTTAAAGGGGTGGTATAATGGTATATCTTTTCATAAGATGTCAAATAAGTCTGCAATGTCCCCAGAGTGTGTATGGGAAGTTTTAGCTCAAAATACCCCGCAGATATTTTTATATATAGCATGTTAAAATTGTCACTTTTTAAGGGTGAGCAAAAATGCACTGTTTTTGTGTCTGTCCCTTTAAATGCAAATGAGCTGCTGCTCTAAGCACGGGGGCGGAGCTTCGAGAGCTTGTGTCCTGAAAATTGCAAAAACTTTTTTGTTTATGTTTAAATTAATGTAGCTGATGTGGAGTTAACAATCTTTTAATCATTGATTAGCATATTCTATCAAGATAATATATAAATCGCGTTCCCGGGGGCGGGGTTTATGTAAATTTTAGGGTTAGTGATGTCACTAACCCGGGAGGAATGTCTTGTAGTCCCTACCAGCCGTTTGTTGTAGTCCTTAAAAAGCAATTTCTTTAAAAGCAAACATCTCCCTTTGCTTTGAACTTTGAGCGTTGTAACTTTGCAGATGTTGTTTATGCTCAAACAGCAACATTACACACTAACTAAAGTTAGAAAAGTGAAATCATAATCAACCACCCCTTTAATCTTCTCGTTCTCACTTAAAGAGCATATTGCAGGTTAGAGCCCCCAGTGAGTCAATGTATAGAAAAATAATCTAGGAACTAGATTTTATTTAAATATATACTTATAAATACGCTATTAAGACTTCTGGAGTTGTTTTTGTGAGAAAATATTAATTCTGCATCTAAAAAACGCCAAGCCAGAATGTGACGTATAATGGGAGGGAGTGCGGCCAATTTAAAAGCAATGACAGTTTGGACGCTGAGGAAATTGTAACTGTTTACTCGTATGACAGACCTCAGACATATAATTATCAGCATGTTATGCAGCCAAGAGAGGAGGTACAGGCCAGGATTAGACAGAACAACAGTTAGAGGAGACATATTGAGTTGTGTGTGAGGAGAACCAGTCGAGAACAGGGCAGGTGTCTTGGTGAGAGTTACCCTGCGTCTCAATGTTCATACTATCCATCCTAAACAGTGTAAAATTGGAAGAGAGGGCAACTCTCTGAGAAAACAAAAGAAATTATCATTTTAATTTTTCTCTTGTGCTATCATGCTAAGATCACCTGAAATTCACCCAAAAATCTATATGGTTCAATGTGAATAATTATCATACAGTATTACACATGCATGTTTGATATCATTTGAAACCATTGTTAGCAAATGGTTCCATGTAAATCAACTTCTGCCTCCAGTAAGTCTGGGACGGTGATTAATGTAAATTCTCACTGTGAACTCATGTTTACATTTAAAAAAAAATGTATAATGTCTGTCAATATAGTCTGTCTATATAATGAAATGCAACGAGAATCTGGGGCGATTCTGTAACCCAGACTAGCCCGTGATGCGAAGTGTAAGCAACTCCTTTGGGCCGATTGTGTCGGGCTTACAACAGTATGTGAGATTAGAATAAGGGTGTCCCAAGGCATAGTATGTTGAAAAGAGTATGCCAGAAGTCCCAGGATGGTCTACTATTTCCGGTGGATTTTCGCAGTGTGGATCCATGCTCACTATAAAGGCTATAGGGATATTGCCCACAACCCATTGCACTTTGGAGGAGGAACTACAAACATGAGTAAAAAGTTGTGCTGCCCCCAAAAACCAATCATCAAGGCTTGAGCGCTCGGTGGAGCACATTGTGGAGGGTTCCATTCAAGCCCGATGCTCGCAGCTGCTAGGAAAGCATGGCAGTAAGTTCCGGATCAGACTCGGCAATGCTGGCACTCCTGAAGTAGCAACACAGCTGAGTCTTCATCTTCGGATGACTCTAGCCCACCTTGTGATGCGACGATAGACATAGCGTTGTCGTCCTCTGGGCCACAAGACTGGCCAGCGACCTCATCCGGCAACCTCACGGGTTGCAATGCGCCAGAGAGGGGTGTGGCCCGAGGAGGATTCGTTGGGTTGTTCCACACCATCACCCTCAAATCACCCTGGCCACCAGCCAAAGTATCCCCTCTAGAGTTCTCAACGTGTCGGGTCGGCCCGACAAACCCGACGGGACCCGCGGGTTCGGGCCGGGTTCGGGTCGAAAATATTTGCAAATGACTCGGGTCGGGTCGGACCTCGGGCTTAATCTTTTGAATTGTACAGTGAAAGAAAAAAAAACATTTATTATTCATCGCTGCTGTTCACTGTAAAGAAAGTCTGGCTGCTGCGTGCAACGTGCATCGCGACGCGAGGGCAGACCTGACGCCGCTGCGTGCACGCCTTTAGCCCGGAGAAGAAGATGGAGTTGGTGAAAAGTAAACTTGCTGCAGGTGAAATCACCGTTGCTCAGGGGCGGCGCGACACGTTGTGTGATTATCTCGGCAGTTTAGGACATCGCACAAGATTTGCGTCAATACAGAAAACATTTAATCACTGGATAGTTTTTTTCGTTTATTGAAATGTGGTTTAGGCTATGTCAGCTGGATGGCCGGAATGTGTGAGACGTGTGAGAGTGCGCGCGCGCGCGGCCGGGGCTCTCTCTCTCTCTCTCTGCGTCAAGCGCAGCAGTCATTCTACATACATCACTCACCGATCAAAAGGGTGGCGTCGGGCCGCGGGTCGGGTTCGGGCAGATAATTCATGTTGATGTGTCGGGTTACATCGGGTCCGGGCTTTAAAAGCCACGGGCCGGGTCGGGTCGGGTTGTAATTTTCAGGCCCGTTGAGAACTCTAATCCCCTCTTGCGGAGGGGATAGATTGGGGTGTGGCGGAGGAGACTCGAGTCTCGATCGCAACATTGCGGTGGTCATGTTCCCACAATGACAACATGACTCATCCACGAATGCTGCCTGAGCATGATTCAAGCCCAAACACACCAGGCAGCGTTCGTGCCCATCAGTGGAATAAATCCGTCTACCACACCCAGAAATTCACGGGCGAGACATCTTTAAAAAGATGCGCCACATGCAGCTATTTTAGAGAGGATAAATTCAACAGCAGTGCTGAAGCGCCCAGGGAGAAACACACACACTGTTGGCAGATCACTGCACAGACCAGCAGCAGGAACATGATCTCGCTGGAATACGCCATTTACACCAATACCACTGAAGAGTCGCTCGTGTCGTCTCTTACAGAACTCGTAGACCATGTGGAGTAGAGAGAAGTGAAGTACACTCGGCTCCGAAGCAGAAATATAATGCGAGATGGCACACGCAGCTCCTCTTATACCCACGGGGTGGGACGGAGTAGTGCTATGCAAATTCCACAGACCCATGACATTGTTTTGCCATTGGCTCGTTTTGTAGAACTCGAAGGAGGTAGGCTTCTTAGCGAAACCTCCATTTTCTAAGTCATTAGCCGCGTTTCCACTGCCGGGCCAGGGCCGAGCCTTGCTAGTGCGTGCCAGAGCCAGTCGCGTTTCCACTGTCACTTCCGGGGCTTGATCGGGGCTAACTCTGGGCCAACGGCCAGGATTTCTGGCCCGTCGAATACCTTGGGCCAAAGCGGGCAAGCTCGGGCTAGAGGCGTGGGCAAGGTAAAAGGCGGAGTTTATCGGTGTTATGGAACGTTATGATCTGAAGCAAGATGCACATTTCACTTTTTTATATCGCGCAAAATAATCGCTGCCCGAAATGGTGAATCGCCTGTACTGGTCTGTCGAAGATACCAAAGCTCTTCTGAGCATTTGGGCAGAAGGAAGGGTACAACGTCAATTTGACAGCGTGTGAAGAAACAAAGACGTTATAAAATACATTGATGCTGAACTTTCTAAGCTAAGCATTCAGCGAGCAACACTTCAAGTTCAGGAAAAAAAAAACTTGCGGGCGCAGTATTGTACAAGGCGATTCAAACGCACAATGGACAAAGCGGAGCTCAGAGAAGGAACTTTCCAAATTCCATGGTTCGACTTGATGGACGGTCTGCTGGGTCACCAACCCTCTGTTAGTGGCGACTCGCGAGACAATCTGTACACTATTGCAGGCTGCAGCCACGGCCGGTGAGTTAATATACATGCTATCTTCCTAACTTAAATAAATAAATTCATAATACCCGCTGAAATGGGTTGGGTTGTATGACGTTTGATCCAGAAAGGCATGTTAGGGGCGGGGTTTAGGGCAGCGCTGCGGGGCTACTGGCCCGGCAGTGGAAACACAAGCTTGAGGCCAGAGGCCACTGGCTCGGCTCGGCTCGCTGTTAGCCCTGGCCTGGCCCTGGCCCGGCAGTGGAAACGCGGGTACTGACTTAATTCGGAGTGACTTACTGAAAGGGAACAGACATTGTGAAAGGTACATACTGTCTGATTAATAAAATACCAAAGTGTCTTTTTTCAGAGGCTCTTAAAATAGACTAACAAATAGACTCTGATATGGTGCTATTGTGTTTTCTTTTGTATCATGATACTGTACAAGTAGTAAATTTGACTGCCGGCTAAATTTATACAGAGAACATAACTAAGGAATAAATGATCTAACCATTTTATGTGCATTTCTTTTGATGAACATTGGCTCAGAGTATATGATCTGTTTCAACAATAATAAAAGATGCATAAACTACTAGTTTTTTTCACAACATACTGTATGTGTTATTATCATAGCTGTCAAAGTTACAGCATTAAAGGGGCTATATGTAAGAATTTTAATATAGGCCTATTTATCATTTTTTATTGCCAATGTGTATAATGCCAATAGCTTGTAACAAAACTTAAAAACCAAAACTTTCCCAGCTAGAAATTTTACGTTCCCAGAACGTTCTGAGAACGTCCCCGCTGGTGTTAAGGACGTTGCCTGGTAACTCTCCCACGTTCCCAGACCGTCACGATGTGGAGTTCTTTAAATGGTTTGGGGACGTTATTTGGAGGACCTTCAGGGAACATTCAGGATGTTCTGGGAACGTTTAGAGGACAATATTTAATTCAGAAATCCAATGTTTCCAAAACATTCTGAGAACGTCCCGCTGGTGTCATGAAACGCCGCTTGGTAATGTTCCCACAACGTTCCCAGACAGTCATGATGTGGAGTTCTTTAAAGGGTTTGGGGACGTTATTTGGAGGACCTTCTATCGGCTGGAAGCAGTAAGCCATCCGGGAACTTCTCGCCTACTCTTTTATGAATACTGATGTTTCGAACGTACTGCTTCCTTCATGTACTGTTTTCGCCTACTATATAGTAGGAAAGTAGGCATATTCGAACGCAAGTCAGAATCTCACGATAATTAGTACGTCACCCAGGTAATTCTCGCCTACTCTTTTGGATTCATACATACTTTTTCGCTCGCCTACTCTTTTTCCCATACTAAATAGTAGGGAAGTATGCGTTTTGGAACGCAGCCATAGTGTGCAGCGCTGCACCAGCCTGACCTGCAGCTTGATAAGCTTTCCCCACAAGCGCTTATGTTATTTTACATGGCTTCGAGGGTAGGGTAGGTCTCTTGACAGAAGATGCCGAAGCAGGCGAGAGATAGCTCACGAGCGTCTCTTCTACCTGTGGCATCTCTGCATACCCCCATGACTTCGCACCCACGATAGTCGAAAAAGTCGGCGTCGAAGGCACAAAGACATGGGAAGTATATGGTTTACTCCATGAGACAGCTCGTCATGGAGGTCCTCGAAGAAGGGGAGAGACTGATGTTTTGTTCCCTCCCCCCTGCCACCGGACAGAAACCTATCCCCTAGCTTAGATTGTTTGGGGGTCTCTTGTTCGCGAGGCCAGTCAAGCTGTAACCTGGCCACCGCACGAGTGACCACCTCGATTAATTCCTCGACAGATTTATTGTCGGCGGGGAACGCTCAGAGGTTGGGTGCTCGAAGTCCGTAGACCCAAGAGATTCATTATCGTCCCCTGTGTGAGCTGAAGAGGCACCGAAGTGCGCTTCAGGAACTTGCGCTTCAGAACCAGCAAGCGAAAGGGACGGACCCGTCTCTTGCTCGTCAGCCAAATCCATACGGGGGCCCCACGATGACAATGCGGGTGCGGACTGAAAGTAGCCAAGACGAGCACGAAGCATTTTGACTGTGAACAGTTCGCAATGCTCGCACTCTCCTGACTCCAATGCAGAGATCGCATGCTCCTCCCCCAAACACACAAAGCAGTAAGCGTGTGTATCCAGTTCTGTCATAGGGCGAGAACATGGAGGAACACAACGCTTACTTCCATGCTGACTCATTTCTCCTTTGACTTTTTAAACTATTTTTAAAATGTTCAGAGATGAGAAAGAGAAAGATCTGCACACTGCCAGTTATAAATAAATAAACTCCTAACAAGGTCTGTAGTAGACAGAGAGAGAGAGAAATGCTTGCACACCAAACACAGAGAGGTCTCTTAAGACAAAAGACCTGATGATGCACCTGCAGCTCATCTATTTATAGCCTCGGGTCGTGGGTACACGTGCGGATGACGTCACCGACCGAGGCTATATTACTTCCGGTCGATTCCATCGGCGTGTTTACACACTATATTCACAGGGGGTCACGATTAAAGCCGTTCCCAATGCGCTAAGCAGCGCAGCATCGATTGTAGCTTTTGAAAGGGAACAAGTGTCAACAATCTTAACTATTTGCTAACTTCCTCCAGACAATTATGCCACGCCCCCTGTCTCCAAACACACGCCCTCTCTCTGAAACCCCGCCCCAAATGTTGTGTTGTGTATGCTTGTGCATCAGTTGATGTTTGTTTTTTTCAGATCTTTTAAAGATGAATCTCAGCAGTTGTTTCAATATTTCACAGTCATAAATGCTTGTAGATTAAAATTTCATAAGTAACATTAATACTAAAATAAAATATTCATATTCATGCTAAGAATAGTTTAAAATCAAATTATTGACTTATTTCATATTGTAGCTTTTCATAATTTTAACAAGTGTTTCCATTTGTCACACTTCTGACTTGTCTAGATCAGAAATTTGAATATGAATATACAAGGTCCAAAAGCCCAAGCTGATGGGACACTGATCACCACTGTGGAGACTTCAAAACAAAAACAGTGGTAAACAATTACATTTCTTACATATTGACACACACTGAAGGAAAAAAAAATCCATGGCAGCACAGCGTGCCAAACGTTTACCATTAATAAAAATTAACTAATGAAAAAACAGTTAAAGATCAGCTGAAGTAACATGAGTAGACTACTCATAGATGTTGACTGAGCATATTGGATAGAGCCTATATATCTTGGGAAGTTGAGTTCCTGGTCAAAAACACTAGATGGCACTCTAGTACACTATGTATCCTGCTTGTAGTAGGTACACACTTAGATGAATAAATCATCAAATAAAGCAGGCAACTACATTTTTCTTTTTACTTTATTTGTAAATTTCTTTACCACTGTATGAATGAATGACAGAAAGATTCTGAACCATTTATCAAACTATCATTTGTCGTTTATCAAAGCATCATTTGGTTTTAAAATTGGTTGTAATATCTTTAATATGAAGAATGATAATTGTGAATCTTGCCTACAGGCACCCTAGAGGTCAAATTATGTCATAGTTTAATTTTTGAGGGCGTTTACAGTTAGCACATTTAACAGTTGAAATGTAGTGGAAACTGTAGAAATCACTTATGTTTAAGATATAGAAACATACATTTGAAACACAAAGTTAGATGTGGAATATTCTGACTTGATATGTTTGATGAATAAACTTTTTTTTAATGCTCTATTTTCAACAAATGGCATGTACAAGAAAAACTTCCATACATCAGAAAAACATCACATGCTTCACAATACAATAGAAATGACAAAACAAAGATAAAAGGAAAAGAGAAAAAATAAAAGAAAGAAAAAACAGTTAGGGTCTAAATCTACTGTTAAGCATACATATATTTTTATATGAAAATTTAAAATTATATCATATTACTGTTGTTTTGATTGCTTTGCTACTTTTAGATTTCGGCATTACATACATGTATATTTTAATCTCTTTCTTAATTAATCACTGTGTTTCCCACTTGTGAATTTACATTTGTGAATATGAAATTTAAATAAAAAATAAAATAAAAATTGTAATTAAACCAGTATCCTTTGAGCAATGGTCCGTAATACAATAACCTTATATATCACATATTTATAGGATAAGTTATCAGCAAGTTATCAAAAATATTATAAAATATTATCAGCAATGAATATCTCAATATTTTTTGAGAAACACTTTCTTGGTAGGACCAAAACATTTGAGAAATGGTTTCACCTTCGCCGAAAGAACATTTCAAATAAATTTCCTACATTATTTATAACTGACTTACTAATGACAACCCATTCCTAAACCAATTTATTATTATTTTTTTTAATAAAGTATATTCCTGTACAAAATATTGCCCTTATTCCAGATAACGAATGTTTGGGGAGAAAAGTTGTGTTTGTAAATGAGCAAGTGCTTGTTTAATCAGAAGTTTTTCAATTTTATAATGTACATTACAAGAAATTCCACACCACCTAGATGACAGAAAATATATCGAGGGATCATATTCTTAAATAGACTATGGGTTTAGAAAATATCATCTAAGCCAGTTAGTTTTTAAAGTATTGTTCAGAGAGCTAAAGTCGATAACATTTAGACCCCCTTTATCATATGAATTTAGTATTACTGATTTCTAATGTACTTTGTTTTTCCATGTAAATTAATTTACATTGTGTGTTTGTCAATTGACTGAGCAGAATAAAATATTATTTTCAATAATTGGGGGAAAAAAAATTGAGGGGCACCTATCTTATAATTATATATATATTTATAACTATATATAATTATTTTAACCTCCAAATATGTGAAGCTTTCTCTTACAGAAATGTTACAATTTGAGGATTCCAAACAGTTGCCAGCTGGAAGCAGCTCACATTTATTGATACAGTAGTTCACCCAAAATTGAAAATTAGCCCATGATTTACTCACAAAATCAGCAACATTCACCATGAATTTAATCTAGTAACACTCACTAGATATAATAGTAAAATGTAGAATAGAAGAATAGTAAAATGCTTTTAAGTACATCTTGACAGCCCTTCAAAACTCAAATATTATAATATTTAAATGTTATTTTAAGTAATTAGAATTTATATTGTTTTAACAGTTTAACATGACCTACTTTATTGCTGTATTTTAATGTTGCTAAAGTTCAAATGAATCAATTAAATTAAATAGAAATCAAAGTGAATAAAAAATTTATACTTTTTGAGTGTGTAGCAGAAGAAAAGGCAAGAGGGCCGCTTTATTTACGTTCATCCTGTTACCATTTAAAACTGCTGGACCTTCATTTCCTTGACCACATTATCCTTTGAATGTCATTTAGTTTCTTTCCTCAAGTTGTGTGGTTTATTTTTTCATATAAAATAAAAAATATACATTTTTTTTTTAACTTTACAATTCTATTCGCATTCACACATTAAAGCTCTTTTTGTTTTTCTTTGATAACTGTTTTGAATTTAAATCCTTGATTTACAGATTAAAATTTCAAGTTATGTCACAATATTTATGATGTCAGTTTTTCATCTCCTCCTCTTGTGGATCTGGGCTGCGTTCAGCGCCGACAAAACGTTGCAGAACGTTTTTTAAACAGAAACGGTGATGCGTTGAACGCACTGTTGTGATGATGCAAGAGTTGCAACTACGGCAGCTGAGAAGGCTTTTTGTATTCTTTGTGAAGAATTTTCGATGCCTGATGAAGTCGGCCAGAACACAAGAGAACATCCCAATCGAGTGAAGGGATTTGTGGAAACTGAAATGGAAGCACATCTTACCTAATAAAGACTAAAACACATCTATTTAGCCTCACATTCTTGTTGTTCATAATGTTTTATTAATACCCTGTATTTTCTTTCTCATTTTTAGGAAAAGCACTTTACATGCATTGTTTATTTCTATACCAAATGTTACACACTTGCAATAAAGCTAAAAAACAACTACATCATGTTGATATCCTATATTTTTACAATAATACTTACGACAAACATGTCTTCTGATATCCTTAGTTGTTGCATATCGAACACATTTGTAAATTACTTCCATTGTGCGAGTTCTCTTTAATACCGTGTGCTTTATATACATGTTGCTGCTGATTGGACTGTAGTTGTGACACGCCCACCAAACAAGAGAAAACGCATCTCAAACCCCGTTGCACACCGGTGCACGCCGTTTCCAGGAAACATGACGTTCAACCCGGAAACCGTAGCAAAACGTTGCGCACCGTTGTGATCTTGAACATGCCCCTGATGTCATAAACCAGAATCGCCACAATAGCCACGCCCACCAGTGCAGAGACGACCAATCGGATGAAAGTTTCAGTAAAACCACAACAGTGGATGTGGACTTCTGAAAAAAAGGCGATTTTCAACAAGGTGACATTCATTTCTGTAAGGAACTCCAAATTGCATAAATAAACAGATACTGTTAATGTGATAAAACAGTCCCAATGTTAAAAAAAGAGAAAAAAAAGGAGAAATATGGGGGATTTTTTTTGTGGATTACACAGTGTGAATCACCAGCAACTTTCATTGTATGTAATAAACAATCACATGTATCATCAGTGCTGCTGTACCTGCACATGTGTGACAGAGCTCCGTGTTGTTGAGATGTGTGGTCTGGTTGCTGATGGGATTGTTCAGCACACAGCTGTAGGTGTTTTTATCCTGATATTCCACCTCCAGAGGTAGAGAGAGACTGATGCTGAGATCACACACACTGATGCTGGACAATACACTCATTCCTGCGTACCAGGAGAAAGTCACATCACTCACATTCACCACTGATGAACACACCAATGAACATGATGATGATGATGATGAAGAACAGTCTCTGCTGATGACAGGAACAGGCAGACGAGCTGAAAAACAGGTAAATCTATAATCAACAATCAACAATTTTCAGTTCAATATGTTGAGTGAGTGTTTATAACGTTTGTCATCTCAAACTACAACATTTGTAAACTTTACAGTTTGTACAAAATAAAATAAGAATATGTAAAGGACAAATGATCTCTACTCACCATAAACCGAAACATTGAATGTTTTTGAGGACAGTTTTGCAACACTCATCTTTACTTCATAGAGCCCAGCATGTTCATTTGTGGTGTGTGTGATGGTCAGAGATCCAGTTTGATGATCCAGCTTCAGTCTGTCTCTAAATCTCCCATCAGGAACATCATCATATGTGGAGAAGATTCCAGTCTCTCTGCTGATTCAAGCTATGAGAGAGTTTTTAGCTCCAAAATACCACACTATCTCATCGTCTTCATGTATTTCAGTAACATCAGAGTTCAGAGTGACAGAGTCTCCCTCCATCACTGACACGGACTCACCAAACATACCTGGTGTACTGCCCCCTTGTGAGAAGAGGTATTTAAGTTTTGAGTCTCTTGTGTTTTGTCCACGCAGAGTTTCCGTAGCTCAGTCGTTCTCATAACATTCTCACTGCAAAGTCAATCTCCGGAGTGTTAAAGTTTATAAACTATCATTTTGGTTTCTGACGAATATCTGTCTGTAAGTATTTGTTTCATAGAGATCTTAGCTTCCTTTTGATATCCTATTTAGTCATTTTAGCATGTTTTCTATTCGTAATTTGTAAGGAAATATGTGACGCTAGTAGCGTTAGTTTCTCTATGGCATTTTCTATGTAAATTAGCATTGTGTTATTTGCTTGCTATGCGATCGTGATTTGAAGGTTTTAGTTATTTCTAGACTACTTATTTAGTTTTGTATTGTATATTCATCATATTGAGATTGTAATATGCTCTTCTTTGTTTTTGTATGTTACAGTTTTACAGTCCTTTCAGTAAAACACCACAAAACAGCAAGAAGCTTCTGGTTCTTTATTGGAAACTGTTAGCTATCTGTAAAGCTAGTTCATGCACACTAGTGAAGGCAGAATACCTGGAGAACAAACATAAAATCAGATGTTTCACAGATTAGGGTTCCTATTTTTATAAAGCCTGAAATTAGCTGAATTTGTACCCTTTAAATGTAAATTTCAGAACAGCCGCTGACACACATAAGCAAATTAAAGATGACATACAAGAACAAACAGATATATAACTTAAATAACTTAATCTTTATGGTGTAAAACCTGACATTTAAAGGTGCTCTAAGCGATGTCAGGTGACGTCACTTCTTGTTGACGTTCAAAGTATTGTCAAACAAAATGGAGGCTAGCTAGACCCTCCCTCCTCCTCCTCATCCCGTCCCCTCCCCTTGTAGTTTTACTCATACTTCATTCTGTTTTCATTTTACTCATACTTCATTTTACTCATACTTCATTCTCCATTTACCAGTGACTGTTGTGAAGAGAGCAACTGGCAACCAGGGGGAAGACCCGGTGACCGCTTGGAAAGACTGCTGACAGGAGGGAAAGACCCCAACGGGCCTGTTACAGGCTAGATACCTGTAGCAGGGGGCACCTGGCATTTGTTAGTGCACAGGTACCACCCATTTATGGCTACAGAAAACTCAATAAGGAAGATACCCCTTGAGTCAGCGAGAGCGGGGGCGCAAGATGACTCATCGGAGGACTACACGGCTAATGACCCAGGACCGAACCAGACAATGAGAAGGAATGCCACTGTACATGAGGTTACAATAGAACAATGTCCTTTGCTCCAGAGGTGCAGCTGTGGGTGGGCCAAAGTTACATCCCTCAATGGCCTGCGGATCCATCAAGGCAGAAAGAAGTGTATGAAGCCACAAGTGCAGGGGACTCGCATCGACCAATACTTCTTACGGAGCAAGCCGAGTCAGTCGGAAGCAGGAAGAACCCCACAGTCTGCAGAACATCAATAACCCTGCTAGTGGGGAGATGGTACATCATACTGAAGGGAGTGCTGAGGCCTTCATTCCACAGCCCGCTACTGAAAAGAAGATCCAGGGACGAAGACCACTAGTGAAATGGCCTAAATCCCATGAGCAAAAAGATTGGCAAAATGTCGATGAGGATCTTTGTTGTCTGTTGGAACAACTCAAGGGATCAGCTGTGAAGAAAATGGAAAAAATGGGAGAGTTAATTTACAACTACGGAGCTGAAAGATTTGGAACTGTGAGCGGCACCAGAAACCTATGCACCACCAAAACCAAATCCAGGAGACAACAGGAGATAGATCAGCTGGTTAAAGAAAGACGGTTACTGAAGAAACAGTGGAGGAAAGCTTCTGAAGAGGAGAAGGATGGAATAAATGTGCTCCAAGCTGAGATCAAAAGCAGACTTGCAACTTTGCGTAGAGCAGAATACCTGAGAAAGAGGCGTCGGAAAAAAGAACCATCAAGAGCCAAGTTCTTTAGTGACCCCTTCCGGTTTACAAAAGGTCTCTTCGTAAAGGAAAAGAGCGGCAATCTGGTAACATCAAAAGAAGACCTTGAGGGATATTTGAGGGAGGTCCATTCAGACCCCCATTGTAATGACCCAATTGTTCTCCCCTCTGACATGCCACCTATACATCCCCCACACTTTTCATTTGAAACCTTCCCACCAAAGTGGAATGAGGTAGTTACAACAGTCCGGGGTGCAAGAACAGCATCTTCCCCGGGGCCAAATGGTGTTCCCTATAAGATTTACAAGAATGCACCAGGTGTGCTGAAGTTCTTGTGGAAGCTGATGAAAGTGGTGTGACAGAAGCAGGAGATACCAACAGTATGGAGAAGGGCAGGAGGGGTCCTTATCCCCAAAGAAAAGAATTCTACTGCTGTCAACCAATTTCGTCACATCTGCCTCTTGAATGTAGAGGGCAAGATTTTTTTCAGCATTCTGGCACGTAGATTAGCCCTTTACCTTGAGAAAAATGGGTACATTGATACAACGGTGCAAAAAGCAGGTATTCCGGGCTTCTCAGGGTGTTTGGAGCTTACATCCATGATCTGGCACCAAATCCAATCTGCCAAGAGGGAGTCCAGAGACCTCCATGTTGTTTTTCTGGATTTTGCTAATGCTTTTGGATCTGTCCCACACAATCTTCTCTGGATGACATTTTGTTACTTTGGTGTGCCAAAACCGATCCTCAATCTAGTCCAGTCCTACTTTCAGGATATACAGCTATGCCTCATAACAGAGCAGTATACTACTGCATGGCAGCACTTGGAAGTAGGGATAATGGCTGAATGCACCATCTCTCCTCTGACTTTCACAATGGCTATGGAGGTTATCATTCGTGCGTCACGTTGGGTGGTTGGAGGGGAGCGCTCAGCAGCCGGACTCAGGCTCCCTCCAATCAGGGCATACATGGATGACCTAACCACTCTTACGACCACCAAAGCTTGTACCCCGCGACTCTTAGGCAAGCTTCAGGACACCATCAAGTGGGCTCAAATGAAAATAAAGCCTTGTAAGTCCAGGAGTGTATCTATTGTGAAAGGAAAGTTGAAAGAGCATCGCTTCTTCATTGATGGAGAACCAATACCAACAGTGGCAGATAAACCTGTTAAGAGCCTCGGACGATGGTATGACGCTTCATTGAAGGACACCGAGCAGGTTGTCCAACTCAAAGAGGTCACCAAAAATGGCTTGAAGAGCATCGACAGCACCTTATTGCCTGGCAGTCTAAAACTCTGGTGCCTGCAGTTTGGCCTCCTTCCACGCCTAATATGGCCACTGACTGTCTACGATATTCCTCTTTCCAAGGTCGAAAAGCTGGAGCGGCTGGTTAGCTCTTATGCCAAGAAGTGGCTTGGTCTTCCCAGGTGCATTACCAACACAGCACTGTATGGAAAAGGTGTTTTAGAGCTACCTGTGTCCTGCCTTACCGAGGAGTTTAAGTGTGCCAAGGTGAGGCTTGAGATGACTCTGTCAGAGTCTCGAGACACTGTAGTTGCTGGAACTGTCCTTACCCGATCGACTGGAAGAAAGTGGTCCTCCGCTGTGGCGTCAGAGCAAGCAAAATTTGCTCTCAGGCACCAAGAAATTGTCGGGCACGTGCAGTTGGGGAGACAAGGTCTAGGAGTTGGGGAAAATGTACCATTCTGGCACAAAGCATCTCCTTTACAACGGCGAGGTTTAGTCGTGGAATAAATACGCAAACAGGAGCAGGTAATGAGGCTTACAAAGGCAGTCTCACCTGTGAAACAAGGCCAATGGACACATTGGAAGGACGTAGAAAAGAGGAAACTCTCCTGGAGGGAGCTGTGGGGGATGGAGGCATACCGAGTCAGCTTCCTCATTCGAGGAGTTTATGATGTCTTACCATCACCAACTAATCTCCAGCAGTGGTATGGGGAAGATGCCACCTGCTCCCTGTGTCCCTCTTCAGCAAACCTAAAGCACATCTTGGTTGGCTGTAAAACAAGCTTGGCACAAGGCCATTATACATGGCGGCATAACCAGGTGCTAAGGTGCTTGGCGGCCAGCCTTGAGGCCAAGCGAACAGCCACAAATACCCTCCCGCCTCTGCCAGCCAAGCAGTATCCATCAATGGCCTTTGTTCGTGCAGGTATAACACCAAGTAGATTGCAGGGATCCAGCTCATATCCGGGCCTGCTGCACAAAGCACGAGACTGGAAGTTGTTAGTGGATCTAAACCAGCGGTTGCACTTCCCCATTGAGATTGCAGTAACAAACCTTAGACCTGACATCGTCTTTTGGTCCCCCACCTTTCGCATGGCGGAAGGGTGGGGGACTAGTGGAACTGACAGTGCCATGGGAGGACTCAGTGGAGGAGGCGTATGAACGTAAGAGGCTAAAGTACTCAGAACTGGCAGCTGATGCTGAGCAGCGTGGGTGGAAAGTCAGGATCTACCCAGTGGAGGTCGGCTGTAGAGGGTTTGTCGGCCGCTCCTCAGTCCGGTTTTTGAAGGACCTAGGAATGCGGGGTCAGGCTCTGCAGCAGATTGTGAAATCCTTTTCCAACGCAGCAGAGGAGGCCAGCCGTTGGCTGTGGTTGAAGAGAAAGGATAGTATCTGGGCCTGTAGACAGTAACAGTAGTTGAGGAAGGGGGGATCACAAGCCGAGGGGGGCAAACCTGGGACGCTAGGTATTGCCGATGAGCCCTCTGGAGGTGTTGTGGGTTAATCATCGAAACACTCGTGAAGGAGGGTGCCCACCTGATGACCCCAATGAAGCCAGTGATCCTTGGCAATTGTCTCAATATCTCTCCTATTTCAAGCTTATAGTATATCCATCTTGGGATACGTGGATTCCGGGATTGTAACATCTAGTCCTTTACCTGAGGGATTCAAGCTGTAATGTCACCAATTAGATGCTTTCATATAATGCAGAACAGAATGCAGAAAATGAGAAACATTACCAGAAAAACTTGATAAAACGTTTCGCCATCTGAGGTTATAACTTTAGCTCTGTAGCTCTTTATCTCACCGTTTTTTTACAGTGTGTTCAGGGGACAGGCAGCTAGCGGATAGTGAGGAGAAGTTTGCTGTATGTGACAAAAAATGTGTTAGCCTAAAAAACCTGTGACATCGCTTAGAGCACCTTTAAAAGCATCCGAGGATTACAAAGCCTCCAATAGTTTTAGCTTAAATCCCCATTACTTTTCTGTGCTTTTTAATGTCAAATGTTAATAGCCATGGAAAACTATTACGATTTCTACACATGTACATGACTTTTAAAAATTCCCTGATGTCTATCCAAACAGAGATCACAAACCGAGACCTGAATCCAACGTAGATCTCAGAATTAATGTCTCATGAAAACAGTGTCATTTGAACAGCTTATTGCTCTTAAAAAATGAAAAAATGAAGCCGTAAAATGTTTTTTTTTTTTTATAACTTACCATTCAGATGCCAACAGCACAAACAGAACACAACAAACGCGTGAAACATTTGTGGTGAAAATGAAGCTTCTATTTATTTTGCTGTCAGTACTTTTGTTTTATCTTGACCAAGGTAAGACATTTAGGTTGTTACAATCTCGTTTACTGATTTTTTGCTGAAATTCCGGCCATTGATAATACCTAGAATATCTAAATCGACTGCTGGCGGTAGATCCTTTTCCTATTTAGCACCAAAACTTTGGAACAGTCTTCCTACCATTGTCCGGGAAGCAGACACACTCTGTCAGTTCAAAGCTAGACTAAAAACACATCTCTTTGACCTAGCATACACATAATACATTATAGACTTCTATAAATTCAATGTTAGGCTGCATAGATTAGGTCAGCCGGAACTGGGAACACTTCCCTTAAATCTTGATGTACTCGCTATACATCAAAAGAAGAATGACATCTACGCTAATATTAGTGTCTTTGTTTATCCCGAGGTTTTCCCGCAGCCTGCCGGATCCAGGCCGTGTCCAGATCTGACGAAGGAGATTCGCATGGACCCGATGACAATGCAGTGCTGAAGTATCCACTATCCTCTCCCTATGGAGGATCCCTTTCCCACTCTACAGATAAAGCGCTGTGAATTCCGGCTCGCGTACCCCGAAGTGATAAAATAAAACAAAATTCTGTATCAAAATTTATAGGCAAGAAAAGTAGTTTGTTTAGGCTGGGTTGTATGAATTACAAACCTGCGCACATATTTTAAAAAGCACATAACTATAGAATTCTGAATGAGCATGTGAACGCCGTCAGCGTTAATCACAGGTTCGCGTTTAAAGTCTGATCATTTCGACGGAGGTGAATCAATCAAAGTTAACTTTAGCTGGAAGTAACATTATTCAAGAACCGCTATAACGCCAAAACAATCTGTTACCTTAAATTATATGTTTATCTCTGTAAAGCTGCTTTGAAACAATTCATTGTTAAAAGCGCTATATAAATGAAGATGACTTGACTTGACTTACGGTCGATACAACGAACAAAGAACGTGACTTTGATTGTGTGCCAGCTCTAATGGCTTTACATTCGATGGAAATGTATTTTATTAGGCTATTTTTATTCTCTGGTGTGTGTGTGTGTGTGTGTGTGTGTGTGTGTGTTTGTGTGTTGTACTTTTTTATAGTAAAACATGTATTAGTCACAACAATCACTCTTTCGAATTCGACGTAGTTTCATTTTGTGTCAGCTGACTCTCTAATCACTTTATATTCGCAAGAGATTAATTATGAATTATTGTTGTTTTAATTCAAGGATACATTTTAGTGAAATGTTTTTTCACAACATTTGTGAGGTTGCTGGCACATAAAAAAAGCAATTTCAGATCGTGAATGATGCCTGTAGCCTACTTGGGAAAAAATATTGACAAAGGGTGGGACCTATGGTTAGGTCAAGTGACTTGGTATAAAAACATCTCATCCATCTTGCTGATATTTTTGTTGATATTGATATTAAATGCGTCTGTCAAATGCATACACATTTGTCTATTTGAGTCTTAATGTGGATAAAAGGGGTAAAAGCACACCTTAATGTTTTCAGATTTTTTATTATTATTGAACATTGATGGAGCAACACATTTTGTGAGAAAATCTATCATGAAAGGTGTTTGTTTTGTTTATAAAATCGTATAAATGTGTGGGGCAAATCCCATATAGATGTCTATTGTAGTATTTTCCACAACTATTCTCCTTGATTATCTTTACTTTTGTCGAGTATTTTCTTGTCATGTATGGATTCACAGACTGCTGAATAGTATAATATTAATTAACTAGATTAAAAAGTTTGAAAGACAAAGTTTATTAGTTTGAAAAGGTTGTCTAGTTTAAATATACAATGGTTTGAAATGTGAAGGTCAGGATATACAGAGACAGGAGGCGTTTAGGTGTTGCTATGCAATTGCTAGGGTAAGTCTGGGTGGTTCCTAGGCTGTTGCTAAATGGTTGCTAGGGTGTTATGGGTGACCTTCCAAAATGTCCACATACAGCAGTCTTCTGTTTCTGGTGATAGACCTACTCTTACAAGCTCAAAGACATTTTGAATCTGTTGATGTGTTTAAATAGGCCTTGCTGCCTTGGATAGTAATATTTTGTAATTCATTTTAATTATTTTTTAAACAGTATAGATGATTACTGCAACTGTTTCTCAAATTCATAGAGACAAATGTGTAAGTCAGGCCATAAATCCACAAGGCCATTTGCTTTTATGTTGCCACCCCATGTCATTATAATTTTGTAGATTTGCTTAGTAGTTTTATTGATTCTCATTTGCTACATAAACCTATAACATTTAAAAAAACATTAAATGGTAGATCAAATGAGCACAGCATCAATGTTGCATTACTGGCCACGACACGATGTACAAAGTGAAATGCAGATGTTTAAGACTTTGTTTGCTATTGTATTTTTTTACGCATGATCACAAATTCATTTCTTCTTCAGGTGCATCTGGTGGTGATACAGACGGAGTGCCAGTGTCAGTGATGGAGGGAGATTCTGTCACGGACTTAGGACGAATGACAGGAAACAAATGCAAGTTAACAGTTTATTAGATACGGCGGTTCCTACGCTACGTCCTACCTCGTACGCCGACTTCAATCACCCGTGAACGCGCGTCGATCGTTGCCGGAAGTCAGATATTTTCATTTATAAAGTTTTTAAATATGTATATTTTTACGACAAAACCGCACGGATTACCCTCAGAAGGCCTTCGTTTATCCCCCTGGAGCCAGATGGATTACTTTTGTGAAGGATGTATGCACATTTTGGGACTTGAAGGAGGTGGACCCCATTGCTTCACATTATATCCACTGAAGGGTCTAAGACATTTTCTAAAATAACTGAAAATGTGTTCGTCTGAAACAAGATTGACATATGCATCTCGAACGGCTTGAGGGTGAGTAATGCATGTGTTAAAGGCACATTATGCAGAAATTGTGTTTTAGTCAAACAGTGACCCCTATAGTCGCTGTGGAACACTTACACTGCCGTAAATAGCTATCTAGACATATGTGGACATTTTTGGACTGGTCTAATTATCAACAATGGATGAATGAACAGCATCGTAAAAAAAATGGCATACTACAAGCAAGCGCAACAACATAGAACGCAAACAAGTTTAGAAATAAGAGATTTAGGCTACTTAATCCATCAACAAGATTGCCAGGTCAGCATCGCGGTTGAATCCAGTGCTGCTTTTTAGCTCGCGCCAACTAGTGAAAGCCCGACCGAGTGGGACTGTCACAAGGAAATAGTCAAAGGATTCAGTTGCGAGTAAACAGTAATTTATGGAGCACAACAGTAGATATCCGTGTGGGTCAAAATGGAAGCAGACAGAAGAAGACTCAGGCTCGGCAACGCAGGGACGCAGTGGGCAGACACAGATGCAGGAACAGGTAGAAATTCCTCCGGGAAAATCTCAGGAAACCACAGCATGGTACAGGAGTGGAATGCAGGAGAACACGGCGAGTAGAACCCTGGTAGCCTCAACAACCAACTGACAAAGACAGGACGAGGTAACAAACAATATATCGGACATCCTCATTCAAAACAGCTGGCGCTGATCAGCTCATCAGCCGCGCCCGCCCTCGCGCTCACTCACACAACACGCACACACATAGCGAGGGCGAATCAGGGACTCTTTTCCGGTTCCTCACGCGGTCAGATTCTCTTTTCCTTTTCCAAGTCTCTTCCGACCGCGTTTTCTTTGCTTTTTCCGTCGTCAAGTATCATGTCTGGAATGCGCGCAAGTGTCTTCGTGCTTCATATGTGGTTGTTGATGTGTGTGACGTCGTTGCCGTAAAGCAAGTCGTGATTCTCGCGAGATTTGTCGGGGGCGCTCCTCTCAAACTTGCATTGCTGGTTTTTCCAGCGGCGACCCCGCCAAGCTTTATTACCATGATGATTCGCCCTACTATGAGTTTGTTTACCACCGAAATGACTTTGAAGCTGTTATATCAAGGTACAATTCTTGCATAGTGTGCCTTTAAATATCATTTTTGGCCGAACTATCCCTTTAATGACAATTGCATCGCTCAAATCAATGGAGATCTCAGTAAGATCTGTACAGATGTTCAGTGTAATGAAGGTAATGAGAGATTCAGAGACAGACTGAAGCTGGATCATCAGACTGGATCTCTGACCATCACGAACATCAGAAACACAGACTCTGGAGTGTATCAACTACTGATCTTCAGCATCAGCAGCATCAGTGAAAAGATCTTGTAGGTCCGTCTAATTTGATCCAATGGCGGTATCGATTAGAGGTGAAGGCCACATGCGCATTCCGTCTCTTCCAATGGCAAAGGGATTTTTTATTAAATGTAATACATTTATCTTATGTATTAACTCGTTTCATCTGACTCCATAAAATGAAAAAGTTTTTCAATGATATCTGTGCATCTTTAAATATAGGCTACGTTAATGTTTGACTATTCCTTTTAACTCCAATGAAAATAAAGTCAAAGTCTGTTAGAATAATCAAATATAACAATTTATTATGTCAGGTAAATGTATTATAACAATTCCATCATCAATTGAAAGATAATCAATGCAAATCATCAAATGTTTTAGGATTAGAGAAATAGATGCAAACCCAACATTTAAGAACTACATGAGCTAGTCCTCATGGGCTATCTGAAATACAGAAAAAGCCACGACTCCTTGCTGCATTCCATTAAATAGCCAGAACTTCTTTTCAATGGTAATTTGCATTCAGGTTACACCTTATTTTGGGGGTAGGGGAGAAAGGCCATTTGTCCACCTTTCTTTGTGTGCCAGTTTCTCTAAACTTCTAAAAAACCTTATTAGGGGAGAGCGGGGGCGAAAGTACCATTTTTCAGAAAAACATCTTTTTAAAAGATGATGGTTTAGACAGAGATATATTTTTGCTGTGGTCAGTCACTCACAAGTGTGGTCTATCAATATCAGGTGGTATTTTGTAAAAATGTAGAACAACTTCAGTATAATTTCACTTTGAACTTAAGACTGCTCATGTTAGTTGGGACGAAAGTAACACACAGGTGGGTCAAAAGTAACACAACCATATAGGTAACACTTTAGAATACGGTTCCTTCGTTAATGAATAACTACACAGGAACAAATGAGTAACACAATATTAACAATCTAGTAACTACTATTAACTAACAAGAAATTCTGATTAACGAATTAGTAAGTAATAGCGCACAGATGAAAGTGCTAGTTCACTATTAACTAATTGATAACTACTTTTTTTTAATGCTTCCCAGAGAACTACTGAAGAAGATTAATAGTTCATGCAAAACTAATCAATATCTAATGCAGGACAAATGACTAGCACTACATTAACATTAATAACTGCTGTAAACAAATACACAAGGTTTATCAATATGTAATAGCATAGCAGAATTATGATTTGGGAAATAATTAGCCTATGCTCTCTCCTAGAGAACTATTTATCAACTGAATAATTTTAAAGAAATGGCTTTTTAAATGCAGTTGTCGGGACCTTACTTGTCCTGTAGTGATTCAATGCCAGTCCAGAGGAATGCCAGAAAATTGTCCAGAGTCACGGTGACGGCTGGAACATATTGAGTTATCGGCCATCCAAATAC
Source organism: Rhinichthys osculus (assembly GCA_029959095.1). NCBI lineage: Eukaryota > Metazoa > Chordata > Actinopteri > Cypriniformes > Leuciscidae > Rhinichthys > Rhinichthys osculus. The sequence continues at coordinate 7,337,537 of JARWKJ010000020.1, read as the reverse complement.
CATATACAGTGATTTTATTATTTAACCTATACCTCAAAAAAAAAAAAAAAAAAATGTTATTAATGTCTCCTACCTCGTACGTGTGTGCACATATCTTGTGAAGGATTAGAAGATTCTACACTTTAGGATTGGCTTTTCATGTAAGAATCATGATAACTAACTAGTAATGACTCAAGTGTTACTACATACTTCTAAAGGAATGACTAATTATTTGGATCCGTATTCTAAAGTGAAGATCATGGTAACTAACCAGTAATGACTCAAGTGTTACTACATACTTCTAAAGGAATTACTAATTATTTGGATCCGTATTCTAAAGTGAAGATCATGGTAACTAACTAGTAATTACTCAAGTGTTACTACATACTTCTATGGGAATTACTATCTAAAACTTCACCAAAAACCTCAAAAGCTTAAAAGAATTAGTAATTCCTTTAGAAGTATGTAGTAACACTTGAGTAATTACTAGTTAGTTACCGTGATCTTCACTTTAGAATACGGATCCAAATAATTAGTTATTCCTTTAGAAGTATGTAGTAACACTTGAGTCATTACTAGTTAGTTACCATGATTCTTACAGTAGTTCTCTGGGAAGCATTAAAAAAAAGTAGTTATTGATTAGTTAATAGTGAACTACCACTTTCATCTGTGCGCTGTTACTTACTAATTTGTTAATCAGAATTTCTTGTTAGTTAATAGTAGTTACTAGATTGTTAATATTGTGTTACTCATTTGTTCCTGTGTAGTTATTCATTAACGAAGGAACCGTATTCTAAAGTGTTACCCAATAGGGTAGCTAGATTTTTTGTGTTATTCTTGTTTTTTTTTTTTACCTAAATATACCCGAGTATGACCTTGTTAACATGTAACTGCAAACATATTTTAGCCTTTATCTTTGCAAACAATTGTTAATTTACATTTTTTCATTTTAAATTTCAGTTTCATCAAATGTTTCAAAAGTAACCCAACAGTACATACTTGAATTGTTTAGATTTTTTATTTTTATTGTCAATCCATTTTATAAAATGTTTTTTTTCAACATGAAAAATATGAAAATTAAATTAAATTAGCATAATATGAATTCTCAACATAATGTAACAATAGTCATGTTTCCATCCAGCTGTTTTTATACATAGCCTACATTTAAAATGTGCATAAAAACATCTGGATAGAAATCCTGCAAATGCATAGGTGGAGGTGTTAAAGCTATAAGGTATGGCTAAAACCTAAATGTGACTAGGGTAAATGGAAACAGATTGAGTGAAAAAAATGGTGCCACAGAAATCAGCTGATTTAAATGTGACTTAAGCTTTAAAAGCCCCCTCATAAACATCTGCCATATTCTGTTGGTATAATATGACATAAATATGTTTTAATAAATGCTGCAACACACAGAAAGTCACCACATTAGAGGAGGAACAAAAGAAACATTTGTTTTCCCTATAGCGGGACAAAAGTAACGAGTGTTACTTTCGTCCCGACAGGAACTCCTGACATTTAAAACCGATTTACTTTTATACTGAAAAACTCTGACCAGGCAAACTTCAGGATGTGTTACAGCACTAAATAACCTATAGATTGATCATTACTGTGTGACGCATGAAACGAAAAACACAACTTGTAATTAAAAAAAAGTACCGCTTCAGAAATTTACTTATCATACTGGAAAACTGCTTTCCAGACCTAACCGCGTGAAACGATGATGAAATCACGTGATATTTAGCAGCTCGGTCACTGGCTGCATGCCGAAAGTGCTGTCATAGCTTGAAATGCAAATGTAGTCAGGGCTCAGAGAAAATCGCTTTGTTACTTTCGCCCCGGTTCTCCCCTACCTTTTGTTTTACTTATTTGGAATGAGACATCTGAACCAGCCACCCTGAGACCTTTAAAATTATACTAAACACAATAATCATTCACATTAAACCATACATATATTCTTATGTGAGTCTCAGGTGATCTGCATGAAGGGGAAGGAGTGGGGGATGAGGGGAAGAGATGTAGATTAGGATGATTCAGAGGTGAGACCTCTAGTCTCGGATGGGGCCTTCACAAGAGTGAGCCCAAATGCTACTATGCAGTGGGTTCTTTGTCTTCTCAAGAAGTGGTCGTTCCCTATAACCAGTTTTCCAGTCTTACAATCTTCAGTGTTTCTGTTACTGGTAAGTCATGTAACAAATGTTTAAATGCAGATTATCTGCGTTTAAATAACATTTTTCACATTTTTTGAAACAGTGACAATTAGAGAAACAAACAAACACAACCACATGAAACTGGTTCAAAACACGTTCAAAACCCATGCAGCCCAAATCAAACACAAGAACATATGGCCCATGACACCTAGGTGATTAATCCCAAATGTTGTGGATATTGGACAAATTGCCTGGACAGGTTCGAAAAAATATCTCATCAAATTTGGTAGAAAAGTCTTTTGCTAAAATTTCTGTGGTCATGTGTAGGATCTGAATGATTCAAATGCATATAAATGCATTTTTTTTATAGCCTGTACCGTTCTAGAGCAAAAAAAGTGCATTTGTTTTTTACAGCGGCATCTTCGGTGCTTGGACCCCAATAGATAAATGTTGCTTTACAGACTGAAGATTAAGAAAGAACGTGCAATTTGCACAATTATTTTCACGTTTTTTCTTTTCTTGCTGTGGTGTTTATTTCCCCAAAAAAATCTTTCAATCAGCTGTTGGTTTGTGTTTCAGGTCTTCCTGCTGCTGAACAAGATAAAATGAAGACAAAATCTGTGAAGCAGGGAGAATCTGTCACTTTAGATCCTGGTGTAATAAACAACCCAAGTGATGTGATGACGTGGTATTTTAAGGACACTTTCATCGCTGAAATCACTGGAGATCCCGATAAGACCTGCACAGATTTTCATTGTCCTGAGAGATTCAGAGACAGACTGAAGCTGGATCATCAGACTGGGTCTCTGACCATCACACACACTGAAGACTGGAGAATATAAACTACAGATCACCAGCGGCAGCCGTCGTCATCGCCGCAGCATCAGCAGTGTAGAGAGCTTCGACGTTATTGTTATTGGTAAGTGTAATATAGTAATTCAGGCAATTTTGCATCTGACAGTGAAAACACCCTCATTGTGGAATATAAAGAAACATGATATTGTTACATTTAAGAATAAATTACCAACTTGATGACTTGGAACTGAAGCAACCCAAGGTAACAAAGAACATTCTCATAACTTTGGATAATGTTCTGGCAAGATTCTCTCAAAGTTATGAACACACTTTCTTCCAGGAATAGAATGTATGTTCAACGTTGTCTGATCCTCATTGATGTTCTCAAAAGGTTTGCGCAAAAAATTTATGTAAACATTGTTTGTAGAAGGTTTTTAATATGTCCTCATGTTGGGAGAAAACATTCTTAGAACATCCTTTAAACATCAGAATAACAATAATGTCATGATTCTGCCCTCGTGTCCTTGATTTTCTAGTCTTGAGGCAGGATCATGACAGAATCATGTTTTGTGTGCAAGCACATGGTCTTGTGTTTTGAGCCATGTGCTTGTGTTGTCTCGTTACGTTACCCCGCCCCCTTGTTATCCTCGTCTCGTCATTATTGTCTAGTCAGTTTCACCTGTCCTTGTCTAGTCAGCTTCACCTGTCTTTGTCATTAGTGTCTCCCTTTTTAATCTCCTTGTGTTTGCTGTCCTGTGCCGGTTCATTGCCTTACGTGCCACGTCAATACCCAGTGAGTACCTTGTCGAGTGTTTTGTCTTAAGAGTTGCGATCTAGTAAAAGCCTGTCTTGTTCCTGTATAGTTTTATGTCAAAGTCTTAGTCTAGTGTGGTTAGTCGTTTACTTTACCTTGTACTGTTTTGCCCCCTCGTGGGTTTTGTTTTCTCTGTTTTCTGTTATAATAAACGTTGTGTGTTTGCAAACCGTCTGCGCTTGGGTTCATCTGCTACACTCATAACAAATAACTTCAAATGAATAAGGTTGCGTGGCTGTTTTAAAAGAACATCCTTGGATTGTGTTGTTTGGTCCTCCTCTGTTGATAAACGTTTCCATGACCACAACTTAACGTTTGGAAAACATTCGTAGAACAAAAATGTGTTAGCTGCGATGGTACTTCTGACATCACGGTACGAAATGGTTTTCCACTTTAAACTGAATGAGATTGACATGAACTCTCTCAGACCTTCTGATATCTCATAGTGTTGTTAGTCTGACAGATTCATTCACACTAATGACCGTCTCTCTTTTGCTCCAGATTCAGGTCTGTCTTCAGTTGTTTTAGCAGGAATATGTGTTGCTGTTCTGCTGATGTTCGCTGCAGCTGCTGGTGTGATGTACCGTCAGCGCATGAGGAAAGGCAAGTATCACTTACAGACACTGTAGTGAGAGGAAAACATCGTCTTTATTGTGCTAATAAAATTAGTATTTAATTATATGTATGATTAGATTTCAGCCAAGTGACGGACGACCCACCAGGAACCCCCTGAAGAATGATTCCAGTTGATCCACGGTTACCAAAAATACCATGACAAAGCACTTTTAAAAGCAGATTTAAATGACCTGTTACTGGATATATACAATGTGCACATGCACCCCTGTTACAATTGCGGTCTATTGAGATGTAAAAAAAAAAAAACATCTCTAATGTAGTATTAAACCAACACAATGTATGTAACAAACAAATATAAACTTTTAAGAAAATATTTTTTAAATAAAAGACACGGTAACCTGGTTGCAGAAGTGTGCGCACCCTTTAAATTAACTTGGTCGAAACACCTTTTGCTTTTAATTCAGCTGCCAGTCTTTTTTGAAAATGTCTATCAACTTGGCACATCTTGGGCTACGTTTACACGTGGCCGGCTATTTTCATAAATGGACATTTCACCCTCTCCGTTTTCAAAAATAACATTGTGCACGCCTGTCAGTTTTCAGAAAAATGTTTGCTTACACCAGGGTTACTCAAAGTCTGTCCTGGAGGGCCACTGTCCTGCAGAGTTTATCTCCAACCCTGATAAAACACACCTGAGCAAGCTAATCAAGGTCTTCAGGATCACTAGAAACTCACAGGTAGGTGTGTTTGATCAGGGTTGGAGCTAAACTCTGCAGGACAGTGGCCCTCCAGGACCGAGTTTGAGGAACCCTGGTTAACACGAACCCCAGAACCCGTGTATATGGCGTCAAGAGCCTAGAATGAGCAATTAACGCAAATTTGTTCTGCTAAATTAACGCAACACTTTGCGTAAAAAGTGACGTTACAAACATTTAACAAATGCGTTCTTGTGCGAGAATGAATTTGAACAGTTTACGAGAGATTTACACAAATTCAGTGATTTACAAATGATTTAAGATCTTAGTTTAACTAATCTATATAATTGTTTATATTACTATATTATGCTTACTATAATGTGCTTTATTACACAATTAAAATACTTAAGTTCATAAATAATTTAAATTTAAGAGGAACTTTGTGAGCAAACCAACAGAAGGAAAATGGCAGCAAACAGTTTACAATCAATTATTTTGTAACGTTATTTGCTTATTAAATGCGCAATAAATCATTTCACAAGCAATTACATTTTTTTTTTTTGAAAACCGATAACTGTTCATAGAACCATTTTCCCCAAGACCAAATGTGTAATATCAATTTATGCACTTTACAAGCAATTTACACAAAATCAATTTTACGAATTAATTTAGAGTCTGAAGCAACAAAAAATTGTTTTAAATATATTTAACTTATTTAATATTTAAACTAAATTGCATACATCACATAAAGTTAATAATAATGAACTTTGTTCATTATAGAAATTAAAATCCTTAAGTTTGTAGCTAACAATTAATATATATAATATAGATTTTTTAAAAACTTGAACGAACAAACCAATGGATTTAATTACACGTTATTTTTGCATTAACAAACAATTTACAGAAATTTTACAAACAATTTTAGAGCTCCAAACCTGTAGGTGTCAGTGTAACCAGTAGCTCAAGCCCACGGTAGCCAATCAGAATCCCCATACTGTGACGTCGGCTGCCTAAAACTCTTTTAGACTAAAACTGTTTTTCTCAGTTTACATGCAAACGTGCAAACAAAGTTTTCCAAAATCTCCACTCTGGCCGGAGTTTTTAGAAATTGTTTCCAGAGGCAAATTCTCCGTTCACTTGTAAACGAAGGGAAATGTCTCCGTTTTTCAAAATAACCATGCACGTATAAACGGGGCCTTGATTTCTCAATGTTGAAAGAGCTCCAGATCGATCATATTGCGGGGGATCTCCTGTAGCCCTCACACAACATTCATCAAGTTGTTTTATTGTTTTCAGGTCTAGCTTCAGAATCCTTCTTCCCTTTCTGAAACCATCCTTTTATTGACTTCTTCGTCCTCAGGTTTTTAATGGAGGCCTACAGGTTTTGTTCCAACTGTTCTGGTATTAGTAACTATCCGTGGTAATTTGGTTTTTGTCAGACCATAAAACGTTTTGTCTAAATTTAGGTGGGCTTTTTTAGATTTTTTTTAAGCTTCGGTCTAGCCACCCTTATCCCAGACATACAGAATGAGAAATACAGAATGTTGTTTTCACATGCAGCAAGTGACCAGTACTTTCCAGACATTCATGCAGCTCTTTTAATGTTACTGTAAGTATCTTGGCAGCCTCCTTGGTACATGTGCATCTTGTTTTTACATCAATTTTCTTTGGAATGTCATTGTTACCCTACCCAGACAGCAACATAGTGTCTTCCCACATCTGGTACATGTGGATTCGACGTGCATGTGGGCTGGATCTGGGCTGACACTATGTTGCTGTCTGGGTATTGTCTCCACTGGTGATGACTTCCTTCATGGTATTCCACGACACATCTAATGGTTTGTAAATATTTTGCACCCTTCTCCTGAATGTTACCTCTTCACAACGAGATCCCAACACATCCTTTATAAGCTCATTGCAGGCCATGGCTAAGAAAATCCCATTGAAACGGCTGATTTTAAATCATGGATAATTAGCATCACTTAAATGATAACCGGAGAATTTCAATTACTTTTCAGTAAGAGTTTGAATGTGGTTGTTTAATTTCTCAACATCCCCCATTATAAAAGGGTGTGCACACTTATGCAATCAGGTCATTTTAGGTGTTTTTTTTCTCTTTAGAAGATTATTTCCATTTGATTCATTAAATCTTAATATTGCATTAAAGGTGGATGAAGATCTGATATCATCTGCAATTGTAACAGTCACTGTAGACAATTTTATCTGTTTGACGTGACAATATTTTCTGTCTTTCTTTTATTAATAGACACTTGTCCAATTTGCCGAAATGTGCCATCAACCCTCATGTGGTGTTCTGGACATCTTGGCCCTGGAGATTTTCTTTTTCCTGAAAATGTTAATGTTATTGCATTCGACTAAAACTGAATGTCTTTGTTTACACAGGGTATAATGACTGCACCCCAAAATTCTGATAATTCTTTGGGGATTTTTGCCTTACCTTTTTACACTTGTGGTGTTCAATGCCAAAAATGACCAGCCTTTTTTTTAACCAGTTATTTTTTATAACCAAAAAATTTCTTATAAATTTAATGATATGCTATATTATTACCAAACATTCAATCTTTTTATCAACTTGATTTATTTCAATTAGCACAGGATTTGTATAACTTTTTCATATGCCTTGTATGTCAGATTGATCTGAGGTACCTCAGATTTGCAGGGCAGTTATTTATACTCTATATTTATGGTATTAGACAAAAAAACAATAGTAAGTGTTTTTGTTAATGGTTGTGGGTTATCATGTCCAGGGTTCCCGCGGATCCTTAAAAAGTCTTAAAAAGTCTTAAATTAGATTTTTAAAATTTAAGACCATAAAAAGTCTTATAAAGTCTTATTTTTACTTATGAAAGGTCTTAAATTTTAGATGACACTTTGACTTAGACATATCTAAAAGCTTTCCAAATTAAAACTATCTAATTAGCGTATACAACGGTTAAATTAACAATAAGTTAACATTGAAACTACTTTTTAGACACAATATTGTTAATATTGTTTGTTTTCCCTTTATTTCGCCGACTATAATTTCAAAATGAAACCGTAGCAGAGTCTCAATGCAACCGACAGCGATGATTTCTTGACTGAAATCCGCGTTTTGAACGAATCACTTGCTTCTTTCCCGAATGAATCAGCCGTTTGAACGAATCGGTTGAATGAATGACTCCCTCAACTCACTTATTAAGACAGTGATTTGCCCAAGGGCGTAGGTTTAGGGGGGGACGCTAGGTACTAGTCCCAATCAGGTGCCCCCCCCTTGCCCCCCTGTAGATCCGCCCCTGTACAGACATCCGAGTCAGCGGGAAAACTTCAGAAGCACTGGCCGAGGTACGGCTGTTCCAGGCGGGGTAAACGAGCGCTGAGCGCATCTTACAACTCCGAAAACGTCAGATCAATTTTTTAAATAGGCGCTATCTTTATAAACAAACCACATATTTGAGCTTTAAACAACTACATTGTCGACTGAAAAACTATTTAAACTACATTTCGTGACACAATAACAGTAGTATTTTTAAATTTATCCTCTGAACGTTACTATTAATTAAAGCATGACCAAATACAACCAAAAACAAACGTTCAGTCTTGCTGGTGAAAGGTAATTCCTCGAAAGCTGTTTTCAATTGTGTGGCGATGTGTACAGCCCCAAACAGCGCACAAAACATGCATTTTTCTCAATTCCCTGTATGAGAGGTATGGGAAAGTTGCCATCCCCAACATGGCGGCGCCGTTGACGTACGCTCCAGTGGCCAATAGGGCGTCTATGTATATATTATGTCTATGGTTCTCCCCATATTAGACATTCTCTGCTATAGCAGTTTAACTATGACTGCGTCACGGTGACTCTTTTTTTCTGCTAAGGAAAAACCCTGTGAAAAGCGTGGAATTTGGGGGTTTACCAAGATGTTAACATACTTTCGGTTTCATTTTAGAAACACTCATTCGCAACCAAAACGCGAAGGCATAGCCTACGCTTTTTTTATTTGCCCGGCTAAGGCATTAGACATTATTTATATTTCATCTGGATAACCATAGGAATACATTCAAGAGATCGATGGAGCAACACTGGCTATTTAAATCAAACACAGCTGATGAAAGAATAGGACGCTGTTTTCTGCTTACTCTGTTTTTGCTGCTTGATGGTAAGACGTTTTTGTTTTTAGTTTAATTTAACATCATATTCTAACATCACATATTGTTGTATTGGTCGCTGTTTAAATAATCGTGTAGCCTATAATTTCGGAATATAAGGTGCCACCACACAATGTTCCTTGTTGTACATTTTTAAACGGCGTTTATATGATGTTTTCTAAACAAGGTTTAAAATAATTCCAATCAACTCGTCACCAAACAATTACATATCTACCCTATCAGCACAAATGGAAGCATATATATATATATATATATATATATTCTCTGTCAAGAACAGTAATATAATTCTGTTATATGATATAATATAATAATTCCCTGGGGGGATTGGGACATTTTGACTATCAATCTGACTGAAAAACGACTATCAAAAACCTAATGTTGTGCAAAACGGGGACAGAGGTAGTTTTTTTTCTGTAATTAGCCAGGGATAGGCAACCAAAAACCAGAGATGTCCCCTGAAACCCTATGATATGTGATGTAGGCTATGATAGGTATTTTGCAAATCACACACTATATGATAGAGAAGCAGAAAGAGATAGTGGCAGTAAAGTCAGATAATTGAATAAGTTGAAGAAACAATGATTATATTATAGATTAGTCTACTTGAAGCTTTTTATATTTGTATCTCTCTATCACTCACACACACACACACACACACACACACACACACATTTGAATGCTTTTATTTGGATCTGAAAGACATTACAAAGAAAACAAGATCCAAATACTCTGGGAAGGGTCTTTGACAAGGTGACAGGTCTACAGTTCATGGCTAACACACACACACACACACACACACACACAAACACACACAAAATAGTGAAGCTACCACCAAGTTACCACCAAAATACTAAGTTAGTATAGCTAGGCTACAAGTAGTGACTGCCCAAAACTGATAATACAGTCTGTGGCACTTGTGTAAAATTCACATGCCAATGTTATACCAGTAAAATTTGTTTTATTTCTACAATAGCAGTTGTAATCTAAGTCGTTGTTATGGAATATGACTTATCAAGTCTCAGTTCATAGCCGGGTGAACACCGGCCGGTGCAGTAAACACAGCCTAGCTAACGTTAGCTGGCTATGATTTCAGTACAGTAGATCCTTGCTTCTTCTAAACTCTCTGGTAATATTCTATTCACAAAATACAACCAATATGGTAATGTTAAATCCACCTCTCCATGTTAAACTAGTCCTGTCTGAATAGGGCTGTAGTGGAGACTTTCATTCTGTTGTTTTTAATCAAAGCTAATGATATTTTTTGTCCCATAGCCCTAACCCTACCTTCAATCTTAACCTTTTGCATTTATATATGAATTATTTGTTATGTTTATTTATCTGTTTTCCTCATGGGAACGGTTAGCTGGTTGCTACAATATCTGATTTCAGGGCAGGCTATCCTTAGGCCTAGTCTATGTATGTGAAATCTGTACACACACACACGTAATTGTTTATTTGTGTCCTCAGGTGTGTTTGGCGATGCAGTGATGACATTGTCAGTGATGGAGGGAGATTCTGTTACTCTAAACACTAATATTACTAAAAAACAACATGACAAGATACTGTGGTATTTTGACGACACTCGCATAGCTCTGATCAACGGACATCCCAATACGAGCTGTTTATATGATGGAGAAGACGGGAGATTCAGAGACAGAGTGAAGGTGGACTATGAGACCGGATCTCTGACCATCACAAACATCAGATCTGAACACGCTGGACGTTATGAAGCAGAGCTGATAAGAAGCGAAAGTTCAGGAAAAAGGCAAAGCTTGAACAGAAACCGCAAGTGTGACAGCACAAAAATCACCAGAAAGATCAGCAGCTCTCATGATGACACCATAAAAACATACAGCGTGATCATCAGCGGTGAGTCACTCAATGTTATTTACCCTGAATAATTGTTGTTGCTGTTGTTGTTGTTGTTGTTGTTGTTAAAGGAATTAAATATTATTAAATGAAATTGTTTTTCTAATATAATAGAAACGTTCTATAATAGAAAGTTCAAACCACATTGGACTTCATTGGTATGCTGTAAATTGAATAAACTGCATTCCTGATCACTCTGCTTAGTCATTTTCAGGAGAAATACTTTTTGAATAATTAAATATGCAATACTGAAATCCTGTGATCCTATGTACAATCCTGCATCCATGTATCTTTGTAATATTGAATCAAAAGATTATATCAAAACATAAATTATTGTGTTCTTTGGAATTTCTTTATTTTTATTGGTTTGTGTTTTCCAGCTTCTCTGTCTGATCAAGATGAAACCAATGAAGAACCGTATATGGAGAAGCATGCGGCTGACTTGAGTATGTTTTCTTCTCTACTTTTGAAAAAATATATTAGCATAACATGTATTACAGTTTATTTAATAAATGCACTGTTCTTATGGGGAACTTCACTTTATTATTCACCTAAATGATTCTAATATGCGTAGATTTGAAGCACAGATAGTTCAGTTGTAAACAGGGGAAGTTAAGCTCTAATTCTTCTTTGGAAAAAATGATGTGGTAATATACCCAAATGTCATAAACTGTTGAGGATTATTTCACCTTAGAGGAATTAGCCTTCCGCACCTCCAATTTGGACATACAGTACATTGTCAATAGAGATAATATATCTAATGAATATTCATTCACACTTATGTCTGTTTCTCTGTATCAGTTCCAGGTTCAGGTCCGTCTTCTGCTGTTGTAGCAGGAGTAGCTGTTGCTGTTCTGCTGGTGTGTGTAGCTTCAGCTGTTGGTGTGATGATGTACCTTCGCCACAGGAGCTCTAGAAAGGGTAAGCATCACCTACAGATACTATAGGGAAACATTTTATGCAAAAGTATTACCTGGCTCTCCGGAATACTTCATTCTGATTGGTCAGTCGGGACATTCCACAGTCAGATATTTGCTGAAAATCACGTCATAACTAGAATTCTGTTGAAGGGGCGCCACTTGTTGGGGTTTTCCAAATGAAAGTGAACAACTGAATCTCTTCACGAAGGGGCCTTCCACAAGTCTGTTAGTGAAGGGAACATGTGATGGCCATGGAAGTCATTTTTGCGTTTATGGTCATGTGACCAGGGTGGCGAGTGCTGGCGATTCAATTTAAAGCTAGATGGCGGGAGATATCAGTTAAAGTATAAACAAAATGATTTTTTTTGTTGTGTAGATGACAGATTTTTGTCATAGAATTCATATGACGTTTACATATGTTTTGTTGGTTAGAAATGTTTAAAAGTAGATGTGTTTTGCAACTAGGGGAGAGCGGGCAACAACCTTACACTCTGACTTTCTCAGTTTGTGTAAATTCACTTGGGGTTCAGAGTATTTTTCCCCTCAGTAATTTCACAAATCTAGAACAAATATGCGGTCTTGTTTAAACAATACAGTGTGTTTTCTTTTCTTGATGTTTTTTCTTGAAAAATTGTAATTGAAATGTAAAAACAACCATACAACAGCTTTGAAGTGTTATCTGAATTGTGATACTATTTTTTTTTTTGATCTGGCAACTAGTAAATACACTATACACACACACACACACACGCACACACTCACTCAGACTGTGATACTGTACTGACCTAAACTGTAGATGACAGATGTGCTGATTGTGTCTGATATTTTGAATCATTGTGTCTTTATGTTTCTGTAACTCTAAACAGCACTGTTCATTTCTCTCTCTCTTCTTACAGAAAGATTACACACAGATTGTGTGATCTGAGAGGATCCCAGCAGGATCAGTGTGCAGCTACAACATTACTGAAGCAAATATACTGTATAAAATATTTAAGTTTATAAAATACTTTATTTTGAGCTTTTTTGATGTATAAATGAAAAATTATCATATTTATTCATGAGGAAAAACTAAAATGTATGTCTATAATAAAAAGATTTCCTGTGGCATTTTGTTGCTTGTGTTTTTATTATTGAATTGTGTTCAGTGTATTTCTATTTAATTCAATAATTAAAATAATCAAGCTATTATGTAATAATCTGCATGCATCATTGCAGTAGTTGGTACAGACAAACTTAGCAGAATCATTCAGTCTGAATTAATATCCTATTGGGTCCCACTTTATATTAAGTAGCCCGTATAAATGTAAACATGGTAACTACATACATAGCATTTAACTTGTGTAAGTATACATTGGTACATAGTATCTACAGCTGTAGTATTTGTGTAACTACACATATGTAACAACCCCCGGAATGGTATGTGTAAGTACAAATGTGTGGACATTGGTAACAACACCTTTTCACTTCAGTAAGTACACATGTGTGTAACAGGAATTATGTAACTATATTTTGTAACAACAATATGTACACTCAAAAAAATTATATGTTGACTAACTTTTTTTATGTAAACAGGTTCCACATAACTGGGTTACGTTAAACAAACATAATTTGTTAATGTAACTTCAACAATGGAATTTAGTAATTTTAAGCGACCCAATTAAACTCTGAACTGAGTGTTAAACGAACACTGAAGCAGTGTTAAAGTTAATGAGATAATTAAGTGAATAAGTGAGTGATGATTGAGCATTATTGAAGACACCAGATGTTACCAAGCAGAATCACTGAAGGAGAAAACCGGGAATTGTAGGTCACCATTGTGGTGATCAGTATTTGTTATAGTTGGGCTCTTGACCCTCACATCATTAACTTTAGATTTTGTTTGGCTGCTGTATCTGAGTTATAACAGCCATATGAACAAATAAAGGTGATCTGATGGTGTTGAAACAATCATTTCACAATCATTTAAATAATCTTGATCACAGCATAGCAGTGGCAAGACCATGTAGAAATTACGCCATAAATGTCAACAATATAAAATTAAGTAAAACCTACTCAAATTGTATTATACTGGTATTCCCATCATGCCCCCTGGCCATGAATAATTACATATCTTTTTAAATACTGTTTTCCAGCTGTATTTACACTGGTTTATCACCACTTCTGCTGTTAGGTTTAGTTACTTGCCATTTTGTGACACCTGGATTAATTTTCTACTCAAAATGAGACAATCACTCAAACGATCTATCGAATGTTAAAGTCACTGTGTATTGTGTACCAAGTATTGAGGTGTTCAGGTGCCATGTTACTTCTATTATATAGATAAAGTGTGTGCTACATTCAATATATATTCTACTTATTTGGATGTTTAGAAGTAAAGCATACACTTAAAATGTGATGTTTAATTCAGTGTTGTCTTATGTAGAAGTAATTAGTAATCTACTTTTTCTGTGAAACCATATTAAGTAATATTTACTTCAATTAAATGTCAAACTAATTTAAGTCCAAAAGTAGATTTCACTTGATGATAACAAGTGATATTGGTGACCCCGCCCTGATAACATAATTTAATGCAATTCTAATAACCATATCCTCCTTTTAACATACATGAATTTGACACTACACAATTTAGTTTTCCAGTGCTTTTATTAATGAGCATTTCAGTAAAAGTATTGAAAAGAGATTAAAGTTTAGAAGAGATTTGATTTCAGAATAACGTGTAATATTGGAAAAAAGTAGTTGAATCAAAGTAACTGGAGCAGGATGACGGTCTCACGGGCTCTTAACACAGATATAGGGCATCGAGTCTGAACAGGACACATCGTTCCAGCAACGGTTGGCTGTAAGGTGGAATAATCAAATCAGTTATTCTGATCATTGGTTTTATTAGAATCAAAATAAGAGATTGTTCAACTTAAGGCACTTTGTGAAATCCAAATGACTCATTTCATTTTACTGTATGTAAAATTGGATTATAACTGAAAGTATTAATACAAAAAGGCTGTATCCTTACAGGAATAGTTGATCTCCAAACAGTTCTCAGCACCCTGGTAATTGCTAGGTTGTCCAGAGCACCAGTTGGTATACGAAAACACAGATCCATCACTCCACAACCAGTGTCCTTCCTGAAGAGTGAAGAGAGGGAATAAAAGAGTGCACTACTGTTGTCAGACTTTAGGAAGAAGCGAATTAAGTTCAGATTTGAAGTCAAAATAGCTTCATTAGAAACTTTGCCTTTACTGTTTAAAGCAGAAATGTTAGTTTAGACAAATGGGTGTCTTTAGGACACACAATTGAACTTACTTGTACAGCATCATGAGCACCAATCCAAGAACGTGTGGAACAAGGCAACAGACTCAGCAGGAATTTATTTTCCTGGTTATTACGCACAGATGCGAGATTCACACCAAGACTTAGACAGTTTTCCTAAAGAGAAAGATTTTTAAAAAAAAGCAAAAGTGACAACATTAGACATTTGCAAACAAAGCCCAGTATCAGTTTTCTGCACTATTTATTTGCAGAAAAGAAAGTTGTACTATACAAAATAACATTCCCACTTTATATTAAGTGTCTTTATCAAAAAAAAAAAAAAAAATGACTTGTATGATTTACTGGTTATCATCAATTAAAATTGAATTACTATTGGACTTAGTGTATTAAATTATTGTCTGCTCCGATCCAACTTCCACTCCTAATATATACACATGTTCCTTCACTAAAAGAGCTTATCATAGAAACTATTCATTCCAATCCCAGTAATATGCACAGAGTCACAGTTATCACCTATAGCACGGGAGCGACAGCAGGCAATCAAGAACCATCTGGATTACAGGGACTTCAAATAAATGTTATCATCTTAACATTTGACCGTTCTACATCGAAGTGATGTACGTTGTGTTTTACACATTACATTAGTTTGACATTTAATTGAACTAAAAGTATATATTACTTTAATATTTAACTTCACATATAGAATGAAGTAATTAGTAATCTACTTGATTAACTTTTTCCTAAGACTATCACTGAATTAAACACCACGTTTTAAGTGTATGCTTTACTTCTAAAGATCCAAATAAATAAATAGATATTGAATTTAGCACACACTTCATATGGAAGTTACGTGGCACCTGAACACCTCAATACTTCGTACACAACACACAATGACTAACATTCCATAGACCTTTTTGATTTTTTTGATTGGAGTAGAAAATGTCAGAAAATGTCAAGTTACTAAACCGAACAATAAAAGCAATGAAAAAATGGTGTAAATACAGCTGGAAAACAATTTAAAAAAAAAGGTACTAATTATTCATGCCCCAGTGCATGATGGGAACACCAGTATTGTAAAAGTGAAGTAGGTTTTACTTAATTTTATATCGTTAACATTTACTGTTTAATTTCTACACGCTTGAATTTAATTATAATATATAAATTACTTTGATTCTTAAATTCTTGCCTGAACTAACTTTTCTTTGTAGAAATTACATTAGTTTCTTTCTGTAGTATTTACTTAATCATTTTATCAATTCAAATGAATCATTTGACAATGCACTTATTGTGTACATACATATATTTGCATCTGTCTTTTAGATGTAGTAAAAAACACCTAATATAAAGTGTGACCAAATCATCTTGTTGTAACATTACCTCTGCAGTGATCCAGTTAGCCGGATCAGAAAAGTACTTGTAGCATTGGAGACCAAATTTCCTCCATCTAGCAGGGCATCTTCTGGCATTTGTGTTTCTTCACTCTAAAAAAAAAAAATCAGTGGCTTAGTAAATAACAGTATTAATTAACTTAATAAAGTCTCTGAACATCATTTACTTGATAGATTGAGTTGAACATACAAAAATAGACTAAAAATCCAACAGTTAATTGTCAAATTCAGTTATATTTAAGTTTTGTTTCACTAAAAGAATTTAGTATTTGATTAACCAATTACTTAAAATATACTTTATTTGTGAAATTTCCATCAAAATATTTTGAGAATGGATAATTAAACTGATCTGTTTCAAGAACCACAAATATTACTTTATTCAAAACCATAGTATTCATATTTAACACGCATAAGAAATAGAGTAAGTTTCCTCAATTAAAACAATGCGCCCCTCCCCCATCATCTGATGTGACGACGACTCAACGGTTGAGTGAGCGTGGGCTGTTTTCTCTCTACTGTGGTTTAAATAATTATATTTAAAGCAAAATAACACATGTGACTCACCTAAGTGTGTCGCGACTGTCTTTTCGCGTTATTTTAACGCCTAACAAGACATTCCTAAAGATAATGAATACAAATAATTTGAATGATAAAAATGTTCTCAGAACTGTGCACTGTTTGTTTATTAGCAGGTTTTGGAGTCTCGTCGCAGCATCTTTCGGCTCTGAGTAAAACGCAGGACGGCGGTCTAAAGCAGGGCTGCCAACTCTGTGAGACTCACGCAATTGACCCAATTCTCACGCCACACCCCCGATTTCTCACACTGAAGTGTCAACCCAAATGCCTGAAAGATGAGTTTATCTATAGATCTACCTGTTGAGCCACTCGTGATCGACTAGTTATAGGCTACCGCAAATCTAGAGCGAGCGTGTATGCGAGACAGATGTTATGTTCAAATCGCGCGCGCGAGGACGGCAGAGAGAGAATTACTTGAATGTTTAAATGTTACATTTTTACATTTCTAAAATGTTTGCTACATGGAGATTATATGTAGGCAATATTGTTTATTTGAAAACCGTATAAAATCTGCTGTATTCATCGACAATAAAGGTCAATGGTGGTTGTATGTATGGCATATTTTTTTTTACAAAGGTTTAAAATGAAATGAAAAAGTTACTTATATACATTGTTTTTAAATGTTCCCTAATTATTTCTACTCAAATTTTATTTGTTAATGTACCAAATGCAGTTACTCAGATCTACTTTTTTTAACTTACATTTACTCAGTTCATAGTGAATGTAGCTAATTTATTTCACTGCTTTCAAATTAAATCAATATTTTAAGTGTAAAAATGTTTCACCAAAAAAATTGAGTAAATCATAGTAAAAGTTTAGAGTGTGTGATCATGTTCTAAAAATAGTAAAACCCTTATTAATCATGCAAATACTAATCAATGGAATATTGTACATTTCCAAAATGTTTAGGCTAACTAACAAGTTTTTTGTTTGTTTGTTTTTTTTACAAAAAAATGTCTTGGTTACCTTCTGTATTCCCAATGGAGAAGACGATGAAAAGCAGCAGACAGATTTTCAGCATTGCCATGATGAACTTGAAATTAATAAGCAGGAAAAGTTAAATGTCTGCATGCACTCATATGCTGCACACTGCGATTCTCAATGCATTTAAAGACAACGCTCAAAAATACTTCAGGTAGAACATTTATTCAGAACTCACTTTGGTTTTTTTAATGATTGCCTTCAGAGTCTCAGGGGAAGATTTTGTGAAGAGCCAGAGCCTGTAACGCAATAACTAGTGATGTTACGTCTGACACCGACGCTCCTATGGGGTAAGAATTCATTCACAATTCTGCGCGCGCAAGATCACATTTTGAGCGCGCAAAATGACATTTCGCACGCGCGTGAACTGAGTTTTGAGGAGAAATGTTCGTCTCGCAGATAAGAAAATATTTCGAGCGAACGAAAATCAATTTTGCATTTAAAAAAAGTATTTGGATGTGCGCAGACGTTCTCTTTCGCATGTGCAAAGTTTCACTTTCTTGCTCCTCTCATACCAGCCATAAACGCTCTCGAAGCGCAGACGGCTCGCGTGCTCAACACAACCCAGCGTTACAATATGCCATAATTCCAGCCAATCAGAGATGAGGCTGCTAAATTCGGATTGGCTGGATTGAAAACCAATCACAAGACTCCCTACATCACCGACTGTGGACGAGGAAAAATACATGGTGGAAGATGTTTATGTTTAATTTGTTTAATGGCTTGAACACTTCAAAGTTCAAGTAAACAAAAACAATAACAGCATAGATGTTCTGGAAAAAGAACTATCTTACTAAAAATATATACTGTATATTCTTATATATTATTTTAGGATGGATAGTGTGCACATTGGGATGCAGGCTTGTTCCCCTCACTGCAAAAAAAAAGAAAAAGAAAAAGAAAAGAAAGACGTGGGTAAAAATGCAAACATATATGCAAATATAACTGTAAGTGAAAATCTTGGATGTGTGACCCACAAGACTTCTATATAATTACTCGCATAATTAGATTTTTTTTTTTTTTTTTTGCAGTGAGGGGAACAAGCCTGCATCCCAATGTGCACACTATCCATCTTAAAATTGTATATAAGAAAATACAGTATATATTTTTTAGTATGATAGTTGTTTTTACATGACATCTGCTGTGAATGTTTTTGTTTAAATAATTCCAAGGATATGAAGTAGATTGATTATTATTTTAACGTTATTACATTGCATTTCTACGTTTATTTTATGGCTTTTTTTTATTTTTTATTCTGATGTGAGTGATGTACCGTTTTTACACACTTATTTCAATAAAAGGGGAAAAGTCTGTCCATCTTCATTTCTGAAAATGTGTAACATTTGAGACCCCAGCTCGGTCACATTCATATTTCACTAATGTTAATTACATTAGAAGTTAGAACTACCTCTTGAGGTGTAGCAAACACTGGGACATGCCATTATGTACAGTAATAGTACAATTTAATTTTGATTAAAAATAAGCTAAAGAAAATTAGCTTAAAATAAGCTAAAAAATAAACTGTGATCGTCGAGTGGTAGACAATTGAACTTAAATAGAAGTGTTCAAGCCATTAAACAAATTAAACATAAACATCTTCCACCATGTATTTTTCCTCGTCCACAGTCGGTGATGTAGGGAGTCTTGTGATTGGTTTTCAATCCAGCCAATCCGAATTTAGCAGCCTCATCTCTGATTGGCTGGAATTATGGCATATTGTAACGCTGGGTTGTGTTGAGCACGCGAGCCGTCTGCGCTTCGAGAGCGTTTATGGCTGGTATGAGAGGAGCAAGAAAGTGAAACTTTGCACATGCGAAAGAGAACGTCTGCGCACATCCAAATACTTATTTTAAATGCAAAATTGATTTTCGTTCGCTCGAAATATTTTCTTATCTGCGAGACGAACATTTCTCTGCAAAACCCAGTTCACGCGCGTGCGAAATGCCCTTTTACGCGCTCAAAATGTGATCTTGCGCGCGCAGAATTGTGACCGAAATCTAATCCCATACCGCTCCGAAGCTTGCTTCAAACTGGAACGGTCCTTGCAATGAACCACTGCTTCGGAGCTTTTATCATTACGTCATTAGTCACGTGAAAATGACGTCTGAAGCAAACACACTGCTTCACTCCTGTAGTGAACCACCTGACTGCTTTGACAGCCCAATCCAGTGTTGACAGGTTTGAAACCTGGCGGCTGTATTTCTTATAAAAGTGAAGCCAAACCATGGCAACACCGTGGGTTGTAGTAGTCGGTGTTTGGATAGGTGTTATTGTTGAGGAGAGTGGATTGAGTTTATGGTTTACTGGGCCACCCACAAAGCAATATATCCTCATTTATACCAGCTTTCTAAACTGTTTTTGTGTACTCCTGCATCATCTGTTCCATGCGAGAGGATATTCTCTAAAGCTGGTGAAATTGTTTCAAAAAAAAGAAATCGCCTTTCACCAAAGACTGTGGAGAAAATAATATTTCTGAATAAAAACCATATCATTTAATGAACACTTTGTATAAGCCTTCTGTATGATGTAGCCTACCTAAAGCACACCTTCTGACACATTTTATTATTATTAATTTGAGAACATATGAACATTGTTACATAAAAATATGCATCAAAGACAGAAACTTCAAAAACCCTCTGCTACATTATACAAGCACAACCAGTTACACAAGCACATCCTTTTCAACATACAAAAATATCAGTCCCACCAGTTAACAAGTTATAGAGTTCTGCTTCCCACAGCTAAACAAGATAAAGCTTTCACACATGATAGGCTACTGCCCTACTAAAAAAAAAAACTATAGACACCATTACAGAAATTCTATTGGATTTAATGGTTTTCATGGGAAGTTTATTGGTTATAATGGAAATTATAGTGGTGTCTGTGGGTCTCTACTGATTATGTGTTGGGTTCTATTGGTGGGGGCATTAAATCCTAATGGAATACCGGTATGTGCCAAACACACTACAAAAAGAATTATGTAGTGGTTTAAATGGTAAAAGCCAGTTTAATAGAAACCATTAGAATTTCTTTGATGGTTTCCAACTTTTTTTAAGCTGGTCTGATCTTCTATGTCCTTGTCTAAAGAAATAATTACACACACACACACACACACACACACACACACACACACACACACACACACATCATGCTTAATGTTTTATTATCAAGGTGAACACATGAAATTCATCAGTGTCTGTAAACTTCACCTACATAAATGAGTTTCACAGCACTACACTGTTTCAGCTTTGATCGCCTCGGTAAACACGTCATAAACGGGGCGTTAACATAAGCCTACTGGCATTTTATGGTTGTCAGCTTTGTTGCATTACATTTACTTCACCAGGAGATGGTGCTGCAATTTCTATCTGAATGAAGCTTCGAGTAATGAACCATTTTCGACACAATTGTATCGGAAAGCAATAATG
This sequence comes from Rhinichthys osculus, assembly GCA_029959095.1. Classification (NCBI taxonomy): domain Eukaryota; kingdom Metazoa; phylum Chordata; class Actinopteri; order Cypriniformes; family Leuciscidae; genus Rhinichthys; species Rhinichthys osculus. The sequence goes on along the minus strand of JARWKJ010000020.1, from coordinate 7,315,935 downwards.
CTTCGAAACGCTTCATTTGGCCATCACTAACAATAACATTATCATTGAATGAAGATGGGTCATATTTATACACATAATATCAGGCAATTACTGTCACGGAGTCATCAGTAACACCTGCCACACCATCAGCGCCCGATCACCCGACTCCGCCCATCCACTCGTTATCAGCAGAGCACTGACTCACCACACCTGCACCCGCTCATCAGCAGCAGCCAGGGGCGTCGCACCCGTGGGGGATGTGGGTGTTTTAACACCCACACTTTTCCCGGTGAGAGGGTTCAACACCCGCTCTTTTTCTGCAGTTTTTCCGCAGTTTTGCACAAACGCCTCACTACAGTCGATCCTCCGTTTCTCTGGCCGCTCTGTGTGTGCGCTCGCTGCGGCTCGTCCTGCTCTCCCCCTCCCTCTCAAACATGACACCGGCTCTGAGTGTGACCGGCTGATGATTGGCTGTTCTGCATTAAGTCCCGCCTCTCTTGGTGTGATTTTTCGAGCCCGTTCTCATCCCAAAGCGTAATATATTGACTCTTTTGCCAAAGCGTCTATATCCAACGCTTATGGCACCCTTTAGCGTCATATGAGACGCAGATATATGGCGCCTCCTAGTGGTCTAACCCTAACACTACCCCAGACCTAAACCTACCTGTAATGTATTTGAGTTGTTACAATACCTGAAGGCCACTAGAGGGCACCCCCGTGTTGTTGGTTGTTATTGTTGCTGTATGCCGAATAAACCAGTCTAAAAACAGTGCAGACATGTCTCCGGTTTCCCTCGTGGATATTCTGAAACACAACAGAATAATATATATTATAATAGCATATTGATGCAGACATAATATAAATTGGCGACGAGAATAAAGGACCCACTGTCAATATCGAGTCAGCGGTCGAGCGAAAAGGATGGCTACGATCATCGGACAAATCGAGGCATTCGACGAGGCAAGAGAACAATGGCCTACGTATGTTGAACGTTTTGAACACTTTGTGGAGGCAAATGACATTAGTGAAGAGAAAAGGGTGTCAGTTTTTCTCAGTGTGATGGGGGCATTGACTTATGGACTATTGCGTAGTCTAATTGCACCAGTTAAGCCCGGAACGATGGACTATGAAGAGATTGTGAACACACTTCAAGCACATTTTACCCCCAGGCCCATCGTGATCGCAGAGAGGTTCAAATTTCACAAACGAAATCAAGCAGAAGGGGAAAGTGTCGCACAATATGTGGCAGTGTTAAAGAAACTGTCGGAGCACTGTGAGTTTGGCGACAATTTAAATGATGCCCTGCGAGACCGGTTTGTGTGTGGACTGAGTAGCGATTCAGTTCAAAGGAAGCTATTAACTGAATCAGAGCTCACGTATAAAAAGGCTGTGGATATAGCGATGTCAATGGAGGCTGTATCTATAGAATCACAGCACTTAAAGCAACTCATTGAAGGTAAATGCCATGTCCCTGTCATCTGATTCGCCCAAGGAGAAATGTTATAGATGTGGAAAGTCCAATCATATCCAAAATGAGTGCTTTTACAAAGATCAAGTGTGTCATAAGTGTGGGAAGAAAGGCCACATTTCACGCATGTGTAAAGTTAATAAGACAGAGGAGAAAGCATTTAGAACTACAGGAAAAGGAAAAAGTGGAAAATGGAAGGGACAGACTAAGAAAAGACCAATTCACAGAGTGGATGCTAATATGGAAAGAAGTGAGGAAGAGACAAATTCGGACACTGATACCGAACTGACTTTACACAAAGTAACAGCAACATCGCACGATCCGCCACAGGTGGACAAAATGAAAAGTGAAACTGATTTAGTGTCATCTGTAATAAAAGTGCAACCAAAAATTGAAGGAGTACCAGTCGATATGGAAGTGGATACTGGAGCGGCGGTCTCTATTATCTCAGGTGAACTGTACAGAGATAAACTGAGTCATGTTCGATTACGCCAGACGAACGTTGTCCTCAAGACGTATACAGGCGAGGTCATTTCACCAGAAGGCGTCATCAAAGTGCGTGTCAAGCTAAACAGACAAAACGTACGTTTGCCTTTGTATGTTGTTGCAGGAAACGCAGCTCCTCTTTTGGGACGAGAATGGCTTCGCAGAATTCGTCTAGATTGGCGTGAGATAAGAACTGTAAGAGCAGTACATCAAGTTAATGAAGGAACATTCGAAGGGCTTCTAAAAAGGTATGCCAAAGTATTCAAAGAAGATTTAGGGACATTCAATGAGTATACAGCGACCTTGAGTCTGAAACCAGGAACCCAGCCAAGATTCTTCCAAGCTCGGGTGGTACCGTACGCCATCAGACCCAAGGTGGAAGAAGAAATTGAGCGCTTATTGAAGGAAGGAATCATCTCACCTGTGCGATTCAGTGAATGGGCAACCCCGATCGTACCTGTAGTAAAAAAGGGTGGAAACGTTAGGATCTGTGGTGATTTCAAGATAACCGTGAATCCAGCTCTGTGTGCAGAACATTATCCATTACCCCGGATTGAAGATCTGTTCGCTTCACTGGCTGGAGGACAAAGATTTAGCAAACTAGATCTCTCACATGCTTACCTACAGATTTATGTGCATGAAGATTCACGTAAATATCTAACCATCACGACCCACAAGGGGATGTTCGTATACAACAGATTACCCTTCGGTATCACTTCAGCTCCATCGATATTTCAACGAGTCATGGAACAAGTGCTACAAGGGCTACCGGGTGTACATTGTTTTTTGGATGATATCCTGATCACAGGAAAAGATAATGTTCATCACCTAGCTAACTTGGAAGCTGTGTTAAGCCGGCTGGAGAAATGCGGGCTTCGCGTGAAAAGAGAGAAGAGTGAGTTTTTCAAAACTTCAGTGGAATATTTAGGACATGTGATCGATGCATCAGGGCTTCACAAGTCTCCAGACAAACTGCGCGCCATCGCCGAAGCACCAGCTCCTGTTAATGTCAACCAATTACGATCTTTTTTGGGACTGGTTAACTATTATGCAAGGTTTGTGCCAAATATGGCCACAGTTCTTCACCCCCTGAATGCAATGTTAGACAAGGAAGTAAAATGGAAGTGGTCGCTAGAGTGTGAGAAAGCGTTCCAAGATGCTAAAAATCAGCTGTTAACACGCAGTGTACTCACACATTATGATCCAATACTCCCAGTTCGTTTGGCCTGCGATGCTTCACCATATGGGGTAGGAGCCGTACTTTCCCACATGATGCCGGATGGGCGGGAAAGGCCCATAGCCTTCGCGTCACGAACTCTGAGTAAACCTGAACAAAACTATGCGCAACTAGAACGTGAAGCGCTAGGAATCATCTTTGGAGTACGTAAGTTTCATACTTACCTATATGGACGTCACTTCACATTATTAACAGACCATCGTCCGCTTACTACCATACTTCATCCGAACAAAGCAACCTATTTATTAAATATAAATTTGTTTTG
>JARWKJ010000020.1:3782500-3797500 GCA_029959095.1 Rhinichthys osculus | reverse complement strand
CACACTCATGTACACTCTCTCTCAGACACACATGCACACACACACACAGTAAAAAACACTCTCTCAGACACACATGCACACACACACAGTCATGTACACTCTCTCTCAGACACACATGCACACACACACACAGTAAAAACACTCTCTCTCAAAAACATGCACACACACACAGTCATGTACACTCTCTCTCAGACACACACACACACACACACAGTCATGTACACTCTCTCTCAGACACACACACACACACACACACACACTCATGTACACTCTCTCTCAGACACACATGCACACACACACACACAGTAAAAACACTCTCTCAGACACACATGCACACACACACAGTCATGTACACTCTCTCTCAGACACACATGCACACACACACACAGTAAAAACACTCTCTCTCAAAAACATGCACACACACACAGTCATGTACACTCTCTCTCAGACACACACACACACACAGTCATGTACACTCTCTCTCAGACACACATGCACACACACACACAGTAAAAACACTCTCTCTCAAAAACATGCACACACACACAGTCATGTACACTCTCTCTCAGACACACATGCACACACACACTCATGTACACTCTCTCTCAGACACACACACACACACACACACAGTCATGTCCACTCTCTCTCAGACACTCACATGCGGACACTCATTCCTGTTATCCAATGTTCATCCTGTTACTATTATTTTTTTTCCTAAAAATGTTATGTTAAACAACTGCTTTTATCAGTTTTGTTTGGTTCATCATTTATACAATTGTTTAATAAATTAAAAAAATTATAAACTTGAGGCTTCGGTCTTTTTTAAAATGAAAAAAAAAAAATCTTCTTCTGTTCTTTATTAAAATACACCTCGCCTTAATATATAGTGATTTTTTGTCACAAATATCAATTATTTGAACATATAACCAACAATTTACTTAAAATAAACACTTTCTTGTGGGGAAAACAAAGGAATTAATCGACATGCTTTTCAAACGGCACACTGAGAAAACATGCGTCCATCTTCTGCTTAGAACCCTTGTCAAAAATTAAATAAATTTGCCTGAGATTGACCAATGCACATTTTGAATAGTTAAATATGTGTAGTATTAGATTCAGTGTTAAAAAAAAGTTTAATTTTGAAGAGTTACAAGCAAATGTCCGCCATTCGGTGGAATAACTCTCCTGAAGGTGAAATCACTGTGCAAAACACGTCATTATTATTAGGAACTTCTTATCATGTTTCGCAGGAAGCTCAGGCACAATCTGTAAACAGAGTTTTGTACATCCTCCCGTTCCCGCTTACGAAACCATGCTTGCAATTACGATCAATTTTCCTATTTTGGAAATATACCATGGTTGTAGCCTATAGCCTAGCCTTGAACATAATCATGGTATTCATATAAACATCATACTATATGGTATATTTCAAAGTACCATAAGAACTGCCCCAGCTGACAAAAAAAATACGTTAAGAACGTTTTGTTAATGTTCTCTGAGCGTTCAAAACGTTTGTTTGTTATGCGAACGTTAAGGGAACATTCCGTTTGCGAACGTTAAGGGAACATTCCGTTGTAAACATTATTTGAATGTTCTCTGTCTGAACGCTCTGAAACAAGCAGTAACGTTTTTAAAAAAAATAACATAACCAACTAAAATGTTTCAGTAAAACGTTATATGAACTAAGTATAAAAAAGAACATTATTTAAGACCAGGTAACTCATAACCAATGTTATTGATACTAGAAGAACGTTTGTTCAAGAACCTGCAAGACTTTTGCCAAGTTATGAGGTAGTTTGTGGCTGGTTTTATCTAGTGATTCACATGTACATACTGTAAGTGACAATATCCATCCATTAATCTTCTACATTGGCTTCAGTTTCAGTAGAGTGGAGTGCAGGAGTCTATCCCAGCATGCCTCAGGGCGAAAGCAGGGAAGAAGAAGAAGTTTTATTTATATAGCGTATACCTTTCCGTAGCTCAAGGTCACTTTACATTGTACATTACAATAGATTTACACACACACACACACACACATTACAATCACATAAGGACACATATAGTCACATTATCCAAAATACATGTTACAGGTGAAACTCGAAAAATTAGAATATGGTGCAAAAGTTAATTTCAGTAATTCAACTTAAAAGGTGAAACTAATATATATACTCATTACATGCAAAGTGAGATATTTCAAGCCTTTATTTGTTATAATTGTGATGATTATGGCTCACAGCTTATGAAAACCCCAAATTCAAAATTAGAATATTGTGAAAAGGTTTTCATAAACTGTAAGCCATAATCATCAAAATTATAACAAATAAAGGCTTGAAATATCTCACTTTGCATGTAATAAGTCTATATATTAGTTTCACCTTTTAAGTTGAATTACTGAAATAAATAAACTTTTGCACCATATTCTAATTTTTCGAGTTTCACCTGTAAATAGATATGTTTTTAGCTGAGTCTTGAATGTAGCCACAGATGAGATATTACGAAGTGTATTGGGTAGTGATTTCCATAATTTAGGAGCATTAACACTAAATGACCTTCCACCTACAGTAGACAACCGGAAACGAGGGATGGACAATAAACCAAGTTCAGCTGATCTAAGGCCGGGCGGTGAGAGTACAGTAGATCAGACAGATATGGAGGAGCAAGACCATTTAATGCCTTAAACGTTAGAAGTAATACCTTATAGTGGATACGTGATGCCACGGGTCGCCAGTGAAGCTCATGTGAGCAGAACTCGTGCTGCCGAGTTTTGAACATACTGTATTCTTGCCATAAGCTTTTTTGGGCAGACCAAGGAATAAAGCATTGCAATAATCCAGACATGATGTGATTAATGCATGAATTAAAGGGATAGTTCTCCCCAAAATGTAAACTCTGTCAGTAATGACTCTCCCTCATGTTGTTCAACCCCGTAAGACTTTCGTTCATCTTCGCACCACAAATTAAGATATTTCAGATTAAATCTGAGAGCTGGATCACTCCTCAATAGGCTTCTAAGGGATTGAAACTTGCCGGCCCAGAAAGTTATTAAAGACATATTAAAATAGTCAGAGTGACTACAGTGGCTCAACCTTAAGTTTATCAAGCGACTAGAATACTTTTTGTGTGCAAAAAAACAACAAAAAAAAAAGCCCACTTTATTCAACTATTAATTTCCTTCTCTGTTGGCCTTGAGATTTCACGTAGTGTAACAGCGCAGCGCTTCTGGGTTGTACGTCACACGCAGGCTCACTATTGGCCGACGCTGGTCATGTGTGTGATGATGCGTGTGACGTACAACACAGATGCGCTGCGCTTTTACACTACGTGAACTCACTCGAGGCCCACAGAGAAGGAGATGATACTGTGTCAAATGATCGAGAAGCATCAAGATGTTTATTAAACCTTAAGAATATCGTTAACCACCCGAAGAAGAGCAGTTTCAGTGCTATGAGATGGGCGAAATCCTGACTGAAAAGGTTCAAAAAGACCATTAACATCTAAATATGATCGCAATTGCGAAGCCACAACCTTTTCAAGGATTTTGCTTAAGAATTTTAAATTAGATATTGACCTGTAATTGTCCATGATTAGATGTTTTTTTAAGAATGGGAGCCATTTTTCATTCTGCTGGGACAATGGCGGAAGCCAAACTACATAAGATGAGTGTCCTCGAGGTTGCACCACATAAGCAAAACAGTGGAGTAGTCAGCGTAAAAGCAGAGAGAGAGTTTGTTGAGTGAGCTGAATCAGATAACATCAAATGAACATTTGGGAACACCAGGGACAGGTGGTAAGGCGGAATATAATTATAATGAGAATAAAACAATATTATCTGTCAACTGTCATGCAATTATATCACACAATGCCCCCATATCCATTAGCTTCTGTAAAACCTTTGAAATATCAAATACAGTTGGACTAGAACTCATTGAAAGCTAAGCTAAACCACAAATAAGGAAAAAGTCCACAATAAGATTCTGTTTCTGACATTTCCACGTCACTTGATTGTTATTATGTCATATTATAAAGAGCATATTTAGTGTCCAACATTAGCAACATGTCCCATATGGACCTGAAATCGTTTGGGCTTCGTTTTACTGTAAATCATTTCCAAAAATGAAATCGCTTTCAGTGTCTGTCACAAGAGGGCAGCACAGTGTCAAGCTAGTGGATACAAATAAAACCCACAGAGAGAGAGAGAGAGAGAGAGAGAGAGAGAGAGAGAGAGAGAGAGAGAGAGAGAGAGAGGAGAGGGAAGAAATGGTTTTCTTAATCGGTGTGAGTAAAAATAAAACATTTGACACGTAAGTGACATCACAAAAGCCCCAATCTTACTTTTTCACTTCCAATCTTCCAATGAAGGCATGGGCGTCAGTTTGGTTTGAAATGTGCTGGGGACAGAGACAGAGACGCAGTCGGAAGTTCATTTCCAGAAGTGCTGGGTACGATGACGCATTTTCTCTTTCGCGCAGGTCATGTTTTGAAAGACGAAGTCCTGAAGAAGAAAGCCTTAAGTTTTCAAAAAGCATTAGACATACCACTATTCTGCTTCATAAGTAGCCCACGTGGACACTATGACATTACGTGGTTTAATGTACCTAAACAATGTTTTCTCTCTCATATTGCTCCTCATAACCATTGAAAACGGTCCAAAAATCTAACCCAAAGTCCAATTATTATGGACGTTATCTGACATTAAGCGTTTCTGCTTCACATTTTCAGCAGGGCAGCAGAGCGGCTGTGGGTTGACTCCTCACGGTTCTCATGGGCTTTATATAGCCTAATGGAGCCTTCACGTGCTATGGTAATTATGGTAAATACCAAAAGCCGACGTGGAAAATGCACATGAATACCCCCTCATGTGGTATTTTCCACTGGGCAGCTCGTAGAATATTTTGATGCACGATTGCCGAGATGAGATAACCTTTGACCTTTTCAAAATGGCGGAGAGTACGCGAGAGTCGTGAATGGTAAAAAATACACTATTCATGATCTAGAAAATATACTGCATATTATTTACCGTTTGAGTTTTGATAAATCATCTTCTTGCTGTAGCATCTATGACTTAACCAATCTAAAATAGTTTTAGATAAATAACAGGTCTGGATCTCCATCTTTTTACCACATTACGACAACAAAAGCAATTGAACGCAACACACTGGTAAATACCAGTTCACAAGTGGAAAATATCATATTTTCTATAGCACGTGAACGCCCTAACGTGAAAAAGCTTTATGTGGTTTACCTAAACAACTATCACCAAACAAACGATTAGTTGTTGCAGTGTTATGAACAAAAGCGTGTAGCCAGCGTAGCAGCAGAACGGCTAAATTGAGCTCAAGTTTTTTTTTTTTTTTAAAGTGGTGGGTAGCCTACAAAATGACTCATGACGAAATCTGGTGGGGACACGTACCCGTCCCCACCGAACTCGACGCCTATGCACAACAACACGATACAATACTTTAACTGAGGGCATAAAACAAAGAAAAACACTTTATCATAACGAGCAATTATAAAACGCACATTCATTTTTTTGCTTTGTTTATAACTCTAAAACCTGCAAAGAGCAAAATTAACAAACAAAATTAGCTTATAACACTAAATATCTTCGAATAACAAATGAAGGTTAGACTGAAGCACATCCGCGGTAGACACTTATAGGATACTTTTTTTTTTTTTACCTGAGGAAAAAAGTAAAATTATCTCGACGAGACATTTGAATAATGAACACGTATCTGAATGTTCTCTGAAAGTTTTTATTTAAATCTATATGCGAACGTTAAGGGAACATTCTATATGATCATTTAACGTTCTTAGAACGTTGTTAGCTGGGTATTAGGTACAGTCTATGGTATTAGGCCTACCGTTGGCACACAAGATGGCAGGCAGGTTTGAAATCATTTGTAAGCTATGAAAGATAATACGTTTGAAATAGTAGGCCTACAGTAGCCTGTAACAAACACCCACAATAAAGCTGATGGTTGGTTTAATGACAGTAGTTCCAGGACCAATAAAAGCAGTTGACCCATCATGTTTGGGATGTATAACGCTCTGTAAGTGCCGTGTTTTTGAGAACATGTAGTTAAAAAAGCCCAGAAGCTGCGTATAAACATGCGAAACGGCTCGTGCCGCAGCCAGTCGTCCGTGAACAGTGATTATGAAGGGTTGCGTGCAATCTGTCAAATTGTCTCATTTGCATAATAAACTCGGAGAGCAGCCACTCTCCTCACGCCGAGATAAACCGTAAGTGTATTCAAGCGAATTTTCAGAAAGAAGTCATTTGCTTCCCCAAAAAGGGCTCGGTTAAGGTCGCATAAGAATTGGATTAGCATAACATAACAGAAAACTCAAACCTCCTGCTTTCTGTTACTGAGGTAATTAAAGCTGAATTCAGTAACATATGATCATATAAGTAGCTATTCGCTCCAGACACGTTGAGAAACATCTGTAATGGAGGTGATGGAAGTCAATTAGCCAATTTACACCACATAAGAATCATAATTATGACATAAAAGTCAAAATTATGATATACTAAATCATATTTATGAGATGAAAAGTTGAAATTATGACACATAAAGTTGAAATTCTGACGAAAAATATATTATATTGACTCTCAATTTCGACTTTTTATGTCATAACTCCTAGCAGGGACAATGTGGATATATGATGTTCAAGATTAAGACTTCCTTTGATACATAATTTCTAAAATATTTTCATAATAAATCAGAAAAAAGTACATTTACATCTGTGAAAAGGCATTTTTTTAATAAAAAGGGAAAAAGTGGTTTTACTGGTAGGCTAGTTTTTCAGAGGGAACGATTGATAATTGAATAAACTGGTGCACAATTAGCTAAAATTCTAGTGATAATTTCGACTCACATTAAAGTATAAATGTTGCTGTTTTCCAAACCAGGCCTAATATAAAACGTTTTTGACCCACGTCTCAAGAATCAGTGCTGCGTTAATCCAAAAGAACCCAAGAAAACAAATCAACCGCATCGTTGTATCAAATGCATTTTAAAGTATTCAGCCTTGATTAGTTCCGAATACAAGTGCATTGAACAATTTCTAAGCAATTATTCTGGGCAAAATGCATTCTATCATGTTCATCTCCCATAGATGATGTCTGGCTCTTTCTCCAGGATTACTTTTCCATGCCTTGATTCAATTGATGCGCCATTTGTAGCTCAGCTCCGCCACGGGCGGCGGACGGTCCAATTTACTTCTTTCTCATTTATTAGAAATTTCCATGGCTTTTGGCTGCTCTGATGCAAACGGCGCTTTGATGGGCTCCCGAGGAACAGTGCTAATGAGTTAGATGAGTGACGAGAAAAGCAATTAGCCCTGGATCTCCTTCACCTTCTCTTTTGAATCGTCTAGAAAATTAAGATTCTTATGGCCGGTTCACACAGAACACGTTTTTGCGGTTAAAAATGCGAGACGCAAGGCAGTGGAATAAAAAACAAAACAAAAAAACACAAGACGTTTTAATTTTTTTTTAATTCTATTTGAATTCATGTTGAACAAACCATTTGTTGTTCTCTCGACTCGACCGTCTTCAGAAAAGGGATATAGCATCACGGCTCAAGCCCGTGGCGTTTGCTGAAGATCAACTGACTGACGTGATATTAACATAAATCGGCAGAATATGCAACATGACATCATGACTTTGCTTAAACATACACGCCACTTTCAAGTCAAGTGGCGTGTTATCTATACGCATTTTGAGCTATCCGCGTGTGTGTCCACGCCGAAATTAACCGTCATCTTTTGCGTGTATGTGTACGCCGTTAAATGTCCGAGTGATTCCGCGTGTATGTACACGCCGTTAAATGTCCGAGCGAAACGAAGGAAAATGTATATTTACATCTGTGGAGCAATATTTTTTTTTCTAGGATGGTAGGGGAAGACTCATAAATGGTATTAACCCCAGTGACGGGTAGGTTTAGGGACGGGGTTAAGGTAGGTCATTTATACAGTAATGTAACGTTAAGTCAACGGCGTTGATAAACACGCTGAAAAGCGATTATGTGTGTTGATAGCACGCCAAAAATGGAAATACGAATTGGCGTGTCATACATAGGCCTACGCCATTTCATGAGATCAGTCTGAATCTATGATGAAGCAAAATCATTCATTCTTGACTTTGCAAAAAAACACACATCTAGAACATCATATGAAGTGGTTCTGATCACTACCTCAACCGACTAATTATGTATATAATTGGACGTAAAAACAATTAATTTGATGTTTTATCTAGTGGTTTATGCACAAACCTGGCAATCTACATGTCATTTACATCCTGAGCTCGTCATGTTAAAATTGTGAGCCGCGGGTGGCAAAATGCATCGAGATGAGATGTTAGATTATGAAGCATGTTGAGCTTATGGATGTGTTTATGATTCAGGTATCAGGCCAGATTGTGAAATAATTGATTGTTCTGTTGAGATGCCATGTGCGATGACAGCTGATTGGTCCTCGTATATGCAATTTCATTTCGCCATCTGCCTTGTCAAACTGAGCTAATGAAATTTTAATGATCTCGTGGAAATGTAATGCAAACATGTGACTTAATATTAACTGAATGTTTCCAGACGAAATATGAGGCACACCATCGTTTTCAGACAACAGTTCTTTAATACAAAGTCAACATATCTACATACACAGTGGTTTCAAACCAGTTATTGTGTCCATCAGAAGTAACAGTTTGAAAGCGATAGCACTTGGCCTTTGTACAAAGAAAACTATTTTCACGTTCGAGTTTGGCTTTTTTTCTTCTTCTTTTTTTTTTGTTGGCCATGGTATTAATACGTTCACTTTTGTATATTGGTTCTTCATTATTTGCACGCTAATTAATTCGTTTGGCTCCTGTTGTCAAAAGGTCCAACGTCCTTTGCGTCAGGACAAACTTCTGAGCACCTCTGCCGTCGTAGATGTTGGAGATCAGTCCGATAAGTCCAAGTGTACGAGTGTCCATCGCGTTTTCCCTCCCGAGGAAAAGTTCGCAAAACTCCCAACAGTTTAAAAGGCAGCGTTGAAATTTCCAGATTCCAAGTTCTCTCGTACTTCGTCCCTTAACGGAAAATCCTCAAGAGTAAAAAAAACAAAAACCCAAATGACCGAAACATGGCATGCATCTGTAAACTTCTAAAGCTTTGCAATGAACTACCAATTTAAATAAAAGATGGAACACAGAGGCAGTGGTGAGAGAGGGCGTGTCTTTATACTAGCGATAATGGCGTGAAGCTAATCACCAAACACGCTACCAATCCAAGGCAATTCGCTCTCGCTGTTCATATGGCATTTTATAGGCACTGTGCACACTAGTCCTTCTTCATCCGAATCTCACTCAAAATGAGGAAAACACAAAATGATTACTGCTTTAGGCTTAAAACGGGATTCATTTTGAGGTGAATCTCATGAAACATTTCAATGAGAAATTATATTTTGCTTGGAGAAAGCCAATTCTATTTTTGAGACCAGTAGGATCCAGTAAGTCTTATTGGTGAAGGAGAAGCGTTGTGATTTCTCTCACCACTGGACTGCAGTGTGTGGAGGCTAAGATAAGAATAAAAAGTGAAGAGTTGGGGAAAAAATAAATGAACAAATGGATCAGGAGGAAAAAAAAGAGGAATGAAGGGAAGAGAGATAAACAGAGCTGTTAGCGCGAGACAAAGCTTCTTTCAAAACTGTGGAAGGTTCCCATTAGCATAAACTTTTTTGTTGTTGTTTGTTTATCTCAGTATTGTTCAAAGACATAAATCTTGTGGGTCAAATTATACAAATACATATAATATATATTTGTTTATTTACAGGCATTATATTTAGGATCATAGTTGATATCTAACAAACGATCGAACATTCGGTGGTTTGAAAAGTAAAAAAAAAAAAAAAAAACATAAAAGATTCCAAAAAAATGAAAGCTTTCACAACGATGGGTTGTAACAAAATTAGAGTTTTTTTTGTTTGTTTTTTAGTAAAATTTGGAAAGTACACTTTATTGTATTTTTTTTGTTCAATTCAATATTTAGCAAACCAGTTCTACATCTTTTATAAAAGTAATACTTCAGTTAATACTAGTACTATTGATGAATAACAATAGAATTGAAATCGTAATCCATCCTTCGTTATTGGGTAACAGGAAGTCAAAGTTCTCCCCGCAATGATTTATGGGAAATCTCTGCATTTCTGGAAAAAAAAAATGCATTTCCCAAACTCTTTTAAGAAATAAAAACAAAGAAACAAAAAAAATGATCAATAGAAAGTCATTCATGATTTCATACACACAATAATTTCATGGTGGTATAAAAATGAGTGCCCACTTCAAAAAAGAAAAAAGGCTATTCATATGAAGATTTGGATACATCTTTATATTCTGCATTTAAATATATTGTGAGTGTGTATGTATACATTCATGTCCCATTCGTCTATGTATACATGCACACAAACACATCTCACGTAGCATTTCTACAGTGAAAAAATAGAATGTCTTTTAACATAATATGAGCAAAATGAGCATTATTTTTCTTGCTAATAAAAAAAATGAGTACGGTATCTTTGTTAAAAAAACAAAAAACAAACACTAAACCAAGAAATAAATCAAAAGTTTGTTAAGTAAGGAGATAATAGTCATAATAGTCAAAATAATACAACAGTAATGTATTTTCTTTTCCCTATGATGTTACAAGAATAAGGCTTTTTGGAAATAAGATTACACACGGCTCCTTTCATTCTCTCACCAATCAGAACACTCCCAAGTTCAAGCATTCTCCAGAACATCCAATCAGCGCTGACTGCGGAGAGGAGACCCCTCCCCCTCATACGCATATGCATGAGCACGTAAAACAAGTCCCACCTACAACGACAGATTCACAAGATAGTTGTACCGCAATTTCATGACGCAAATACATGCCCGTTTCTTGCTCTTCGTTAGCCAAAATCCATTGAAGAATCACCTCCCCGAAAATAAACGCAAGTAATCCCAAAGTAACCAGGAATGGGTCGTTTTGATGACGATGGTGGTGATGAAATAAAGTTGGGTTTCATCCTGGGCGACCGTTGGGGCATAAGGAAATGGATTGAGAGGTGGGACCAACACACGTAATCACACTATCGCACACTTCATCCGTTAAATCGGACTCTTCACATGTACACGTACAGCATAATGGAGCGAAAGCAGCATGTTTGGTATCAAGAGCAAAACGAAACCAAAAAAAAACATAGTTGTAAGATAAAAAGTTGGTTGAAACGATGGCAATGAACGTTGGTCACTGGGGACGTACAAGACGTAGCCACGCATCCCCTATCCGGTGCGCCAAACACATGGTGTACGTCAACGGAGAGACCAGTCAGTTGTAGTCGACAAAGAAACTTGAGACTTCAGTGGTGGTTCCTCTGGTCCTAATCTCCATTTGACCCAAAAGTTCAAGCTCCCATTGGCTCTTAACACGACGGACATGGAGCTACATTGGTAGAAAGGTTTTCTAGCATGTCCTTGAATGCACTAAAGAAACGGATGTGTTTACGGGATGCGATTAGGTTTCAACCATTTCCTTAAATGCCTCAAGACGTGTTTGGCGACACTTGTCAGCTCCAGTGGTTTCAAAAGGAGGGTTACTTTCTCAAGTGGATGAACGGTTCGCCTCGAATTGCTCTAAAGTGGCTCCCAATTTTGTCCGAATGGCAACATGTCACAAGGAGAGGCTTGAACCCAAGACGTGAGCAGCAAAATAAGTCTCGTTTGTACCCTTCCTCCAACTTCTCCATTGAATACAGACGTCACTGATGTCCACTGCTAGACTGACAGATGTCCGTTTTAGTAAACAAGGATTTCAGATGCCAACCAACCAATTCCCCAACCATTTAGGTACTCATCTTCTATCGGTGTAGTTTATTTGTGTTTAACTTTTCCTTAATTTTCTGTCTTTTTGTTCACAGAGTTAGTTTGGAAAGAAACTATGTTTGTCCTCCACACCAGAACACTTGAGGTAAGGTTAGTGGTCCGACGCCGACATCATTCCCACCCTCCAGCCTGAGCCAAAACGTTTGGTTCCTCCATCATGAGCTTGGGATGTTGAAGTGTTTGGGATCCGTTTGCGCTTCTCCAGTGTTGCTGTCTGATTGGGGTTTCTCATGACATGTTTTGATTGGTTCCAAAAGACGATTCGTTTAAAAAAATTTAATGAATTTTGTATGGTTGTCATCGTTTCATGTTTTCAAGCAAGTTTTTATGGCTCAGGAGGCTGTTGGGGGAGGGGGATTGTGGGGCAGGGGGGAACAAAAATGGCTTTTTACGTTGCATAGTGATCAAAACTTCCAAGGTACTCCAGAGCCGCCTGATAGCAAAACTGGTACTCGTCCTGTAGAGGAAAACGCAAAGACGTCAGCATAAACGCTCGCCATTACTTCAAATCGCCAGCCATTCGGCTATTAAACAAGGCGATCTGCATTAAAACAGAAGCTTCAGACTCTCACCTCTGTTTGCACCATTGCTGGCCGTTGCGTTCTCAACATTTTGACCGTTTGGAAGATGTCCACCACACCTTCGTAACGCATTCGCTCCAGCACGATGCTTAGCGTGATGAAGACCCCGGTCCGTCCCACACCGGCACTGCGTTGAGGAAAACATGGACAGTTTGTTAATGAAACTGCTAATATCTTTGTGAAAGGTATTATCAAACAATATGTTGTCACATGAGAAATATTTTCTGCAAAAATCATTTTCACGATTAGCCTGGGAAAACCCAGACAACTTCCGGCAAATTTAGATTTGCTCTGAAAGTTAGTCTGGCAAAGAGCTCATTCAAGCCCATTTCCAATCCGTCAAAATCGCAGCACCAATCAGAAGCGTTGGGGCGGGCTTTACACGATGACGACAGCGCTGGGATTTTGAACATGATTTTGTAGCCTACATTACAAAGATGGATGCCGCCGTCGAACATCACTCGTTCCAATCAGCTATCGCGTCTGTTTTAAGCCATTTGAACGTTTCCTTTTACAGTTTTTTACGATTGCTATGACAGATTTTTCAATACTTTTAACAATTTTCCTAAACTCTTAACGCACCAACACACCTAAAACACACAATTGGCAAAACGGTTAATTTCATGTTCAAAATCACACATTGTAAACTAAACTCCAAAACTAATTTTCAAAATACAATAATACACTAACACAATACACTATGTCTAACAAAACACTGCAAACATGTCTCAAAATCAAATAATTATTCAAAACACTAACACATGTTCTCTTCCAACAGGAACATTTAGTCAATCATAACACAATGACAAAAAAACGCTATCATCAGCTGAAATTACAGAAACTGCATTATTTTATGTGTCAGGTATGCCCGTATAGACGGTATATTGTATTGATCATAGATTGTGTTTTGCACTGTAGTTTCTTTTGAAGCCTCTCTACATTTTTGTTTTGTTGGGTTTAGTAAATGCATGTATTTTGTTTCTTTTGCTGCAGAAATTCAATACAAAAAATGATGACCATCTCAGAGTAGCTTTATAGAATGTACAGTTTATGAAAAAAAAAGACAGAGACAGAATTGCTGCAATACAGTAAAGACTTTATTTGCAAAAGAACATTACTGAAATATAACAAATATGCAATATAGCTGCCATTTATATGTGAAAATACTAAATAGGCCTATACAAACAGAAAAAGCACAAAAAGAATAAAAAAAAGAAGAAAAAGAGTCATCTTCTAATCTGCCTGGTCTTCTGCATTTGGCCACATGTTCTCATCCACATCACACCTGATATCTTCTCTGGCAAGGCATTGTGGGAATAATCTTTTGGCATGCCTTATCCACCCCTGGCAGTGTTCAGCTGTGATGTCTTGGCATGCAGCAACCATTGCATCCAGGAGGGACATTTGGTCCTGTGGACGATGGTCAAAAACCTTCCATCTCCAGGATGAGAAAAACTCCTCAATGGGGTTGAGGAAAGGGGAGTAAGGGCAAGGAAAAGGGACATCATCCTAGGATGGGCGTCAATGCTGTGACTGCACGGGAATGGTGGAATGCCACATTGTCCCATGTGATCACGTATATTGGCAAGTGGTCTCTCACCTGTCCCCTTTCTACCTCTGGCACAAGTGCAGGTCTTATTTCATTACCCTAGCTCTGTCTCTTCTTTGAGTGCCACCACTCATTCTAACTCCTCTCCCTTGTCCTGGTACACATCTTCCTCTACCTAGTGCAGACATTTTTTTTTTTTTTTTTGCTCTATATTGTTCTCTTTCCACAAAAGATCCGCCAAAAAGGTCCTCTTTTACTGTATACCATATGGTCATGCAATTGAAAGAACCTCAACCCCTGAGTGTGTTTTCTAGAAATCAGCTGTGATTTATATAGTTGCATAATTCATTCAGCTGTAACAATAGAATAAAATACAGGGGATATATTTGTGTTTCAATTCACAATATAAACAGCTGTTTACCTTGACTTTAGCCTGTAAGGTTAGGTTTAGAACATGGTGTTATCTGTTCTGACATACAGTGTTAAAGCAATGGTAAATTTGGCAGTAAAAATCCATTGTTTTGGTCTTGTTTGAGCTTGTGTGTAAAAGAAGTTCAAGCATTTTAAATTTGTGTTAATTGTATGCATTTTGTGTTAAAGCAACAAGAAATGCGTTAATAGTATAGCTTACACAGACGGATGTAGTGATAACTGTGTTAAGAGTTTTGGAAAATTGTTAAAAGTATTGAAAAATCTGTCATAGCAATCGTAAAAAACTGTAGTTAAAAACCGAGCAAAGAACAACACTCGGAGATGTTTCTCCGCCGCTCTGCATACGTCATCTCCTTCATCGCTCTGATTGGGTTTAGGTCTATACGCGACGTCCGTTGGTGACGCCCCTCTGGAAATGATTTGTCTATGACGCTTTGCCAGACCATAACTCACTTACAACTGAGAATGCTCTGGTTTTAACCAGACTATTTCATGATTGGTTTTCTAGTGGAAACATCGAAATATCATTGAAAACA